>JAQFVV010012428.1:4341438-4941438 GCA_028023455.1 Epiperipatus broadwayi | reverse complement strand
GCAGTGAATCCCTCTTTGCTCAAATATCTTGTTGGATCAATCTGCAATCCTGCATAAATTTTTATCTCAAGAATAAGTCCTGTTATATGTGGTTGCATTTCTTTAATCCACTGTTTTCACCATAGATGACTTTGCAGTGAAGCTAACTAGCTTGCCACCCAGATATCCCTGGAATTTCAGTATTTGTTTTAAAACACCTGAGCCAATACATAATGAAATATCTATATAACTTGGCCAATCATTTATCATGAAAGATACAGAACATAGAAGGTGTCTACCTCGTTGCCATAGTTCCCTACAGTAAAAAAAACCAAAATCAATATTAATGGGGCCTTTGCTGATCAAAATAATAGAAAAAAATCATCAAGCAAAAATTTAATAGTGTACATAATGCCACTAATTTCTGAAGCACAACATGCCAAAAAAGAATCATCAACCATACAAGCAACATTGCTATTCAAAGCTGTGCTTGTGTCAGTTAGAGAGAAGAAAAAATACAGACCTATAGCAGTCTAACTCTACATAAAGGCAGCATTTGCCTCAATTAACATCAGTATACTATTAGAAATACGAAAAAACACCTACATCCTTAGGACATATTTGTACATTATTGCAAATCTGGTTCTAGGTCGAGAAATAGACATCCTTCAATTCACTCCAACCTAGTTTTTATCACAGGAATCTCTACTCAGCTCACTGCTCTTCATATTCTGTATTAACCCTCTTATAGAAATTATACAAAAAACATTTGATGGGATACAAATATCTGGAATGGCACAACATATACCCTGCCTGTCATAATTGGATGATGTCAGTCTTCCTATCCTCAAAAAGATAGATTTGACAATTACAAAAAATACTCCAGGATTACACAGCACATTATAAACTGACATTTAATCAAAAAAAGACCTCAGCATTGTCACTTTTTACGGGAAGACCATGTACATCCATCTATCAGTACAAGCTGACCTTGTTTCTGGGTTTTCCATTTCATTTGAGAATCATAGGTATGAGATGTCAGGTGCAAAATAGACTTAAAGAAGTGAAGTGGAATGCAGATTCCTCTCAAAAACATATTTGTCCATCTTTTCCAAAGTACAATTAATTAATCAACCAATTAATAATAATGAAAATAACTTACTATGTGCCAATTATATCATATTCAAAGCTTTTATTTCAAGCATTAGAACAATAAGTAGACAATTTCTCTGCTCCAAAAAAAACTGGTGATATCTAATAAGAAGATTAGTCAGCCACTTATAAAAAATGGACTAGGTCTGCACAGTATTGAAATATTTCACATACAAAAACTAAGAAACACAATAATCAATCTACAAAAACAATTTTTGAAACTTATGCATCTAGTATGGATTGCTTCTACTGACAGACTGCCTCCAGCAGAACCAAATATTACATCCATTATTTACAAATGTAAAATCACAATAGAGATACCATAACAATATGAAAACAAATATTCATATTGGGAAGTGTACAATCTAATCAATAAAGATATTGATGCTAATAACCACCCACCTATGCTAGAAATAAATAACAAAAGATTAATCAAGGAATATAAAAGATGGGCATTGGAATCCAAGTTTTTCAATTTCATAGTCAAAATGAATCTTACTACCATGCCAACCATTTATTTTCTTTATTATAAAAGGATGTATGTGGATATTGATCCTTTCTGTGGACTATGCCACCGGGCAGAGAAAACAATGGAACACTTAATTTACCACTATGAGGCTTTGAACCAAATAAGATGAATAATATCCAACACCTAGGAATAACACTACAAATGAGAAAATTATTGTTGTGTATCAGAACTGATCAGTCCCTAGCATCAGGGTATCTACCTTTATGCTCTATTCATTCTGGTGCATTAAGATGCAACTTTCTGAAAGGAAGAAATACTCAATGTCATCCCTCGATGTTCATGAACAAATTAATGTAAATTAAAAATAGAATAATCACAAAACCAGAGGTATACACAGCAACTTGGTTGCTATTAAGAGAGCAGTCGAGATTGTAACCAAATACAAAGGTAGAGAACTGTTAAAAGTCAAATTAACTTTATCAAATTGAATACCAACACTGTAATACATAAAATAATATTGAATGATTGTTATTAACAAACATTATGTGTACAAAGACATCCAAACTTAAAGAACTAAACTTCATGACATATGTAACTCTATACATTAATTCAGAAATATAGATCAAACAATTGCAATGTAAAACTATGTAAACCAAACATAATTCATGTAAAACCTCTTTTGAATCAATAAAATGCCTTTTAAAACATAATAATAAGGAGGAAGAGGAGATAGAAACTTTTTGACTAATTTTCTGCTAATGCACAAAATGTTCAAATAAAGGCTAAGTGTGAACATCAAGTGCATATTAAGAAAAATATTTAATACTTATTTATATATATAATAAACAATGTACTTTCTCCCAAACCATTGAGAATACAGTTTTATTTTTATTCTCTTGGATCATTAATAACTGCTAACATCTAGATACTTTAATTAGAATTAAAATCTTAATTTCTTATGTGATTTGCAATCATTAAAATCATTCAAAGCTTTTTTTATTTAAAGTTTTACCATCAAGTGATCACAGTGAATTTTCACTTTCAAGGTTAGATCAATTTGATTACAGCATCAACAATATGTTTGTATGAAAATCTATATAGAGGCATTTTTAAAATATTTTTTATATATATGCTTCAGTTGTTACATACTTGTTGCAGGACCCCTTCTGCATTAATCTGCCAAATAACATCACTATATGAAATCATGGAGCTACATAACACATTGTTTTGCAAAGTGCATCTTGCATTTGTGTCAATTTTTTATAATAGCTGAAAAGTTTGACAGTGTGAAAATTTGTTTTCAGTTATCGAAAACGACAGGGAAAAAATTTGTAATGCTTAAAAAAGATTACAAGAAAGTTGATGCTAAATTTATCACATCTCTTAAAAACATCCAAAGTCAAAACATTGCTGATTTTTTTTGACACAAACAGCATTTTTCTTTCAAATTTAGTTTGTAACAGTCAAGCATTTTATCTGCAAGTTCAGAAACATTTACATGATGCAGTAAAATATAAACATCCGGTTTTGGACAAAGAAAAGAATGCAAGCTCCACTTCCACAATGGATCATCTCTCAAAGTTTTGAGTGTGAAACATTTTTTCATTAAATTCAGTGTGATTCAGCTTTTCTATCAGCTATATTAAATTGAACTTTCTCATGCCATTATTTTTAATTTCTCAAATGAAAAGATGTCTCTTTTTTTTTTTTTGCAGACTTAGAAGTAATGGAATAAAAATGACAGACATTAAAAAGCATCACTTTGCAAATATTTCCAAATTACTTTGAAAAATGAAAAACATGTTTAGACTGGTGTGTTGCATCAAATGGATGGTAATTGGAAAGAAATTAAATTTATAACACTTAAAAATAAATAAACAATTTTTAATTATAACTTTCCTGTGTGTATATAAACTCATGTGGCATACATTAATAATACAAAAAGTAATTTAAATTAGTTTTATAATTTTTATTATAATATTTAAACAGCATTAAACTGTTGCACATGCACTTTGGATTTTAAATATAAAATGAATGAATACTAACACTTCAACCACATGATAAAGTCTAAATATTAAATATTATTGTTTATAAAAAACATTGCACTATATAAAATAATTGAATTTTTATTATGCAATATTGCATAAAATATATGATATACACAAAACAAAACAAAATATTTGATTTACCAAATAGGTTTCTTTTACAAAGTATAATTTAAATTTACTAAACTTTTTTTGAACTGAACTAAATGTAATTAAATTAAAGCTTAAGACATAAGCATTGTTTATATATGTGACTTCCCTTTGAGTAGAATTTGCAGCACAATAATATTGTTTTAACTAATCAAAATAATAAAAATATTTTAAAAACAATAGCATTATCATTTGAAATAAATTTAAAAAATATTTTTATTTTTATGAAGTAAGTTTTTTTAAAAAAAACTGTATTTTTGATTATTCCATTTTTATAATTATATTATATTTCACATTAATGAAATTATTTTTTAAATTAAACAAATAGCTTTAGAAATAAAAAGAAATGTATCCTTTTGTTCTATTAACATAATATAAATCATTTTTGTCATAATTTATCAATTGGTTCTTAAATTTTAGATTTTTTATTATCTTTTAACTAATATGCCACTTAAAAACCAAGTCAAAATGCAACTCTTGAATTTAAACTTGAAAATAAAATATGCAGACTAATGCTAACTCAATGCAGTAATATACTTATACATAGTTCATTTTTCAGCAATAACATCCATTAAAATAGAAACTTTAAATACAGGTTTGAAGAATACATGGTATTTTATAGAGACTATAATTTAGATAATACTTTACTTAATATCTCTTGAAAAATTGAATTTTAGTTTTTCTTATATAGGTGCAAGATATAAATTTGGCATTTTTGATTCTCTACTTTTTTTAGTTAATTTTTCTTTTTACAGATGTTGTAGATATGAAGTAATAATTTGTTATACATCTTTCAACTTTCTCTTTATTCATAAATCTTGCACATTTTTAATTACCTACTTGCTTTGAAAACTTAAATAATAAAAATAAATATTAAACTGTGCTATAAGTAAAATTTTAATATAAGATGTATATATTTACAATATTTTATATTGTTTTTTCCTCATGTGTCATAGCATCATCCGGGAAGTGAACCCGATAATCCGAGACAACTGCTTGTAAAGCAGCTGTAGCTGATTTCTCGACCACCAATGCTTGACAATATTTTATATTGTTATAGTCAAAACTGATAAAAAATTACTAATTAGTTTATTTTTTACATACAAGATTATTTAAAATTTATTCTTTTTTTTTCTTCATATGTTTTTGATTATTAATCCTTTTTGGATAACATCTGAACAGTTTTGAAATCTTGTGATAAATATTTCCACATGAATGGTAAAAGTTATATATTTTCATTTTTTATTAGAAGATGTCAGTAGCTATCAATAAAATATAAAGCTCTATAGTTCAAAGAATAAATTGCAGAACTCAAATTGTACAAAATGACACTTCTTGTTCACACTATTTGTCAAGCAGAAATAATTGTGAAGCTATTTTTTTCAGATTATTTTCAATTATTTGAAAAATGTTTTTGTTTAATAAATGTAATATATACTTATTTTTAAAATTACATAATGTTTTTAGAAGAATTTAAACTTACACAAATAGGAAAGAAGATCTAATACAAATAGTAAACTTTGTTTTTTTTTTATTTCGTTAAATAAATTTATAACTTTTGAAATTCATTCACTTTTTTAATTGTTTAAAATTAATTTAATAATAATTTTAATTGACAAAGACATTCAAATTGAATATGACATCTGTGAAAAATTAAATTTTGCAAAGTTAGTTTTGATTTAATTATGTTAATTATTTAAGGAAGGGATAAATTGTATTGATTTATTCAAACATTAATTACCCTTTTGCTAGAGAAAAATAAAAATTGCTATTTAAGCAGACCACTTGAATAAACTCTTTTGAAGATGAAATAGAAACATACTTTTTAAATCATTTAGGTTTATTAATTTATAATTTTTACATAATTTTTTTTGTTTTTAAATGTGCATATATAATATTTTTTATCAAAGTATTGTCAAAGTTTATTTGATCAGTTGTATTACTATCTAAAATGTATAATATGTGTGTTTGATTAGTTTGGTTAAACCATTCAAATTTTAGCTAAATAAAAATTTATTCTATAAGTTAATTTTGTTAACTGTACCTGAGCATATTTTTGTGTGGTAAAGCTGTATTCATAGCATTCTTGGAGTTGTTTGGTATGGCATAGCATTTAAATGTGCAGCACTAATTTATTTAAATTACTAATGTAAATATTGTTTGTTAGAACGTTGGATGCTATTCTCTTTTTTTTTTTTGGTAATGGCCTAGTTATTAGCAATAAACCACACCTTTTTCACTTTACATTTTCTATTATCTATTACATGCAAACAATTTTAACATTTATTGGATTGAAAATGTAGCCAGATTTTTGCTCATGCTTTCAGAAAATGGATTTATATTTTGAGTTATTTTTAGATTATTTATACAAATATTTATGGTAGAGACTAGTGACTATATTTGCCCTTGACTTCCCATAATAAAAAGATTTGCAAGTAGCATAGCTTTTATACATGATCTGTGGTGTTTTATTGCCCTTGGCTCCCCATAATAAAATGATTTGTAAGTGGCATTGCTATACTCAATTTTATACATGATGTGAAGTGTTTGCTCCTGGAATATTCTGGTTTTAGTATTATTTAGTAATTTGTTCATGTTAATGGGTTCTAATACCAAAGACAACATTTATCAGGATCAAACTCCTCAGATTGTATATAAAATTGATTGCAGCAAGAGAAAATATAATCACCAGAGTCTCCCAACACAAATTTTTTAAAAGCTAGCCAAAAGTAACTCAAAATATAAATCCATTTTTTGGAAGCATGAGCAAAAAATCTGACTACATTTTTGATCTAATAAATGCTAAAATTGTTTGCATGGAGCAAGACAATAGAAAATGTAAAGTCAAAAAAGGCAGTGTTTATTGCTAATAACAATGGGATCATTAATAAAAAAGAGAATATCTTCCAATTCTCAACAAATGGAATATTTAAATTACTAATTTAAATAAATTAATGTTGTACATTTAAATGTTATAGCATATGTCAGGCACTCCATGAGTGCTCTGAATCTGCTTTACCAGTCAAAAGTGCACTCAGCTATGGTTAACAAAATTAACGTATGGAATAAACATTTACTTAGCTAACAATCAAAATGTTTTAAGAAATTTTATTACAAATAGAATAAGGAAAAGGAAAATAACTTAAATATGTGCTTTTGAAATAATAACTCATTATGATATGAATTTGTTCATGTGTTTAAGAACAAGTGCCCAAGAATATTTAACCTATAATTAATGCCTGGATTATTTGAAATGATTGTCAATCAAAGTATGCATATTACATTTCTGATATCTACAGAAAAATATTGGTCTTTAATAATCAGAGGCATAGATTTAATTTTACAATATACTAATTTTGTATTGTTCTGTTTTATTTTTTTTAATATTGTCTATTCATTATTTGAAAAAAAATCTTATTTATCCGTTAGCTTATCATATATCTGTATTTATGCATTTAATTAAAGATTCAAAATTCACAATAACTTCAATTTATATGTTGTTTTAAATAAAATATTATAGGCTTCATAAAATTAATATAGCAACAAAACAAACAATAAAGTTGAATAAATATAACCATTATCATAAAGTAAAGAATTAAAAAAAATTAAAACTATTAATTATGAAATAGAAGTTTTGAAGAAAATGATATATCGAGCTTTTTTTTTTTGCCATTTCGTTTATGAAAAGATTTAATTTCTCCAACTTCATTTTTAATTCTATAAAGGGGAGGGGGGATTAACAAAGTAAATAATAGATTATGTAAATATTTGTTTTCAAAAATTTATGTAAATAATAACATTGATAAATTATAAATTGAAAGTGCAAATTTACCTTAATAACAGCTTTTTTAGGTAATTTATACACACAAACATATATACATACAGTAACAGATACAAATGGATATACAATTGCATTCATAATCTGTTAATTAAATTTTTAATTATATATGTATGTAATAAGTAATTTTATGTTCTAGAAAGATAACTTTTACATAACTTATTATAAATTTCATTGTAAGAAATTTTTAAAATGTAATAATGAATATTTAATATAGTCACCCTGAAATTATTTATAAATTCTTTCTAAATCTATCTGGTGAATATTTGTTCGTTTCTTTTTTTAAAGTAATTTTTACAAAAAAAAAAATTAATTAAAAACAAGGATTGTATTATAAAACATGTTGTTTCATCATCTTGACATGAAGAAAAATTTCTGTTTAATGATATATTACATTCTTGTATATAATAAATAGCTTTTTCTACATTAAAAAAAGATAAAGCAGATTAAATTAACATTGCTTTTAATTCTGCTGCATTGAGAATGACCAAGTGATTAAGTAAATTCTAACACATGCTAAATTAATAAAGTCTGTTGATTGAAAATTTAAAGAATCTCTTTACAATTTTACCCAGATGTTAGATATTGCCAATTTTTAAGTAACTAGATTCTTAGTAGACTGTCTATAGAATTCTTTTTAAAATTTTGGATTGAATATTATATTATATAATATTTTGTTCGATGTTGAGCACTAAAATTTGTTTATCTTATTATTAATTGTGTATGTATTTATCTATATTACTATTTAAATGTGAAAGTTTGTTTGTTACTTTATAACTCAACAAATACTGCACCAGTTTTAATAAATTTTGCACGATTTTTTTTCTTTTTAGTATGGAGAATTTTTATAGACTATAAATTTTTGCTTTATGGTACTTAATTACTTTAAAACTTTAGCAAGTTGCAATATAAAATTGTGAAGAAATTGGAACCATTTTTGAATGATGTCATTAAAACACAAAAATAGGGCAGCATTGATTAAAACACTGCAGGCATTGGAAAACTTTTGAAATGAAAAGTATAATTTTTGGTAAAGTGAGATAAATTTGATTTCATAAATATATTTTAAATTAATTAAATTATGTTTGTACCATGTATTTATTTTTTATTTGAATAATGACAATTGTGATCCATTATACAAATGAATTTGGTAAAACATTTAGGATTTCAGTTTAAATATATTTAACACTAGAGAAAATAAATTTTAAAACAATGTAGATATAGCAAAAAACAATAAATAATGAAAATTGTTGTTTTGATCAACTTTTTCTATTAAATCTGTAGTACATTTCATAAATAAAATTTTTGTTAAAGAAAGATAAAATTTGATTTCATCAATATGTACATAAAGAAATTTTTTGTTAAAGCAAGATAAAATTTGATTTCATAAATATGTATTTTAAATTAATTAACTTGCCATTGAATCATGTACTTAATTTCTCATTAAAATTATTTCCTATGCAACAATAATACTTTTCTTGTGATTAATCTTGATGTTTTTATTATGATAAACAAACTTTCATATTTATATAGTAATATAGATTAATTTATTTGCCTTTGTATCATATTTAAATTTTTATTTGA
Source organism: Epiperipatus broadwayi (assembly GCA_028023455.1). Taxonomy (NCBI): domain Eukaryota; kingdom Metazoa; phylum Onychophora; class Udeonychophora; order Euonychophora; family Peripatidae; genus Epiperipatus; species Epiperipatus broadwayi. The sequence continues at coordinate 4,932,221 of JAQFVV010012428.1, read as the reverse complement.
ATAACAAAAATTGTAATTGTTATACTAATGAATTTATAAACTTTTATGATTTCAGTTTAAATATATTTAAAATGTGAAAAAGTAAATTTTAGTTTATGATCAGTTATACCACTGAATTTGATCAATTTTCACAATTACTCTTTAAGCATATCTCACATGATAAAGCAAGTTTTTGTTCACATTGCTCTCAATGATAAATTAATTATATGGCACATTTCAAAAAGAATGTTTTTTTTTTTAAAAAATTAAAACATTTATTTTAGTAATATTTAAAAAAAACCTTGTTTTCAAATAAACATTTGAATTGAACATCATATAAATATGTAATCTATTAACATTGTTTTATTTATATAGTATCAGAATTAGCCCAAGCAAGAAAAACCAATGTTGCATATTATTCATACAGAGCAATGTCAAAATTTAAACTATTCAAATAATTATTGTCTTAAAAAAATAAATGTACAAAATTATTTAAGTAATATTTTAAAACAATCTTGCCTTTAAATAAACATTTCAACACTATATAAATATATAATCTATTGGCATTATTTTACCTATATATTATCAAAAATAGCATGAACAAGGAAAACTAATGTTACATATTATTTACTCAGGGCACAAACAGAGTAATTAGTGAGAACTCTAGAAACTGCATCTGATATGGAATAGTCATGTACTTTATATCTTAATCTAGGGTGAAACAACGCTTTATCATCAAATTTTGTTTTCTAAATTACTACTTAAATATTTGAAAATATTTAAATAGTGTATGGCAGTGAAGCTGTTATGATATACAAAAATGTTTTCAAGTAGTTTTCAAGATTTAATTATGAGAGGAAGTGCATTGAAAATGATCTATAAATATATGAGAAACAGATTGTCACCTTTTAAGTCAGAGTTCATAATCCAGATATGCTAATATCTTACAATTTTTGTGGGTAATAGTTAAATTATGTTATAACATAGCATATGCAATGATTCAGATGTAGCACTATAGAAACCACAATAACAGCTACATATTTTGTTATATTCTTTTATTCTACAAATGCAAGAAAAGCTGCAGGTACAGCTAATAATAAAATAAATATTTAAAAAAAGGAAATTTAACCTTAAACTGTTAATTCACAGAAGTCTTCTGTTTGTGCAACAATTTGCAATATGACAATTAATTTTGTTAAATGTTATCAAATAAAATTTAATCTTTTAACAAATATCATAGTTGAAACTGTTTAACAGTTAAGATTTCATTTATAACTATTATGACTAGATGTCCATGACAATCATTGTCTAGATACTAGAAGGAATTTTTTTATTAGGAGAAAATAAACTCCTTAGAAGAAAGTACACTTTTGGGCTTGTACAGTCTTTTCATTTGATATTGATAAAAAACTGAGTTTAGTTTTTGTTTATTAATTTCTTCTTTTTTTTAAAAATTATTCTATATTTATTTTTTAATAATTTAAGTTTATATCTCATTTTGGCTTGAATATGTTTTATTTTTAAGAGGAAATTAGTATATCAAAAATAGATGTGACATCAGATAAGAAATAGCTTTGGCATTAATTTTATTAATTTATTTTTATTATCTTTTTAATTGGAAAGTTGATTTTTTAATAGCTAAAACATAACGATATCATTAAGAATAAGCTTTTTTTATTTCATTTTATTAAATACATATTTTTACTAGGAAGACTAAAAAAAAAAAATTTTAATTTTATTATTGCTTTTTATTTATTTTTCCAAGTTGATTTTATTTTAAAGATTACTTTCATTTTTTGAATTTGTGATTTTAATAAAATTTATATCAAACAAAAAAAGGGACTTATAATATCTTGTCTTTTTCCATTAAAAAATATTAACTTAAAGAAACAGATTTAAATACAAGTATAGTTTATTTTTGGCTGCAGAAAGGAGTTTGCTATTAACTGAAAGGAGACCCTTTGATTCCTCTTGGAGGTCTTAAAGGAACCAAGCAGAGCAAATTCCTTATATCCATTCCATACGTTCTTGCTATTGCAGCTGTTATTACTATGTGATTATTCATATAGTATATGAACATGGGTGGACTGCTCACCAACACACATTATCCAGTATGGTGAATTTATTGGCTTTTTACATCTCAGTTTAAGATCAAGAAACATCATGATCATCTCAGTTGCCAGATAAGGCAGAATAAATGTTTGTGTAAATGATAAATATTTTTTCCAATAGATATATACAATTATGACAGATAAAAATAAATCATGGTCCTTATTCCCAGGAGGCTGTAAAGTTAGCAACCAAGGCAGCAATTGGTGGTTGAAGACAGAAGGTGCTAAGAATCCCCTGATTGTGGACCCAGGCTGCCATTTGATGATGACTTTTTACTTAGGTACTTACAACTGCAGATCACTTGCAAGTAAAGGAAAATTGCAAGAATTAGAAGAAGAACTGTCTTATGTTAAATGGGACATTATTGGACTTTGTGAAGTTAGAAGAAAAGGTGAAGAGACAATTGATTTAAAAAGTGGACATGTACTTTATTATAAATGCACAAATATTGGAAATACAAGTGGAGTAGGATTCATTATAAATTGGAAGAACAACATCGTGTAGATTGATTGTGTATCAGACAGAGTAGCAAGATTAGTTATACAACTTAATAGCAGATACTAAATGGAGATAATTCAGGTTTATGCCCCAACAAGTTTTCATAGTGATGAAGTAGTAGAAGATTTTTATATGGATGTACAAAAGGCATTTGATCAGAGTAAACAACACTGTAAAATTGTTACAAGAGACTTTCATGCTAGTATTGGTAAACAAATGAAAGATGAAAGTGCTGTAGGTAATTTTGGTTATGGTAATAGAAATGAGAGAGGACATAGACTTATGGAGTTTGCAGGAAAAAAAAAACTTTATATTATGAATTTTTTTTGAGAAAAATGTTAAAAGGAAATGGATATAGAAGCATCCAAATGAAAATACAGCAGAATTATATTATATTTTGACTAACAGAAAATACATATTTCAAGATTGTGATGTTCTTAATAAATTTAACACAGGAAGTGATCATCGATTAGTAAGATGTAAGATATGTGTTAATGCAAAACTAGAGAGACAAAAATTATTAAGAATAACTATATTTACAATTGATATTCATAATCTTCAGAAACATTCTAATGAATTTAAATTAGATCTTACAAATCAGTTTCAAGTATTAGTAGATTTTGAACATGATTCAAATTTGAATGAAATTAATATGAAAATAACTGATACACTTTTAAAAACTTCAACAAAGATAGTTGGTAGAAAAAAGCAGTGAGACTAGAGAATTTATGAAGAAAAGAAGGAATATGAAAATATATACAAAAATGATGCATTAAAAGGATTGAATATCTTAAATTTTGTAAAATGGTGCGAAAAAGAGTTGAAAATGATATAAGAAATTATAACTGTGAATTAACAAGGAAAACTGTAGAAGAGAATAAAAGTCTCAAGAGTGTAAAACAACATTTTGATATTGGTAGGAAATTTATATCTGCAATGTGGACTTATTACTAAAAAGAGAGATGACATTATGAATTGGATAGAAGACTTTTATCAAGAATTATATAGTAGTAAAGAACAAGTACCTCCTATATTTATTACATCTTCTGAATTGCCCAGAATTTTAAATGAAGAAATGAGACATGGAATTAGATGTATGAAGAAAGGAATGGCTCCAGGTAATGATTGAATTATAATTGGTATATTAAAAGAAGCAGGTGAAGAAATAGAATTTTTTTTAGCTAAGTTATATACCAAATGTCTAAATGATAAAGATGTATCAGATGATTGGAAGAATGCAGTATTAATATTAATATTTAAAAAGATGATAAAGAATATATTAGAAATGACAGACTTATCAGCCTTTTATCAGTTTTATACAAAATTTTTACCAAGATAATTACAATTCATCTACAGAGAACATTGGATTTTCACCAACCAAGAGAATAAGCTGTATTTAAATGTGGTTTTAGTACAGTAGGTTATATCCAGATATTGAGAGAAGTTATAGAAAGGACAAATGAATATGAGTTGCCATTATGCTTTGGATTTGTTGATTATGAAAAGGCATTTGATTCTATAAACATTTCAAAGCATTGGATCATCAATGTATACATCCAGGATGTTGCATATTTTAAAGAATATTTATAAAAATGAAACAGCAACAATTATATTACATAATGATACTGGGAAAGTCAACATTGAGAAGGATGTAAGACAGGGTGAAACCATATTTCCAAAACTTTTTACAGCAGTGCTTCAATAAGTATTTTATGGATTAAAATGGGAAGCTAAAGGAGTGAAAGTAAATAGAGATTATTTAAGTCATTTAGATTTTGCAGATGATGTACTTGTTTTTGCAAATAATGCTTCAGAGCGTCTGGTAATGTTACAGGAGTTATCAGATGAAAGTAGGACTAAAGATAAATGTTAAAAAGACTAAAGTAATGTTTAATGGATTTTTTCAAAATATGAAAATAAAGATTAATTATGATGAGTTAGAAGAAGTTAACAGTTATAACAACCTTGGTCAGATTATTAATACAGATGGAAACATAATGGAGGAAATTAATCATAGAATTAAACTTAGTTGGAGTGCTTTTGTTAAAAATAACAATACTAAAAGGAAATATGCCTATGTGTTTGAAAAGGAAGGTTTTTAATACATGTGTTTTACCAGTTCTTACTTGTGGATCTGAGACTTGGACACTTAATAGAAAAGAAATACAAAGACTTCAGACCACTCAAAGAAATATGAAGAATGCATGTTTGGAGTAACAAGAAGAGATCAAAAATGCAATATATGGGTAAGAGAACAAACAGGTGTTACTGACCTCATTGAAAAAAATTAAAACACTGAAGTGGAGTCTGGCTGGTCATATTGCTAGAAGAGATGATAATAGATGGACAATTGAAATCTTAAACTGGATTCCAAGAAATTATAAAAGATCCAGAAAGAGACCACATGTGAGATGGATGGATGAAATAAGAAAGTGTGCAGGAGTAATGTGGAGAAGAGAAGTTAAAGATCAGAGAAGATGGATTGAACTTGGAGAGACCTTCATCCTGCAGTGGATTGATAATGGTTGATGATAATGATGATAGTTTATTTACTTAAGCTACATGTAATTAGAGAGGATTTGAGCCCAGTCTTTTAAGTTCTTTTTAGTCATACACTCCATTATATACAACCAATACACATGACCACATACATGTGAAAAAGATAAATGATTTCCAATATACATATTTCATGCTGAAGCAGCACTCCTCAGTTGGTCCTGATCATCATCTCCCACACACATATAATCAGTGCTCAGATTTTACTAAGATAACTTATCTTTAAAGTTTGAAAATTTGCTATCTTAATATAAACTGACCAGTATGAAATATGTATATGATAGATTTATCTTTTTCACATCTATGTGTATTGGTTATATAATTTGGAGTGTATGACTGAAGGAAGCATGAAAGTTTGGGTTAAAATCCCCTGTAATTAAAGAAACAATAAATACACAGAATAAATTGGTTTCAAAATAATATATTTTCAAGATTGTGTTTTAGGATCCCTATATTTCCATTTCACAGCAATCTGCATTAAGAAGTTTCTAGTAAAAGTTTTCAATGAATTTTTTAATGAGTGTCATGGTTTGAGAATCATTTAACAGTTAAGATTTTTTTTTGTAACTATTGTGATTTAGATGCCAGCATCAATCTGTAATATCAAGAGGGGAAGGATAATTTTATCTTAGGTGAAAAGATATTCTATGCATGTAGAACTTTTTTACTATTTACAGAAAAATAAATATTTCATTTGTTTACATTTTCTTTTTGTGTGTGAAATTATTAAATGTTTATTCATTAATCAATATATGACATTTACATATAGTTTTAGTTTGAATATATTTAATTTTTAGCCTGATGAAAATATATGCAATATCACATTCAAAAATTCATTTTTAATACAACAAAACCACAAACTACACTATATTTTATTCCAAACTCCTCTTGTATAAAACAAGAATAGCAAATAATAGCTCACCTTTTGCTGATAAACAATTATTAGAATAGAATGGATATTGCTTATTGTGCAATACAGTACATTTCAACATGCATATACATGCAGATGAGATGCTTTGTATGCATAGTATGTGTACTGCATATAAATTTAAAGTACATGTATTGTACATAAAAAAATTTACCACGTCAATATAATAGTAACATAGTTATTAATTATAAATTGAGAAAGAACATTTACATATACATTTACAGAACTGTGTCAAAAATAATATTGTAATAAAACTTACTTCATTATTAATTTTTTTTTAATGTTTAATAGAAGATTTATTTTTTGATAAATATGGCTCACTTCTGAATAAGACCTATGTTATTTTTTTACTAAATTATTTTTTATTTTTTCCTTTAATAAAGTACTTTACAATGTCGTTTTAAAGTCTCACTCATGTTTCTATAAAAATACAGTATTTTACGAAACTTTTTGAATAACAAAAGTGCTTGGGGAAAAAATCATTATACATGCTTTTAACTATGGTATAGAATTGAAGAGATAGAGTATTTAAATTGTAAAGAAATATTACTGTACATAAATTTATATTTGGATATTTAATATTAGCAAAGAAAAAAAATGACTGCTACTATACTGGAATTTATAAAATGTAATAAGTTTGTAAATTGCTTTGTTTTTATTATTTATTTGTTTATATTTATTCTTGGTTAGTGTATAATTGAAGACATGTACTTTGATATCACATAGTTCATGGCTCCATTATATTTCTAAACAATTTTTGTTTTTAGGATTTATGTTTTTAATGAAATTTATGTAAAAGAAAAAAATGTAAAAAATATATTTTTTATTAAATATATCTTTTTGGATTGAAGACTGAAATGAAATTATTTGTGTTGATACTTTATCATTATTGTTTTTGTTTGCAAAGTTGATATTTTAGTTTTAATATTAATTTTTTGAACTTATGCATTTAACAAAATTTGGAAAAACATTAAAATTTGATCATGAATAAGTTTTATTATTATTATTTAAAAAATACAACTAAAAGAAAAATACAATTAAAAAACCGAAAAAGAATAACAAAAAAGGCATATAACTTTTTTCCCAAATAACATGCTAAATAATTTAATACAATAGTTTTTTATATACTGAAAAAAAATTTAAAATACATAAAATATAAAATTTTATAGTCTTCATATTATTTTATAAACTTAAACTTTGATCATGAATAAGTTTTATTATTATTATATAAAAAATACAACTAAAAGAAAAATACAATTAAAAAACCGAAAAAGAATAACAAAAAAGGCATATAACTTTTTTCCCAAATAACATGCTAAATAATTTAATACAATAGTTTTTTATATACTGAAAAAAAATTTAAAATACATAAAATATAAAATTTTATAGTCTTCATATTATTTTATAAACTTAAACTTTTAACATGAAATTAAAATTTAAGGTCATACAAAATTCAAATTAAATAAAGTATAATACTAAGCTTTATCAATGAAGTCAAAAATATAAGCCTATAGTCATTTCAGGCACTAGATTTTTTTTCAATGTAATTACTGTTATTTATATTGTTTAATCTATTTTGGAAGTTTATTTCTATAAATCATTTGTTTTTAAATTAATTTATTTGTTCTATGATCTTTCTTGTATTTATGGCCTAAGTAATCTTATTTCAATATGCTATTCGTCTTATTTTATTACATAGTCTAATTTGAGGTTTTCATATAAATATCTACCATAGTTTATTTTCAAGCTCTTCTGTCAACTCACTTGACTGAACTCATATTTTTTTAAGTTTCTTCTGCATTTTATTTAAGGAATGGCCAATAATTATGAAATAAACTTATTATGAGGTTGAAAAGTTTTAATTTCTAAGTTGATAATTATTTCTTTTCTGGTTTTTTTGATAAAGCATATCTTATACTTGGTTATGTATTTGTGATTTGAATCTGAGTGGAATAAATTTAGAAAATTTAGCAATTAAATATTTTTTTATTATCTACAGTAAATGCTATTTTTTAAAGAAATAGTTGATTAAAATTTTCTGTTGGCATTTTCTAAGAAAAATTAAAATCATGAATTAAGTTAAATGGTTGTGAGACTAAAAAAAACGTAAGTGTAGATAATTATGTTACAATAATAAAGTCTAACAGCTGCAAAATTTTGAAAGGATTTTTTCCAAAATTTTGTCTAAAATATGGAAATTGTCAATTTTTTTCCTGCTAGATTTAAGTATTGAATCTGTATTCATACATTGCTTATATATCCATATTTTGAACTTATGTACTAATCAAATGTTGATGACATAAATTATAATCTTCAACACACTATTTTTACAGAAAGAATCTTAGTCCAAGAGAACACTTTGAATGCTAAATTATTTGAATAATCCTTACCTTATACTACAAGTTTCAGTTCTTTGTCATGGATTTTAGACACTTTGTAGGACATGAAAATTGAAAGAACTGTCTTACTGGTAAACTTTGATGTGAAAAATTTATTCACAAATGTATCATGTGAAGAAGAATTGTCTATTGTGAAGAATAAATAGTGATAATACTTTCCAAACCAGAACAATTTTTTCTATTGATAATATAATGGAATTATTAACATTCTATATAAAAACAATTTACTTTCAATATAACACAGAATTCTTCCAACAAATTCAAGGAATGGCTATGTGCTCACCATTGTCACCCCTGATTAGCAACATTTGCATGGAAGAACTTGAAACCATAGCAATCATAAAGACTATACCATACCCATCTAAAGTTTGGCTTTGCTATGTGGATGTATTTGTTGTATAGCCACGTGGTGAAACACTACTACAAACTTTCTGGCAACACAAGAACAACATATCCCCTTTAATTAAATTCACAATAGAATCAGAACGAGAACAAAAATTGGCATTCTTAGATGTTTTTTGTGACAAGACTCCCTCATAACAAAATCATCACTACAATTTACAGAAAACCCACACATACAGGAAAATATTTTATACATCCAATCACACCAGAAGCTCAAAACATGGAGTTATACATGGAACAGAGCAAAATAAGTTTGTTCAGAAACCAGCAATTTGAAAATGAAATGATTTATGTAGAATAAAGTCAGGTTGTATTAAGAAAACGTAAATAGACAACAAAAAGAGCCATCAAAAGAAAAAAACAATTATTGGTATTGTAGTGTTTCCATACATACCAAAAATAGCAGATAAATTAAAGAAAATCTGCTATCTGTATAATATCAGAACAGTTTTTCAGAGCCATGTTACACTATGAGGAATTCTAACATCTACAAAACCTAAACTTGGATGCTGAAAAGAAAAACTGCAACTATGAAATTCCATGTTACTGTGGGAAAATGTATATTGGTGAGACCAGTCATCCCATTGAAAAGCACTTACAAGGATATAAACTGGTGATTAGATAAGAGAAAACAGATGTGTAATGTGGTACCATTGATGTACTAATGAATATATGTTCAATTGTGTAAATACAAAAGTATTCAATAGAGAAGAAAAGCTACAAAGAAGAAACTGCTCATATGACAATGGTGAACAAACCCATAAGTCAACTTAGTTTGACTGAATATAATGTATAGAAACCACTAATCAACTTTGCTTTTATATTTTGTGTTAATATAAATACACATGTAAACTATAAGATGTATAAATAATATTTCTATATTGAATAGACAACCAGTGTTTTAACAAATGATAAATTTTATACTCGAGAGCTTTTGAAGGTCTAAGCCTTCATTTTCAAAGAAGTATAGAAATATTATTTATATATCTTATAGTTTACGTGAGTATTTATATTAGCACAAAATATAGATTTTACATATATTTAAACTAAGACATAATTAAACGTTAAACTTTCCTTTTAGTAAAAAAGAAAGATAACTGGAGGAACCTCACAGATAAGTATATGAAATTTCTACTGAGATTTGCCTTTGGCAGGATGGTTCAGTTGATTAGAGTGTTACCTTAAAATTCCATATTCAAGAATCTAAGGGTCCAGGGTTTACTTTTCGTGCTAATACTATCACTGGTCAGGCCAGCAATGCCTGAAAAAGAGGGGAGAATAATACCTCTCAAAATGTTGTGCATATACTAACCTGTGTGCTATTATTAACAGTTGAATATATTTGGAATATTTAAATAAAGTTAAATTTTTTTAAAGACATTCAATACTTATACGAGATGATGGAAATATTCCAGTATACAACTAAAATATCATCACATAACAGGGAAATACAAAACAATAAATGTATGGTCTTTTTTTTTTTGCTCGAATTTTTTTTAATGGGCTCTAATATTTTTTTATTTGCAATATATCTAATATTCACAGTAATCATAATAATTGAATTTTAAATTTGTCTTTCTTCACTTTTTATTTATTAAAAAAGAAAAAGATGAAAAGATTTGACTTTGCATTTAATCTACTTCATCTGTAAAATATTGTTTTCTTATAGTAGTCAGTTATACATTATTTTTAGCAGGTATTTTAAACAATAACTATGATTTTAATAAATTGTTAGTTTGTAATCATTTTTTATTATATGTATAATTTCGCTAGTTATTACTTAAGATTTTTAAATCATTTTTCTTTTTTCCTTCTCTGAAACAAAAATTTGTATAAATATTTTTATGAAATGTTGCTTGTAATCCAAATCATATCTTGGCAAGATCTCAAGGCTGGCCTTGTAGGAATCATTTCCAATCAATAACTGACCTGAACATTCATCTTGTCAGTTATATTATGGCTTTAGCAGTAGCCAGGAATGACCCTTACATGAGCTGCCCTCTACATTAGCCCTCAGGAAATTGTCAGACTATTCTGGGTCATTTCTTAACCTAAGATGTCTTTTTTCCTTGATCAAGCACTAAGATAATAGGGGAACAACCTTGTCATAAGTTGAGTTAAGGGCGGCTGAGGGTAAAGGCAAAAAGAACTCGAGTTGTCAATCTGTCAGTGGTGCAAATCATCATGTGTCACTTTTACAGGTTTTGACAGGCAACTGAAACTGTCAAACTAAGATTTACATAAGCTCTGGATTAAAGTCCACTTTGTCTTCTTAGTCTTTTTTCAATATACCCTCCTCCCACTTCTGTTCTTCTTTCTTTTTATTGTGCTTGTAATCTGAGTTATACATGCCAGACATGAAATAAACAAACTTCTAATTCTGATATGAATGCTTAGCATCGTTGGGGGGGGGGGGGGGGATATTATAAATTGTGTCTTTTTTTTTGTAGGTTAAAAATATGATTTAAACAGATATTTACATCTATCACTTATTTTAAAAATAGAATTGAGCAATTTATGCAGCGTGTGTGTGTATATATATAAGAAAAAAATAAGACCAATTAACTTTTAAGTATCCGTCCACATAAAAAAGTTCTTATCAATATTTACTTATAGAGGAATAGTGATGGATACTTGTCAGTTGCTCGGTATGAGGGTTGAAGTTATCTGCTCTATGTTGTTTTCTACCTAGGTTGACTGATTTACATAGCCAAAAGAACCCTCTAAATCCTCATTGTTTTTATTGAATATTTAAATATTTTACTTGACTTAAATACAAGTCATAAAAATATTTACATTTCCTTTACTTCAATAAGATTGGATATAGTCTCACGTAATTACATTTTATTTTTATGATAGATTCATTGGAATTTGGTAGAATATCTTATTTTAATAATTGTATTATTATTATTTGTAATTTTTTTAGTACAATAAACATACTATTTTTTTTTATTCTTTGATCAGATCTACCTATTGAAATTTAAGATTTTTATCAAAATAGTATGCACTAAAGTAGACTCGTGTTGTGTATATACATGTATTCAGTGCAATAGGAGGAGATTAGAGAAATATGTATACAGAAACATGATATAATGTATGTTAACTTAGCTATAAGATAACTAAATTCATATTAGTTTGCCAAAAGGAGCATGATGTGACTTAAATGAATTATCCTTACATAATATGAAATTTGATGCATACCAAATTTAATTATAATGCATGATATCACTCATCTGACTTTTAAATTACTGATGATGATGATGAAACTTATTCAGACTTCTTCATTAAAAAATTCTTTCAGTGAACTATTTACATTACTATATACATCATTTAACTTTAAAATGCTTGTGAAAAATATATTATGAAAGATAGCTTTTATTTGTATTGATTCATTGTACAAGCAATGATAATGAGCATCATTTTTTCCCAATCTTAGTTTAAATCTTTTTATATTTCCATTTAGTTTTTTTCATTATATCCCCTGGTTGTAGCTAACAGAAAGTATAGACACTGAAAATGCTTTAGCAAGTTATAAAATTTATAACTTGTTTTGATTATCATAAATGTACTTTTGAAGGTTTTTGCAATGATATATATTGCAGAAGCTTTTACTATATGGTGAAACTGAACCGATTTCAGACCCATATAGCTATTTGGTTTGTTAATCTGGATTTGAAGACATTATGTGTCTGATAAATTTCATGCTTTCAAACTGACAGAAACGTGTTTGATAAGTGCTGACTTTAGAGTTGGTATTTAGATCTAGTTTCTAGTCTACCAAGCCTTTACTGACGTGAGCCAATAAGCTCGAAAACAGCTGGTCTGGAGGTGGGTGACAATGATAGAGATTTTGAATTCTATTTTTTTCAGCATTTATGTGAACAAAAGCTTGTTAGGAGTTATTGGTAAAGCTCCTAGTGATCATAAAATGCAAGCTTAAAGCAAGTTACAAGATTTATAACTTGTTTTGATTATCATATATATATATATAGTAGTGTGTCTTCAGATTTATTTTTTTCCACATGATTATATATATATGTTTTTAATATATTTATTATAGATATTCAAATTAATATAATACAAAGTTTCATGTAGTTAAAAATGAGAAACATTCTTTTCCCTGAGATATGTAAACTAAATTTGTACAAATAATTTGTCAATTGAAGTATCAGACACATAATGAAATCAAGTCCTGATTTAACCATGGTCAGTCAGGGTTGGTTTATATAAATAAAAAAAACCCAAGCATAAATGATTTTCTTTTTCTTTTAGAACACTTATTGATGGGTAAATGTATGTAAATTTAATACCAGTCTAGTAATACCTGTCTGAAGGTTAATTTCCTTCCACATGATTACATATATAATAAATCTTAATAAATTTTTAATATTTAACCTCTGTTTTAATATATTTTTACATTAATACTTATAATGACAGAGTATCAAAATGGAATTATATAACAGTTGTCAGTTTAAATGAATCTTAAGTGAAGCTGTGCTAGAGAAGAGCTGTTTTAGATATGATAGAGATTTAACATTTATTTCAAGTTTCAACATTTTTTGATAATTTGTTTGGGTGCTCTCAGTTTTTTTCAGAACCTGGGAGATAATTTATATTGGATTTACATCCCAACATTCTTTGAAATGTACCTTTTTACTTTGGATTTTCTTGATATACTAAATGGACTTATAGCCAATATATTCTCCTTCAGTATTTTAATATAATCTAACAACAAAAGAAAACTTAAACTATTACTTTTGTAGTCTCTTCTTACCTTTTCTTTATTTCATTTTATACTCTTTTTATTTTCTGCTTAGATCAGGAGATCATGATTCTCTGTTCTATGTATTGAATGAAATCATTACTTAAAAATGCCTATAGGCAAATATTAGTTGTAATAAATATCACACTCTCTATTCAAAGCTATGTACAATCCCACCAAGAGTTCATGATTCAATATCTTCCACTTCAACTTACTATAACTCATTTATTAACTTTCCAGTGTGCTTAACTTTCATTTTGCACTCTCTAAATGACTTATCTCTTTAAATAATTTACTTCCAGGTTTAAATAATAAGTTCATTTACTCTAACATTAATTATCTAATTACCTTGCAACTTTAACAATGTTGAAAGCATATAACACATACCATTTTAAATTCATTTATTCTAACATTAATTATCTAATTACCTTGCAACTTTAACAATGTTGAAAGCATGTAGCGCATACCATTTTAAATTTCATTTATATGTTCATATATTTATAAGTTTGAAGTACACTGTTTTAAAAATGATTTTTTTCCCTGGCATTTTACAAATTATTGGTATAATTTCCTGATTATAGATTTAAAGTTTGATATCCATTTTCGATAATTATCTGAACAATATTGTCTATTTTGTATAATACAATTAAAAGATAAAAGAGTTGAAATACCTTATAGGTAGATTTAATTAATAAAATTACTAAGAAGTATATATATATATATGCTCACATCATTGAACAACATATATATATATATATAAGAAAATTCTAAATCCTTAATCAAGCATGCCAGTCATATAAAATAACAAATCAAACATCTTTATGGCTACTTCAATAGTACAATATTTATAAATTCATCCATTCAAATATTTAAGTAGGGCTCATGGTACAGGGCTATGATTACTATCCACTAAAAACAAATATAAATAAATCATTGATAAACATATAATAGATGGTTGTCTTATAATCAAGTCTTTTCCATAATATAAGCATATATATAAACCTCCATTTAATTTTTTAAATCACTCTGTTGGCATTCAACTATGATTAATCCAAATAGTATGCAGTACTAATGCTAAATGATTATTGTTATAAAAAAAATTATTATTAGTCAACGCCTGCTGTCGTCTAACTTTATTTAAACTCTTTAGCTCAAATGATCATATTGTATAAAAAAAATGGAATAATTTTATTGGTCAATTATGTAAAAATTTGAATAATTTTACTCATCAATTATGTTTTTAGTATGTTTCTATTCATAAAATATTAATCTAAAATAAATAGAATTGTTTTAATTTAACTTCTAAAAATTGAACAATTTTGGTTAAATGTACCGAAAAATTAAAAATAATGTTAATAACTGAAGAAAAACATTTGAAATATAGCCTAGGGTAAAGCAAAACAATTATATTTCAACCAATCATTATGTGAATGCCAGTGATTTCTTGTGTCTTAGAAATTATGATCTCTGATTATTCACTTCTATTGTCTTTTCTTTGTCTAAAATTAAATATTTGAAATAAAAATCTAAATCTAGACATGTTATTATTCAATCTAGTGTAAAAAGTAATCATAAAATTCATGAATGTTATTGATATGCAAATAGCGGTCAACATTACACACTTGTCATGAATAGTGACGAAGCACTATTCACTTTTCCTTGATTATTTTTCTTTTAATATTTATAAATTTTCACATCAAAGTTTATATTTATGTAAGTTCATGTAAAAACTTAATTATGAATGTAAAAAATTGTGAAAATATATTTATTTATGTTCAAAATCTATTATGAAAGTGTAAAACATTTTGGTTTGATTTTTGACTTTGACAGAAATGCCTAGAGAACAATGGTCAAAGTTGACAGTTGTGCATACTGGTTCCTTATAAGGGAAAAGAGACTGGGCTATATAACAATACATTGCAAAATCACTGCCAAATGCAGATTTTTTTAAACTAAAATTTTAAATATCAAATTTACTATAAAATAAGAGTAAAATGACAAATATGTGACCAAAACTGGCTGAGAAATGGAGCATGATGGATAGTATCTGTAATGAACAAAAAAAAGATATTAAACATGCTGATTTGTAACCATAATTAACATCTGAAAGGTTAAGCTTTTAACTCACACAAATTTTTAATTAGATCATAGTCATGACAAAAAGATATGCTTCCACTATCACATAATTTTAATTATCAATAATATAATATACTAATTAATATGTCAAATGTTTTATCTAAAGTCAGATGTAATAACTAGCAATTGAGCACTACAATCAAATTATTTGCTGTTATTTGCCACACTGTCTAAAATTTCAATATTTAAAACTACATTGGAAACTTTAATGAGTCTCTTACATCATTAAAATACTTTGCAAGATTTAATACAGTTTGTCATCTCTGGTGTTCAAACTTTACATGAATTCCTGGGCAGTCTACCACTCAATTTTTTAATTGTTAAAATGCATATTATTTACTAGTATACAATTGAATTTATGGTGAGGTTAGATAGAGATAATAGGAATTATTCACAGTAAAATATTAAAGAAGCAAATATATATATATATGTGTGTGTGTGTGTGCTCTAATCGCCAAGTATAAATTTTAAATTTGGTTTGTACTATTTTTCAAAGATTGTTAAAGATTATTATAAATAATATATAATAAATTTCCTCCAATCCTTAATAAAAAGTTATTTTCCTACATCATGTTCAAAATAAAAAGTAAGGATATAGCTGCTTCTCTGATAAGTAGTGAAGATTAATGCTGTTTTGAGTTTTTCTCATCATTATATCAATACTTATCTGACAGAACTGAATTGTATTCTAGTTAAAAAGAATTAGGTATCCACTTGGATTATTTTTTCAGTCGTCAATGAGTTGGTTATCTAGCAAAAAAAATCATCTGTCGTTTGGAATTTTTTCATCTGCTTGTAAAAAAATCTATTCATTCAAGATTTGAACCTCACATTATTAAATTGTGTACAGATGTTGTACAAAATATTAGATGTTATACAAAATTATATGAATATCTCTAGTATTAACAGATTTATATGTATATTGATATTTTATTTATTTTTTATAGATAAATTCCTAAAGGAAATAGCTATGCTTATTTAAAACAAAATTAACCTCATTTTAGAAGGAATTTCAGACCTGAATAAGTTTAAAAAAAGTTAAATTGCTGATTAGCAACTAGTTAAAGATGATGATCATTTAGTTAGAGAATTGGTGTTTAAATTGCTGAATAGTTTGTTGTTTACAGCTTAATAGTCTAAAAAATAATGACTGTATTCACTGAAAGTTGGAGAAAAGTAAAGTGAAAAAACAAGCTTTAATTATCATTGTTTACAGAGAGATATTAACAAGTGCTATAGAATATTGCATCCAAATGTATATTTCAACTCTTATTTTAACACCACTGTTTTTGGTTGGAATTGCTACTATGTAGATGTGGCAGAAATGACAAAATATAACTAATAGCACATTACATAGTTAGATAAATATCACTTTATAGTTTCTACTAAAAACTGTTTTTTTAACAATCAGCATTCAATTGGGAAATGGCTTGATGGAACTAGCATATTTTAAGCTGCAGTGTTATTATGGCATTCAATATTAGTTTTACATTGATACCTCACAATTAGAAATTCATTTATTACTTTGATGAACTAAATTCAGACCATACTTCAATATTGTATTAAGACATTACTATTTTTTTAAAAAGATAATTTTAAAATATATATAGTTTACATAATTAAATATTATTTTGAGGAAGATAAAGAAAGCTTTACTTATCTTCAATCGCTTCTGCAAATCATTTAATTTAAATATGAATCTTTGTAGGACATTATTGGACTGCGAATGAAATATATCCTCAGTTTATATCTCTCAGAAAATATGGTGTTTTCCTCCCTGAGTAATTTAAACTACCATTGACCATTATTCATATACACTCAGTTTTTGTTTTTTTTTTTGCGAATGATAATTTATACCACAAAGACATCACTGGTATTTTTTTTATTTTGTCCCACTACTGCTTAGCTTGATTTTAATTAGATATCTTAGAAAATTCAATTAAACTGTCTCTTCTTTCGCTCTCCATTCTTTTTTTTTAATCGGTGTATTATTAGTGTTATTATTTTATTAATTTTAAAAAAGTAGTAATCAATTTATGTATATTTAATCATCACTTTGTTTTATTTTTTCGCTTTTTATAAATTAAAAAATCAAAGAACTCATCTCCCAATCTTTTATAAATGCTACAAATCATTTTGTCAATTTATAAAAGTTATCCTGTTATAAATTTTTTATGAAACTTAGGTGATAATTTGTTTAGGAAATAAAGATATTTTTAGACTTTTCGAAATGGTGTGTGGATGAATTAGCAATGAATGTTTCCTGCGACAGTTTTTGTATATATGCAAATCGAAATGCATTATTAATCTTCTATTAATAATTTTATTAATTATAAGTTTGATGATAATAATAATAAAAATCTGATTCATTGTTTTAAAATTTTACAGCGCTCTCTAGTGAATATATAATAAAAAACATTTATAAACAACCAGGCAGAATGATGCTTGCTTCCAAACTTTAGATCCTGCGGAACCGCCAATATGCTCCGGTAGTCATTACACATCCGGGCATTTGGAAGGAACAAATTTCGCATCGCCTTTTACTCTATCATTGCAACAAACGGATGTGTAGTATAAGATGAGACATATAACTTTTCCGCTATAGCCAATATGTAGCACTCAGTTGGCTGACTGACAATGGTCTTACTTCTCATCTCTACAAATTAGGGTTAGTCTTCCGTGAGCTAGCTTTTGTTTGTTACTGTTGATGCTAGCAGCTCTCGGAAAAGTTCAAATCATCCAGCCAAACTGTGATGAAAGATGACAATGCTAAAACTGACATATAGTGAAAAATGATTGGTCCAGCCTCTCATTCTTTCATCTTAATATTTTCCTGGATTTCTGACAGACTTGAAGCTTGGTCTCAGCTTTGCCCTTTCGTGATCTTTTTTGGCTCATTTTTATACTGAATAGAACTTCCTTGCTCCATATTTTTCATAGCAGCAAACTTTAGTTGAAATTACAGACGAGACTTCCGCTTCTTTTCTGTTAGTTTCTACTCATACTTTGAAAGAAAAGAAAAAAAAAGATTAAAATGTCTATAATCTTTTTAGACTATGTGAAAATAAATAGGAAAATTAATTCCAAAAAAATAATTATATATAGTATTATACTATCAAAAATAAAAATAAAACAAAGATCTATACTATTTATTAGCTATCCATATAAATATATATGTGTGTATATATATTTTCTTATATGTGTAAGTTGGTCTTTTTTATCTTCTCAAAATTATGAATCGAAACTAACAAAATAGAAGTAAAGCTTAATGTGGAATTTTAGCTAAAGTTTACTTCTACGTAAAGTATAGAGCAAGGAAATGATCAGCATAACTACATAACTTATTCATGACCTGGGGTTTGAATTTAGTTGTTGATTTTTTTTTTAGATTACAAGTAGGATTAAAATTTTTTAATTCAAGTTTCTGATAAAGCAAATGAAAGCATTTGAAATGCGAGCTGAGTAAAAGTATACAAATCGTTGTGTAGATAAGATTAAGAATATTGAGGTGCGTAAGAAGAATGAATATAAAAAAAATGATGATGATATTAATGTGAGGTTGAGAATAAAATAAGTAGAGATAAGAAATCGATAGGTAAAGTTGTAATTATGAATATCTAACAAAAAAAATAAATTGGGAAAGATATATGGTGATAATTGGAACTTTCTTTAGGTCAAATGATGTGTGTGTGTATGTATGGGCATAATAATATTATTTAGATAAATATATAAGAAATCTAAAATATATTTTACATCATAATTCTAAAACTTCAACATTTAATATCCAGCAATGTTATTCAACATAATTATAGACATTCTAAGATCCAAAAACAAGTCACAGCTTATAGTATTTAATTTCGCATCAAATACTTTTATCAGTTCCTTATCTAATATATCATTAGTTAATATATACATCTATGTGTGCTTATAAGATGCACAAACTCCTTGTAATATCAAAATCATAGCAGTGAATTCTGTGCATATATTTAAACCATTTAACTTGAAGTTTAATGATTATGATGCATAGTAAGTATTTGGATTTTACATGTATTTATTGACATACCATTGTAATTATACTTATTTAACATAAAAAAGCGTATGCTAATATATATAAAAAATATTTTTAAAAAAGCGCTTTTATTTAATTTAATTAGTAATGCATTAAAAACCAAATATAATTTCTTTGTCAACCACAATTTTGACTGTTATATTTAACTTGAAGTAAAAGTGTGGGCATCCATAATTACTGAATTAATTAATTTAATGGATGCATTGTGTTTTCATTTCAAGTTAAATATAACAACCAAAATTTTGCTGAAAAAAAATATATATATATTTTTTGTTTTTAATGTATTACTCATCAACTTATATAAATATATTTTTGTAAAGTATTATATATATTATTTTTTAATATCTAGATATTTTCATATGGACTTTTTGTAACTATTCATATGCAAATTTAAAAATTGAAAATATAAATAATTTCTGTGCATTCCAATATTTTAAATGAAATGTATGCACATTAAAAATCATTTACAGGATCATTGTGTTTCTGAAGCAAATTTTAATTAAACAGTCAAGAGAAATTAAAATTGTATCATCTATTTATTTATTTTTTGTTTGTTTTTCTCTTTTTAATTAATTGTAAATGCTTTTTAGTGAAATAATCATAAAATTCAATGAAGGCTTAGTTTTAAAAAAATATTCTCATATCTATTACATCACTAAAAACTTACTGAACTAATATCAATCTCGTTTGAAATTCAACTTGCCAATATTGTTAGATTGGACAACTCCTGAAATATTGCATTATCATATTTTATTGGCATTAATAGCTAACATGTATATAAAATGTAAAGAAAATCCATTTAATAGAAGTATGTTTAAAAGTCAGTTACAATGTTTGACCCAAGTAAACAACAAACAAACAGAATTTCTAAGTAAAATAAAAACATTTAATAAAATAATATAAAAATTAAATTATTTTTTTGTCTAGATGATATCTTCTTTTTATATATAGTAACAAACTCAAAAGCTAAAGTTTTTCTGGATAATTTCTCTGTGAAGAAAAGTAAGAAGACATTGCAGTTTAGTCATTTGTTTATAACTGTTCAATCTGTCGCTTTGATGCTCAAATGTTACTTGATCTTCTGAACAGCTAACAATGTGATTATTTGTTATGTGTGTGATTGACCTAATTATCTGTAATGTATGCATGACCTTATGCATTATCTTTGTGCATTTTACATACTCACTGGAGTTCTTTACAAAGAATGACTCATGGTCATATGAATTATACAACATATTCTTTTCTCTTTAAATTAAGATTTGTGCAACAAATACAAGTCCTTGCAAACAAACAAAAACATCATTGGCCAGTGTAGAATATGCACACACAAGATAGAGTCTTCTGATTTGACTAGGGCAACAGACTTATTCATCATACTTTGTAGGACTTAGCTACCAGTTTAATTTTACTAATTCAAGTTATAAATTTCACTACTTAAAATTTTCCAATCTTTTGATATCATAATTATTAAACCATTAAGCAATTATTTTTTTATATTTGAGATTAAATTCACTTTCTCAAAACTATAGTATATTTTAACTATATTTAAACCTGGGTGTAATTTGGGACAGATTTTAGAGCTCTTGAATTCATACTATTTATAAATTCCCAAACAATAAACCATTCAGCTATTTTATTTATTAAATTTAAAAATGAAGTATATTATATATTGTAACATTATTTGCACATAAATTATTAGTGCTTTATTCTCAAAATTAATGCATTTAAATGATAAACAAATGTATTTTAATTCAATAAATAGAAGTAGTTTGCTATAAAGGAAAGATTAATAATATTACAAATAAACTACAGCTTAGCACTACTTTTGACTATGTAAGTCATATCATTAAACATTCAAAACTTTTAATTTAGTAAAACTTTACGAAAATGCGGATTGTTTATTCACATTTTTTATTTTAAATTATTTGTATGCATGTGTATGTATGAGACAGAAAAATTGTTAGAAATCTATGTAACTAAAGCTGGCATCAAATAAGAAATAATTTCCAAGTCAGAGTTAGTAAAACTCAGAAAAAGTTGAATGGAAAATCACTTCATTATGAATAGTAAGTAGTTGAGAACACCACTAGCTGACTTAGTGCTTTTATATGAACATGTTTCAAAATTGTCCTTGCTTCATTTAGAACACCAAACATTTTTGGCATATTCCAGGTTACTGTAATTCACTTAGCTCATTATTTATATTTTTAATAATGAAAGTATGGTGCCTTTACACCATTTAGTGAGAGCAATTGGTTCCCTAAAACTCATCATAAAATAAGAATATTGTATAAAAAGCAAGATATTATAATGGTTTTCTATGGGAAGAAAATTTAGTTTGTTACTACAGGTAAAAATTATACTATAGATTATGAATATTGTATTAACATATAACTGGACCTATATATAATAATTTTTAAAAAATCCTAATCTACCTATATATGCGTATGTAAACTGTACTATGTGTGTGTTATGCAGTTATGCACTTAAATATATATTTATGCAAGATAATGCAATTTAAATCTATGTAAAAAGAAAAAAAATTGCTTAAAGTTGTTCTTTTTTATAATCCATCTATTCAGCATTCATAATCATCGAGTTTCCTGAGTCATTATTTGCTCAGTACTGTTTTCTAAATCCTTTGATGATCTTGGTTTTTTTGAAAAAGGTATACCAGGTATTGATCACTGGGGATTTTTAGAAAAAAAAAATTTGAATGAATGCTTGACTTGCTTGTTTGATTTTTTTTCCTACTTTTTATAAATTCTCATTCATTGATGTTACACTGTTTATGGCATCATAATACAAAATCAGTTCCTTCAGTTTTTTGATGCCATCTTCTCAACATATTTATTTTATTTTCTTCATTGTTTTTCTTTTTTTTATCAAGTGCATTAATTTCTCATTAGTTAATCTTTCATGTGTGATTTCAAAAACTCTTTAATGTTGTCAGCATCAATTTCTGTAATTCCTGCTTTCTAGATTAGGTCAAATATGTTTTTCTATATGGTTGAAATAGATTGCTTTTCAACTTTGATACTTGTAAATAATTTCTGGTGGACTTTTGTTCCATATAAGGTTTAGAGTTATATTAGTGATCTTGGTTCATGCTTTGCCTATAAAATCAACAGCTGTTTTTATATTGAAATCCTTCCAGAATTATAGAATTGTTTTATCAACATTTTTATCCAAAGTATCAACAAAAAGTTGCATTAGTTGTTGAAGGTTGTGATGATATCTTGATCTGTATGTTGAAGAAGTAATGTGGTGTTTGGTGATATTATTTGCTACATTCCAGTTGAAAATTTATGTTGCAGTAAACGTTAAAAAAAATCTGTAAAAAAACATTTTAGTATTGCTAAAAAAAAATTGTGACTTTACTCTGCTTATATTCAGAAAACTGGACTGAGAAAGGGAGAGTAAACTTGCAATTGACCATTTTTTGTGTTCTGCAAAATTGTTTCTAATGTGCTGGGGGGAAAGTCATAATCATATATTCTTAATGTAAAATTATTTAGAATTAAAAAAGTAATAGTTAATAATATCTCAATTACACTGTTATCATAAAATTAATTATCATCAGTTTAAAAATTTGACATATTAAAAAGAAAAAAGAATGTATGTAATGCACTGTAATCAATATTTAAGTTTGTTGTTTTTTACAATAAGTACTATACATGTCTAAATAAAGTACTTTGTATACAAATATGCTACCTTTTTTATGGCATGGGATTTCATATGTCATTTTTTTGGAATGATTTAGCAATTTTTTTTTTGAATAATAGAGTAGATTGTAATAGCAGAGATATTTGGCCATTTAAATAAAAGTTAAAAACATGAAGTTTTTATTTGTATTGCATTTTGATTATATAAAATTTATTATTAAATGCATGAAATGATTTTCCTTCTTTTTTAATGGAAAATACATTTAAAGGTTTTAATTTAAATTGCTCAACTGAATATTTTAAGTAATATATATAGGACATAATTTAAAATTAATTATTAATAGTATATGACCAAAACTTATTTTTAGTTTTATGCTTAATGAAATTTCTTTTTCTTTTTTTTTTTGATACTGTATTTTTTATATTTGCAGTCATGTCACCTTTGATTTGGCTATGTCTAAGATATAATGATTTAAAATTAAGCAACAGTAAATGGATATTTTAAAATTATATTTAGTAACTTTGATCTTATAAATTTGATTATTAACACACTGGTTTTTGTCTATATAATATTGTCACCTAGTATAAGCCATAGTAATCAAGGAACAATAGAAGATTAGTGTTTCAGAATCCCTATCTAGTGCCTACTCATGCAATATTTTCATATATATTCATTGATTACTATAGTTTGAACTAGCTGTATGAAGAAAATTGTCATTGTGTTAACAAATTGTGTAAGCTTAAGAAACGGTGGTCGTATGGTGTTAAATTTGATTATATTCTGCACAAAATCTTTTCCCCCCTCAAAATAACTTACAAATATGATAACTAAATTTTATAATTACAGTGTTCATAATTTTATCTGCATGCAAAATATTCATTAGAATTTTAATCACTAAAAGTAAATGACTATACAGTTTTTTATGTGAATATACACATTTTAAAATATAATATTAATGCATTTATTTGTTTTACATCATGAAAATATGTTTTGGATTAATTATTGTACTGATAAAAATATTAAAACCAATATGTCTATTATTATTTAACAAAAACAAGTTAAAAATAGTCCTAGATAAATTCAAATAATGTCCAAGTGCTTTCGATACTAAATGTATTCTTATCAAAACAACTATACTAAAAAACATAACTCAATAAATATCTAAGAGAACTATTTGAAGACCAAAAACAACTAATCAGAAAACTAGTCTGTTTTTGTATTAATTTCATATTGTGATATTTTAATTAGTTATTTCTAGTCTTCATACTAATTTTCTTGAAATATTTGTTGACTATGTTCTTTAGTATAATTGTCTTGATAAGGACATATAATTGGCAAAGCATGGATGCTATTTTAATTTATATAGTACTATTTTTAAATTGTTTTTGTTAAACAACAATGGATGTAATGGTTTTAATATTTTTACAATTAGAAACAGAAGAAAATTAGTTCATTGTACTGAATAAAACACATTTTCTTTTTACTTTTATAATCATTAACAATGAACATCTTTACTTTCATTATGCATTAATAAATATATTGCTTGCCTTGCAAGGACACTGGATAAAAATTACATTAAATACTGTAATATTGTATATTATGTACAGTGAATAAACTTTGTACTATACACTTTTAACATGAATCTCATAATTTTTTTTTTGATGATGTAAAATCATCATCCTATGATATTATCAATCTTACAAAATGGCCATCATTTTGAAAATGATGGTTTTTAAAAAAAAATCCAATAATTATAGTGAATAATTGGATACAAATTGATGATGATTGCTATAGTGAATTCTCATGTAAAGGTTTGTCACTAATTGGAGTATAGGTATAATTTTTTTTTTAAATTCTTCTGCAGACAGATAATAACTTGAATTGTGATCCAGAAAAACAACATTAGAAAACCAAATCATATGAACATAAAAAAAAAAAAATCATTTTTGAGAGATACTTTGCAATTACAAGTGTATATGACAAATATCGAATGGACAAATTGATGATGTGTACTATTTTAAAAAATAAAAATGGAAATAAAAAATTTTCAGATCATAAAAAGAATCTGATTAAGCAGTTTTCTTTATAAGGGCATGAAATGGATGAAAACTCTCATTAATATGAATAAATGAACAGAAAATGGTAGGCAATAGTATTAATAAAGCACTTATTTATGAAAGAACTAATTATTTGAGAAATTCAGTGCTAAGATTACCAATGCATATGCTATTTCTATGAAGTGTTTTTTACAGTAAATGATGTCATGATATTACTAATGCATATAAGAATTTTGCTGAGTAATATATTATGAAATTCAACAATAACTGAAAATGAAGGCTTTATCTCAGCATGTGTGTGACTGATAAAACTGTACTTTTCTGGAAAAGAAATGTCATGCAGGGCAACCATAAAGGAGACTGCCTTGTTTGTTTTTAAACTCATAATAAACTCTCATATTGCCCTTTTGTGTCATGCTTTAGGAGATTTCAAGATAAAACCAATTCTTGTGTACCAATTGAAGAATCACAGTCTTTTTAAAAAGTCAGAAAAAAGAGTCTTAGAAGTTTCTATTTCTTTATCCAATCAAGAGTTTTTTTTCTGATGGACAACCGAAATGTTCAGTCTCACTATTTATAACTACCTAAAGCAAAGAGATTTTAAAGATATTTGATCATTGATAATGAAGCACTCCATCTCCTCTTTGGTGGAAGAATTATGATATGAGTTTAGTTTATTTAATATTCACACCTTACCGACAAGTATGATATCTCTGTTCACTTTTTGATCAACAAGTGATTATAAATTTTAAAAAATTATTTCTTAAAGTACTGTTCAGAAAAATTGTAATATCACTCCTAGTTTTGTAAGTCTGAAAGACATTGGAAGAGTTCACTTTAATATAGCAGATGATATTTTGTAAAGTGTACTTTTTGAACAATGATTACTACTTGCTTAATCTATATATTATTTTACTTTAAAAAATTTCTTTATGTCCAATAAATAGTCAATTTGAATTACCCACATCTTTCGTCATTTAATAATTTACTATCAACGAAACACTCAGAATATTTTAAGTAATTATTACTTTATAATTGTTTTTTAAAATTTTGCCCTTTTTTGCATTTTCACTTTTTTTTAATGCTTGGAATTTAAGTGACCTGATTGAAACTATCATATTTCGGGCATATGATTTATCAGAATAGTCTATTGCATTCAGAAAGGTGAAAGAGAATGACTAGCAATTAGATGGATAGATTCCATCTTTATAATAACAAATTTATCTTTGAACAGTACTGATGATTAATGACAATGTGTATACTATATTATTATAGAGTAGATTACCGTGTTTGAAATATAATAATTATGTTAATTATCATAATACAGCACTTGTAATAGTTATGTGTAATGTTTATTTAAAACAGTTAAAAAGGTAATTAAATGGTGTGTTGGACCAACAGTTATAAAACATTCAGCACCAAAAGTATTTAAGTGGAGTTTTATACAGGAACTTGTTAAGCTGCAATTGGAAAAATATTAAAAAACAAAATAACTTAAAATCTTTGAGATTAGCCTTTATTATCAAGAATGTTAAAATCATTTGCACAAGGCAAAAATATTCTGAGTTAAGTTGTAGTTTGTATTGTGGCATTATGAAATTATTAAGAAAGTCAACAAACCTTTTAATAATTTTCATGTTTATATGTATAGAATAAAAATAAAATTTAATAATTTTCATTCATCAGAATTTTTTTTAGATGATTGGCACTACTAGTAATAATTAAATGGACATAGAGTGAAATCCTATAGAGAATATATACGATAACTTATCACATATGTGTTAATATTATTATTGGTGATTGTATAGGAAAATAATTAAGTTTATGTGTAAATTGAATCCTTCCCCTCCCCCTCCTTTTTTTAATCATCAAACTGTTTCTCTTTGTTAGATATTTATGAATTTTGTTTTCTGATTGTTGTGCTTTAGGTTTATTGTCTTAGTAAATTACTTACTGTAATCAATGTGCTTTAAATAAATTTATAATTGTTGTTTATGTAAAGTACATTTTTATATGTGTGTATAAGGAAATATGATTGATTTATTCGCACCATTAGGAGAATAGTAAAATCTTTATAATGAAACTTTTTAACACACACACACACACATATTCATCTGAGAAACAATATCACAATCTTATTACATTCAGAAATGGCACTCTCTTATATGATGACAAGGATATTTTGAACAAGTGGAAGGAATATTTTGATCATCTTTGATATTTCCATGTTATCCACTCATTCAGATGTGGACAAAGATAATCAGTTTAGTGATGTCAAAATAGCCCTTTGTAATCTTAAAATAGTTATTTTGAAATAACCGAAGAAGTTTTAAAATATGGTAGTGATAAGTTAATTCCAAAAATATTGTTATTTTTTTAATAAATATGGTTTCATGATGTTATATTGCCTGATCTTAAGAATGTGTTCATAGTTTTAATTTTTAAAAATAAAGGGAATAAGCTGCATTGCAGTAAATATCATGGAATATCCTTATTATTCAGCATAACAAATGTACTCTCAAAGATTTGTTGAATAGCTTACTTTATGAATGGTTAGAGACATGGTGAATGAATGGTTAGAGACTCTGTGATTTTAGAGAATCATAAACACTATAGACATGGTTTTTGTTACCATGAAATGCAAAAAAAAAAGACGTTGAAAAGAAAAGAGTGATTTATATCTTGCTTTTAGCATTGTTTTAAATATAGTTGATTGCCCATCAAAATTTACTTATACATTTTTTGCACGATGGAATGAGAGGAAGTGTTGTTATTACAGGTGGAAAATCTGAGGCATATAAATTTTAAAACTGTTTTTAAAAAAGGTTGTGTACTTGCTCCAACATAGTTTTCAATTTTTAGACAGTTGTCTTTGGAACTACTTATAGATGGTTTAATGAATTAGGGACTAAATGCAATACAGGCTTAATAATAGAATTTTTAATTTGAGTTAATTAAAAGCAAAAATAACTTTCTATTTTTTTGGATTCTGAGTTTACCATATACTGATAATTGTGTTATTTTTTTTCCAATTAAAAGCAAATTTACAGCATGTACTTAATGTTTTGAATGCAACTGTTTAAAGATTTGGTTTAATAATTAATGATCAAAAAATTCAAGTTCCTTATCAATTGATATTGAAAGAAAAATCCTCAACAACTTTTAGCTTGGGTAGTTATAATCTTGAGATTGTAAACCAATTTAAATACTTAGATAGGTACAACATAGACTCCAATTTACTGCTGATGAATTTAACAAATTAAAAGATAGAATATTTCATCTCAAGGAAATAAATACTGTAACTAATTAGAGCTATTATTTTAACTCATATATTATTCAGTTTGTTAGATGTAATGCTATAAAGTTCACTATTGTAAAATTAATCCTTCATTGGATTCAATATATAATATAAATGAACAATACAAAACTTTCTAAAAAGGTGTTTTATAGTAAACTTGAGCATGATTTTCATGGGAGAAATATAACCACTCTAAAGATGTTTCCATTGGGAAGATTTGGAAGAAAATAGAATGCGTTGGAGAGCTACAATTCGACATAGTGCTGAAGGAAAATCTTAGTTATTCTAAAGAAATGTAATATTCTTGTCTCCATTGGAAAGATTTGGAAGAAAATAAAATGCATTATAATGCTACAATTAGATACAATGTTGAAGTAATTCAGAAAAAAAAAAGGTTTTGCTGAAGAAATTAAAAACCAACATTGCAAAATATCAAACAAACAAAAGAATAAAACAGTATGTTCTATATGTGGATGAATTTGTGGTTCACAGATTGGTTTGTATAATCATTGCAAAACTCATTTCTATAGCAATTTTTTCTTTTCTTTCCTTGCAATGGTCATATTTGTTTGTGAATGACTACTATATGTATAGAAAAAATCTTTTAGACATCTAAATCTACACTTACAATACAACTTAATTTAAGAAGATATTAACATAACATTGATAATGAAATTGTGAAAAGACATTAGAGTATGTACATGAATGTGTTCAGATTTTTTTTATAGTTCAAAGTCATTTCTATATCTATATAATCCTTTCATAATTTTAGTAAATGATTGTTTTAAATTAATTATTTAAGTTTTTTAGACTTAACACTTTTCAATTGGAATAAATTAATTGCTCTTTTTGTTCATATCTTCCAGCCACATATGTAATAATTTTATAATCTTCACTAAGTACAGATGCTATGAATAATAATTTTAGTTGTTATAAGAACATAAAGTATTAATAACATAAATTTCTTATTTTTTAATTTTATCATATAAGTGAAAATATTTTGTATCCTTTTTTAGGCTTAGCTAAATTTCTATCATTATTAACTTTGCATTTAAATCATTTTGAATAAAACTTTAATTTTCTGACTTGCAGCAGTATCATGAATTATTTTTTTAGTTGATACTTTCTTGTGTCATTTTGTGTTATATAAACTTATTCAGTTTTGCAAGATTGATGTGGGATGCTGACCATCCTCATGAAATTGATGAATTTCAATTTTTATTATTTAATATCTTTTTAAAAACTGTGATTATTGAATCCATGTATTTTGAGAGTATTGATCCTGCAATTCTTCTATATAGCTAAACATTTCATTAGTGGATTTAAAGAGGTTGAGCTAACTGTAAAATAAAAATAGACATAATTAACAAAAAAAAAAAAAGAATCTGCAAAAAATAACTGAAAAAAACAATTTATTAGTTTATGAAATTAGCTCCAATGTGAACAACCATTACTTTAGCATTTAATATTCAAGTTACAAAAAAGAGAGACTAAGTCATAAAGCAACGAATGGCAATTATCACCATTGATCTTTTTTTTTATTTTTTTTTTTTATAGTATCACTCTGCATATAGGATGATATGTGCAGCTTGTTCTTGACTTTATATATATTACATTGTTTTTAAATTAAATTCTGAACATATTTCCGTGGGGTTTTTTTTTTAATTTTCTTCTCCCTTCAAACTATTGGGATGTCATTTTTTTACACTAATTTAAAACAATTCGTATATTTATTTTTTCAATTAAAAGTAAGTATTTAATTTTGATAGTATAACTTGTTTTTTTTTTTAAATATCATTTATTAATATTTAAATTTCTGATATAAATCGATACTATGAAATACAATTTGAATTCTTTAACTGGAGGTAAATCACAGTCACTTTGAAATGGCTATTTTGCTACATCTATTTAAAACAAACCTATGTTTTACTAAATGGTTTGGATTGTAAACCTCACAAGAAGAACGTAGCAGAGCAAAACCAACGGGAGCTCTAAAAGGTGATTTCCACTTTTTCCACATGATTGCTTATGTTAGTTCTGTTGAATTGTGCCAAAAGATTAATCAAGATAGTCGTAAAAGTTTTAGAATATCACCTGTGATAATTATCCTTTTATGATGATGATGAAAATTGTACTGCCTTAAATTACGAACCTACCTAATATATGACAGATGGTTAGAGAGTTTATAAATTTAGACTAGTGCCGCAATGGTTGTCTATTTTATAAAAAGTATATTAAAATTGCTTCATTTATAAAGCGAAGTTTTTTTTATTTATTCAGGGTAATAGATAAATAAGATTATTTTTCGAAATAAACCGAAATAAGTAAATGAAGTTACTAGATTATATATATATATATATTTGTAAATATATATATATATCAAACATTTTGTGTGCATATAAATGTATGCTATAAATCAAATGTGCATTATCCCTAAAGTGATAGTAAATATAAATTAATTACTCATTTTGTACATTACATTTAGATATTACTAAGATGTTTGATTGGTTATTTTAATATAATATCAAAGTTAATTAAAATTGTTTTGATAAATTGTTTGGTAGATTTGTTTTAAACTTAGTTGAGAATAATAGACTTATGTAAATATACAATAAGTAAATTGTAAAGTAAAACATGCTTTAAGTAGCTCACTGGAATGGCAAAGGCTCCTCAAATTTGAATGGTGGAAATCATCATAATAAAAATAGCTAAATATATATAAATAATGTAAGTGAAAAGCATGTTACACATTCCAAAATCTAACTAAAGAATATCTAATCTTTTGTTATATAGCATCTTATATTATTCATTATTTAATGTCTTATGTACTTTAATGATTAGTAGAGTATCAGACTCATAAGCCAAAGATGTGGGTATGTTAGGAGAATTGAGCTAATTGCAAACAAAGACAAAACTGAGTGCTTGAATGTCATATCTCTTAAAACAACTATTCATATGTTTATTTTTATATTACTCAATAATATGTTACATGCACAAGTCCACAAAGCATTTTCTCAATACCAATACAGCAAGAAAATTGTGCATTTTTAAATTTTGATAATGATAAACAACACCTAAAATTTATTGTTTAATTAATTTATTTTTTGCATGAATTTTGTGAATTTCTGCTGCATGTCATAGAATAAAAAGTAGGTATTTATATAGCCACTTTTGTGGGCTTATGTCAAAAATACATATTTTAGATGAAGTTGGGAATAGA
Source organism: Epiperipatus broadwayi (assembly GCA_028023455.1). Lineage (NCBI taxonomy): Eukaryota > Metazoa > Onychophora > Udeonychophora > Euonychophora > Peripatidae > Epiperipatus > Epiperipatus broadwayi. Next base: position 4,900,139 of record JAQFVV010012428.1, on the reverse strand, counting down.
ATTAAAATTGATTTAATCACTAACAGCAGCTTTTGAATGTCACTCTGAATATCACATTTGAAGGAAATTATGTTATTTATCTATGAATTGGAAAATGTTAATATTATTTTTGAAAAGTTTTTAAAATTGAGAATTTTGATTTGAGTGTTGTTGTTTTTTTTTTTTTTTAGGAGGGTGAGGGAATGATTGATCACTAAATTCAGAATCAAAAAGTAGATTGAATGAATAATCAAAACTAATGGAGTAGATTTTGGGAGAATAGAAGTGGTTGTTAGCATTATAACTTAGATTTTAAGAACATTGTGTGTCTAAGAACAAAATCATCACTGTTTTAAGTCATATTTTTATTGAAAATATAAGACCATATAAGACTTAAGTTTCCTATATTATTTTGATAAACTTATTTTTTGAATTTTTATCAAGATTTATCTCATATTTAACTCCATTTGTTTTATATATTCATTCAATCCATTATCCAATTCTTAATTCATTGATCAGTCATTAACCTAATAGTTTATGAATTTATTGAAATAAATTATTTTAAAGTCATTAATTTATTTTTTAAGCATACAGAGAGGATTGGTATAGTGATATTCAGAAATTTATTTAAAAATAGAAATCAAAATTTATTGTTCAAAGTAAATTACAAGTGTGCATGCATAGAATTGATTAAACATACAAGTGTTTAAGAAGCATTGTTATTAGTGGTCCCATTGTACATGTAGGTTTTAAATTTATCAGTATGGGTATGGGTTATAGTAGCAATTCATATCATATGAAAATATATAGAAAAGTCAAATACATTCCTGTATGAATTTCAAAATCATGAGGTAAGGCTATTGTTTCAAAATATGTGACAATTTAATAGCTAGATAAACTTCAAACATGTAACATTTTTTGTAGTTGTTGCAGTTCTTTTATAATGGAAGTAAAAAATTTTTTAATATAAATGTGTCTGCCCATCCAATGAAAACCATACTCAAGTTCAACATTGCAAGATTTCATGAATGTTAATTTGTATAGGAAATAATGGACTTAAACAGTGGATAGAACAACAGCTTCATGCTCCCAAATCAAGATGCTTCAGATTGGCCTATATAAGTGGAAAGTTAGGTTAAAGATAAGATGGCCACTCTTATCTTTATAAAACTCACTATCTTGTGTTGTGGTTTGAGAGGTCCCTCTGTCGGCAAAATAGAGATATTGCTTGACTATTATAAATTTCAAGGCGCATTTGATACAGGTTATAGCCTGTCTTAAAAGTATTTACATATACTTCCTGTGCACTTAATAAATAATTATATCTCCAAAATATGTTTTAGGAAATCTGTTTGAGTTCAGTCACTCCTCTTACCTAATCCAATAAAGATATTCTTTTATAGAAATAAATGATTTTGCTATCATATATTCAAAATATTATAGAATGTTTATAAATGGGAAAAAGTTTATTTCTTTTATATTAACTTGGTAGAGAATCCAGATCTCATTTTCATGCAATAAATTTTGAAGACAGCAGCAGCATATTGGAGTCATTGCTGAACCTTAACATACAAGTTTTCCTTTTTTATCAAAAAATTTATCAATATATTTAAATGAAACCATATTCTCAAGCTGTTGACCATTCAAAATAAAAGTTACCGATTTTTTTTTCTTATTCTGGAAGTTATTTTAATATTAATTATGAAATCAATGTTTTTTTACTTGATATAGTCATCAGTATATTTAGGAATTAAAGAATGAAGTTGTTGCTTTTAATTAGTTGAAATTGATAATCTCATGTTAATTTGGTGTTTTTTTATAAAGCTTTCTATAAACTATTTTGAAAACCATTGTTATAAAAATGTAATATAATGTTGGAAATTATTAATAATCAATTGTATTTAATTGAATTAAACAACTTCTTTAATATAAAATATATTAATCTAACCGGTTTTCGTCCGATATTCGGATTTTCTCAAGATACATATATCAATACAATTCTATCATTATTCTATTTAACATGGTGATTATCACATATTAAATTAAAATAAATTGCATTAGTTATATAAATATACATATACACATGTAATTTTACAATTCAACAGTAATAACTAAAATCTATATATAAATCATAAAACAATACATATTACATGACTATTAAATAATTTTCATATATAAGTCAAAACAAATCTTAAAACTGTTCTATAATAGATTAAACAAATCTTAAAATTATAATAATTAATTATTTGTACTTTCTTAATCCTATACATATCTCTTTAATACTATAAATGTAAACAATATAAATATAAAATTAAATAATAGAAATAACAAAATAAAATAATTTAATATATGTAAAATTTAATAATTGTGTGTCTAACTCATACCTACTCTATTAACAATATATAATCTTAAATTTTCCAATTATTTTTCAATGACCATTTACCACTTAGTTTACTAGACCCTTTAACTAAATTAATATATTTATCTATATTCTCCTAAATATATATCGTCTCAATATTTTTTTCTGTTATAATCTTTTACATATTTTATTGTTTATATATCTTTTGTACAATTAATTTTATGGCCAGTGTCTAAATAATAAATGTATAGTCCTGAATTCATATCTTTCTATCAATGGCTCTATTATGTTCTTTCCCACTTTCTGTTGTCATATAAAAGATATACAAACAATAAAATATGTAAAAGATTATAACAGAAGAAAATATTATGAGTTCATATATACTCAGGAGAATATAGATAAATATATTAATTTAGTTAAAAGGTCTAGTAAACTAAGTGGTAAATGGTCATTGAAAAATAATTGGAAAATTTAAGATTATATATTGTTAATAGAGTAGGTATGAGTTAGATACACAATTATTAAATTTTGCTATATATTAAATTATTTTATTTTATTAATTCTATTATTTAATTTTATATTTATATTGTTTGCATTTATAGTATTAAAGAGATATGTATAGGATTAAGAAAGTATGAATAATTTATTATAATTTTAAGATTTGTTTAATCTATTATAGAATAGTTTTAAGATTTGTTTTAACTTATAGATAGATTTTCGTTATTACTGTTGAATTGTAAAATTATATGTGTATATGTATATTTATATAACTAATGTAATTTATTTTAATTTAATATGTGATAATCACCATGTTAAATAGAATAATGATAGAATTGTATATATATATCTTGAGAAGATCCTAATATTGGATGAAAAACGGTTAGATTAATATATTTTATATTAAAGAAGTTGTTTAATTCAATTAATATTTAACACAGCATTACGCTGTTGCACATGCGCTTTGAAGATTTTAACTATAAATGAATGAATCCCATTCTATCTTTTCCAAAGATTTTATCATGTGATTGAGTGTTAGTATTCATTCATTTATAGTTAAAATCTTCAAAGCGCATGTGCAACAGCATAATGCTGTGTTAAATATTACAGTTTACAAACATTGCGCTATAAAAATGATTTATTTAATTCACTTAAGTATAATTGATTATTAATAATATTATTAGAAACAACATTATGGACAAATGTATAATTACATATATCTAATTTGACCATTGATAAGAATGTTGGAGATTCTATACATTTTTTATTAACACCAGTTTTCTTTAAATACACCTTTAATTTTTTACAACTAAGTAATGACATTTCTTCTCGTGCCATAATGTGTTAGTTCTGTAATATGAATTAACTATTATGAACCATCATCTGTTATCAGATATTGTTGCAAACCTTTTCAATTAATTATTAAATTTTTTAAAATATATTTTGGCTATTTTTCCATTTATCTGGAATCAAAAAACATATCTACAATGCTTTTTTGATTCTCTGAAATCATACTTTAACTATTCATTTAAGACTAGAAGCAACCTATTCAATAAAACATTTGAAAGTTTGTTTGTTTTTTTGCTTTAGTGGATAATAATGATATTTTATTATAATTACAGCAGTCTTTTCTGTTACACAAATTGCATGATTTTGAATATGCTTTTTACACACAATGACAGCTGCCAATTTTGTTCAGATTTTAAGATGTGCTAAATTTTCTGTTGGCAAATTAATTGTAATGTTTCTGCAATTTATTTTTTTTGTCATATGTGAAATAAGCATCCAATAAAGTGTAATGCTAAAAGGATGATTTTGAAATGACAATTTAAAACTAATGGCATATGCAATTGAAGTGATTTATTTATGTATAAATTAATAGGTATCAATATTTGAGTTTTCAAGTAATCCAAGATGGCACCCCATACTTTTGATAAATGTACAGTTTTGATGGTCTATAATCTACCAAAGATTAGTTATTAATTTTGTTTTGTTAAATTTTTTAAAAAGGAATAAATTCCAATAAATTTTATTAAGAAGCTTTTTCTTTTTTTTTAACTTATAATTTGGGAGATGAGAGACAATCTTAAAATTGTCTACTTTGGTTCAATTTAGCATATTTCTTTTTGTCAGCAGTTGTTGTTTTTTTTTTTTTTTTTGGTAAATTGTCATAATGATAAAAGTTTGGAACCTTCCTGTCACAGAACATGATGCAGTGGACTATTTCCAAAGGTATGAAATCTTGTCCTCCCAAAAAGTGTGTGTTAATGGATGCTGACATAAATAAAGTGTAAATATTGTATTTACATTTTTTTTGTTAATAAATTAATCTAAAAAAAGGCAAAGAAACTAAATATTGTAATTAATTTTTCCACAATGATTTCTTTTTTTAAAGTAACAGTTATAAAAAAATAACATGTAATTATTGAATACAACTTCCTAGCAGGCATTTTTTTGTAAACATGTTTTGGGATCCCCCAAAACTATAGACTTATCAAAAATATGGGCTGCCATCTTGGTTTATTTGAAAATTTACAAGTACCGATAAATAATGCACTTATTATTCCATAGAGTAAAATCTGAAATATTCAGTGATGTCTTGTAAAATATCTTAAATATTCCATTCTCTGATGTATGGCCATATCTGTCAATCTTTTTATTTGTATATGAAATTTGTGCAATTTTGTTTCTATTTTACATCTCTATTGATAAATACTTCAATTTTACCTTCGTTGACACTTGGGGAGGGGGGTATTTTATTGTTTAATTTTTTTTTTAATTGAGAATTGTTCACAGAATTTATATATGTCAAGTTTTCTGACTAAAGATTAGACAACAGAAATATTATGATCAAATGATAATAATTGATTATCATCAATGGAACTTTGCCATTGTTTGCCAATATCTTAACATTATTTATTCTAATATTTCAATTTTATTAACAATTCACTATTGTTGGTTTTTGTTCCAGCATAATTTCTGATCATTGCTATTTTGTAAACTTTAAGTGACTATTGTCACAATTAATAATTTACTTTTGAAGAATTTAATATTACTACTTTATCTAGTTTTATTATTTCTTTATGCAGTTGTTTTTTAGCTGCAACAAGGCTTCATTCTTCCTTTTATTTTATGTCTAATCAATATTTAAAAAAACATCTCATTTCATCTGTCACAACTAATTTTTATTTTTTATGCTGTAATATAAAATTAAATTGAGAGAAACTGCAAACCTCTTATGCTCATTAGTATCTAACAGCCAATCAGATCGTAAATACAAGACAGAGAATTTAACAAGAAAAGCGCGGTCCACCCTATTCTTTACTTGTCTTTCTATATATCCAAGCCAGTCTAAAGTACTTATATCTGAAAGCGTGAATATTAAATATCTTCACACTTAACTCACTGAGTTTAAATTACAAACATACAGCATGAAATCCTACAATTTATTATGCAGTAGTTTTTAGATGTTATAACTTGCAGTAACGTATGTAAATAATATTTATTTTATAAAGCACACAGTATTGAAATTAAATTGAGAGAAACTGCAAACCTCTCACGCTCATTTGTATCTAACAGCCAATCAAATCGTAAATACAAGACAGAGAATTTAACAAGAAAAGGGCAGTCCACCCTATTTTTTACTTGTCTTTCTATATATCCAAGCCAGTCTAAAGTACTTAGATCTGAAAGCGTGAATATTAAATATCTTCACACTTAACTCACTGAGTTTAAATTACAAACATACAGCATGAAATCCTATGTTTTCAGATCTAAGTACTTTATACTGGATTGGATATATAGAAAGACAAGTAAAGGATAGGGTGGACCGCCCTTTTCTTGTTAAATTCTGTCTTGTATTTACAATTTGATTGGCTGTTAGATATTAATGAGCACGAGAGGTTTGCAGTTTCTCTCAATTTAATTTCAATACTGTATGCTTTATAAAATAAATATTTACTTATGTTACTGCAAGTTATAATATCTAAAAACTACTGTGTAGTAAATCATAGGATTTTACACTGTATGTTTGTAATTTAAACTCAGTGAGTTAAGTGTGAAGATATTTAATATTCACGCTTTCAGATCTAAGTACTTTAGACTGGCTTGGATATATAGAAAGACAAGTAAAGAATAGGGTGGACTGCCCTTTTCTTGTTAAATTCTCTGTCTTGTATTTACGATCTGATTGACTGTTAGATACTAATGAGCATGAGAGGTTTGCAGTTTCTCTCAATTTAATTTTAATACTGTGCGCTTTATAAAATAAATATTATTTACGTATGTTACTGCAAGTTATAACATCTAAAAACTACTGTGTAGTAAATCGTAGGATTTCACGCTGTATGTTTGTAATTTAAACTCAGTGAGTTAAATGTGAAGATATTTAATATTCATGCTTTCAGATCTAAGTACTTTAGACTGGCTTGGATATATAGAAAGACAAGTAAAGAATAGGGTGGACCGCCCTTTTCTTGTTAAATTCTCTGTCTTGTATTTACGATCTGATTGGCTGTTAGATACTAATGAGCATGAGAGGTTTGCAGTTTCTCTCAATTTAATTTCAATACTGTGTGTTTTATAAAATAAATATTATTTACATATGTTACTGCAAGTTATAACATCTAAAAACTACTGTGTAGTAAATCATAGGATTTCACGCTGTATGTTTGTAATTTAAACTCAGTGAGTTAAGTGTGAAGATATTTAATATTCATGCTTTCAGATCTAAGTACTTTAGACTGGCTTGGATATATAGAAAGACAAGTAAAGAATAGGTGGACCACCCTTTCCTTGTTAAATTCTCTGCCTTGTATTTACAATCTGATTGGCTGTTAGATACTAATGAGCATGAGAGGTTTGCAGTTTCTCTCAATTTAATTTCAATACTGTGCGCTTTATAAAATAAATATTATTTACATACGTTGCTGTAGTATATATAAGCAAAATAATTCATACTCTGATTAATCTTCTTTGAAATTCAAAATATTTTTTGGTAATTTTTCCACCTAGTCCAAAGAGTAATTTATTTCTTTTCCAGGTTATACTCTCCTCTGTTCTCAAACATTTAAAACTTTCTACAGGATAAACTACAGTTATTGCATATTATTGTTATTTCATTAGCTATAAGTTTCAATTCCCGCTATATAGCATACATCCAGATATATATGCTAATTCTAAATTTATACTGATTTAACCTAGCACAATATAACTTATTATAGTTTCTCTTTCCAAATATAGTCTCTTGTTTGTTTTTTTCTTTAAAAAAAACAATGAAATATTTATATTAATCTCTACTCTTCTCATGAATTTAAAAGATTGCTTTACAAAGACAAAATTCAACTAATTATCCTTATAATAATCTCTCAGTTTCAATTTGCCAACAAAGATTTTTCTACTTTTGTAACTATAACTCTATTTAAAGATATCATTGATCTGATACAGATAGTCTAGGAAATTAGATCTGATATTGCTTCTATTAAAGTTTGCAGTTACATTCAATTCAATCTCTGTGGCGACACTTCTAGAACTAGTTCTACCACACAAAATATCTAAATTTTGACTATATACTTGTCAGTTTGCATAATCTTAAGTGGTAAATCTCATGTCTTTTTTTACTTTTTTTGTAAGAATTTCCTCTTGGTTCCTTGTATTTTATTGCATAAATTAACATCTTTTGGAAATTGAGGGGGAATATCTATTATATACATATTCCTTTTATTAATCAGCCAATTAAAATAGCACATTTTACATGGTTTGCTTGATTATTTTTCTTCTTTCAAATATCTTTTTTAGTTTATTTTCATTTCAGGATAATTCTGAAGAATATTTCCTTATTTTTATTAATGATAAATTTCATCATGGATCATTTTTAATTCTTTCATTATTAAAATATTTACAGCAAATCACATTCAAAACTCAGCAGAAGAAATTGTTTATCACAATCTTCAAGCCTTGAATTAACCTTGCTAAAGTTTTATTTTTAAATAAGTTTTTTTTTTTTTTTCAGAATAATATTCTAGATTCAATATTAAATTTACCACCTCCATCATTTAAACGATTAATTTGTAACAAAAAATTGAATCTATAAGCATCTCTACAACAGAAATAACTTCTCATTATATGCTTTTCACGGTGATTTTTTATTGAGAGTTGACAGTTTTTATTGACTAATAGTTTTCAAAAATTTGAAAAACGCATAGCTCCTCCTAACATATCATAAAATATAAGCATAAGGAATATGCAAAATTATTTGAGATAACTTTGTATTAGCAAAACATTAAGATTAATCAATTCCAATTTAAGATATTTATTCTTAATATTCAGACTGACACACTCTTCCAAATAAAAATAAATTCATTAAGGATAAAAATTATGCTTAGATATAAGGATCTACTTTGTTTGTTTGTTTTTCAAAAAAATACTATATTGGCAATGCTATGATTATTAAGTATAGAGATTTTCTCAATCAATTCTATCATTTAATAATAAATATACAAATAAATTAAGCAGAAGTTTTTAGAATCTAAATAATTAGATTTTTTCTCTTTCAAGATAATTTTATTTGACCTATAAGTGATTACAAAAAAAATAAAAATAAAAAGATAACAAGAATTAACTAGACGAGGTTACAGGGTGATATATACAAAGAAGAAATGATCCAAAAGTCAGTAGAATATAAAATGAATGTTAGTGAAGAACTTAGTCTGTGGATGCAAGGTGAATATTATTCATCTAGTCTATAACGAAATACCTTTGTTAGTAAACCCTGTTTTGGCAAGTTATGGTTGGAGGGTTTTATTAAATCATAATAGTTATTTTCATATAAATTATTTAGGGGTTGGTTGGAGAGGTGCTGTTTAAGCCAGTTGTGAATTCCCAGGTTTTAATTAAAATAAATCTACTTGTTCTACCGATTAATACGGTATTTTTTTTCTCCCAAAAGTTTACAATATAATCACTACGTAATTCTTTGCAGCAGAGAAGAAGAGATCTCATATATATATATATTAATGATCCTTCCTTATTGTTTAATCTCTTCTTTAACTTATTCCGAAATTCCATTTTTGAAAGTCTTAATAAAAATCTTTTCTCCAGTATTATGACTACAATTTTTTTAATTTTCACTCTAGTTTCTTAAATGTTACTTCTAATTTAATTCAACATTTTGAAAATACAATTCTTATTTTCTATATAATTATTATTATTATTATTTTTACATATATATAAAAACATTGTACAGATCAAAAAAAAAGATACTCTTTTACTCTTTAATTTTTATTTACTATAGAATGGTAAAAAAATTGTTTATATATATTTTATAGTTATACTAGTTATTATTTTTTTATATATCATATAACTTAATATTGTATTTAGTCTATGCAGTATACAACCTATTTATGTAACTTTTATTTTGTATAATCAATACACCTTGCTTTAAAAAGAATTTTAAAAGAGAAAACAAAATTAAGTTATTAAAATAATTTTGTGCCCTAATAGTTTTAACTTTTTTGCTTTATTACAATTCACTGCTTTAACTGTTATTCAAACTACTGGCTTGCAGCATATATGCAAATGTAATTTTAAAGAGAGAGATTCTTTTTTTAAAAAAAGGAAAAAAGAAATAAGTTATCAAAGAATTCTAGCCGCTTGATGATAATAGTAAACTCTCAGGAAATTTGTGCAATGTACAAGAAAAGTTAACAGAGTGCAGTCAGCAGCTCTAGATGAGTGGTTTTAGAGGAAGAAGTTGGCTGTTGGATGAGCACACTTCTCTTTACGAGGACACGCCTGTTTTCCTCATCTCTCAAATCTAGTCCAGCTTTACACAGTATATAGCATTCAGACAATGCCCCGGACATTGTCAACATCTTCCTGCGGAGTGAAAACACTGGGGTGCAAAACTGGCACAAGCTCAGTGTGTTACTTGAATAAGAGAAAGAGGAAAAAATGGAAGCGGAGTTAGATGTGCACTAGTGCAGTAATATGATTATACGTATAAAAAAAAAAAACTGTTCAATAGGAATATTAAAATATTGTTCCATTTTACAGTTTTTCAGTTAAATGTTTCTGATGTCATAATAATATGTGATGAAGACTTGTAATGATCTCATTTTAAGTGAAGTGCAGTTAAATGAGAAAAATTAATAAATAATTTTATTTTAAAAGATATTACTCTTGTGTTTATATATTGCGGCAGTACGAGGATTTAACTACTAATGCTTTTTTAAGCAATATCTATACAAAAGCTAGCTTCTTTACATATACATGTGTATGTGATTGCACACTTATTTTTAATCGGCCCAGAAGTAGATCTATAGATAATCATCAGTGATTAATCTTAGCAAAACGCATTTTACTGTATTTATCATTCTAATAAAAAATGGTACTGTGAATTTTTAGAGTTAGACGGCAATAATGCCCAGTATTTCTAATCGTTTTACACAAGGAAAATATGTAACTCGTACTATGAACGGTCATTATAAATTAGTAAGCATTTTGGTTCCAGTAAAAAAGCCAAATAATTCACTGGTATTAATTGGTCTTGTTATTTAAAGTAAGCATTTTAAAAAAAAAAAGTTTCATTAGTTTATTTGAAGGTATTTTGCTTTTGTATACAAGTTTGAATGTAATATACAATATTTTTATAATGCAAGATTGTTTATAGCTCAGTCATATATTTGTAAGATGTATTTTATTGTTTATATTGCCAGAAAATCTTAATTTTATTTTAGTAATGGTCAAAAACAACATTCGTTGAAAAACCAGTTTCTCCCATATACATAATTCCAAATTTGGAAGATGATTTTTGTTTACAATAGACCATGTGTCAAATGTACTTTTCTAGTATGTAAGGGCAAGCAGAATACCATTTATGCAGAGAAAGATTAGACACTTGACTGGCAGATCAATATGGTGGATATATTTGTCTTTTAATTTTCAACAACGTGTCAATTGTACTCATATGAATGGTCTTTTTCATGTCCTATGAAGAGGAAAGAACTTTTGACATTATTTACCCATAAAATATTTGGGACAATATATATATATGAAAATTACCAGCAGACATGTCTAATAATATCTTCATGATTAATTAATTTTGATGACATCCCCACGATGAAAACAAGTAAACAGTTGAAACAAGATTTTATCAAAACAAAACATGCAAATCATATTAGCTTGATTCTGATTTTATTTATATCCCAGGAATATTGCCAATATTTGAATTGCCATGTGTGCTTGGGAGTGTTTGTGAGTAGTTTTATCTAAATTATACTCTGTAACATATAGTAGCATGCAACAATTTTATTACACTTAATTTTTGAAATATTTATTTAAACGATTCCAGATATTATAACTTAATCTTTCATTTTACAAAATGAATATTGCACAATTATTTATCAATAGATAAATCCATAAAGTTATCTTATAGGAAATAAGAGTACCTACTGAAGCAGTAAATCTGTAGTACATATTTAGCTTCACTGCCTGATGACATTACATACCTTTAAAGTAGGGTTTGAACCAGTTTCTATATTTATTTGGTCATCCAGGAATGTTAAGCACACACATATACACGTAGAACTTCCACCCTGTTTATTCAAAATGGTTATGTGTAACCAGTTGAATTATTATTTTAGCTTAAGTATATTTTATTTCCAAGCTTGTAAATTCCCTTCACTTAGATAATTGTGTATGTGTGTATATGTATTACAGATATAAAAATAAATACGATTAATGTAAAGCTAAAACAATGCCAGAAAGTTCTAGAAGGTATTATTACAATTTTAAAATGTCGGTCTTCTTTAACTATTTCAAGTCAAACTAACAAAAAATCATATTCTTAAAGCTATTTCCAATTTTAAGAAATACGTTTAAATAATGCATATTTGTTTACATCTTCCAATATTGCCAAATTTCAAGTGTAGGAGGAGTAAAAGTTCTAGGAACATGCAAAGAACATGCAAAATGAGTTAAAATCACTCATTTCTCTTGTGTTCTATTAGAGAGTGAAAACAGAATGACTTGTGAGTAGTGGAAAGATTTGTCTTCCCTGATCTTAGATCGCCTTTGTTCTGCTTTTTCTGCCATGCCATCGCTACTTGAGAACTATTATGTTTAACTGTGAAAGACTATTGAAAAATGCTTATCATTATTTTGTTAGCATTATGCCTTCACGTCTAAACTTCGTATACGTTATTCTACATGGCCACCATAACTGCTAAAGGTAATCCATTTTGCCGAAGAATGAACTCTTAATATTCCTCACTTTTTTCCTAAATTCTAATTATATTCATAATGTATTCTTTTATTTATACGATAACTGACTATAAGCTCAGTTATCGTCATTGTTAAATTTATTATTTTCTCTCTAAAGCTTTAAAAATCTCATTCTATAAAACGCTAGCACAGAATTATGTATTTTAAATCTATCTTAGTTTTAAAAGTTTCACGCTTTAGTTATTTTATTTTCATGTGGCAAAACTTATTTTAAACTATGTATTTTATTGAATTAATTTTAGTATGCTAATGTTTCAATCTAGCGAACTTATATTATTTCAGCCATTATTCCGATATTTGGAATATTTAAATAGATAAATGTAAAATTTTCTTATTGATCATAGTTCACTTGATTTAATATTTGAAAAATATATGCTTAATGGCTGATTGTTTAAAAAGTCATATTATGGAATAATATAAATTTTTTTGTTGTTAACGTTATCGATTTAAATGCATTTTATGTTCTCTAAATAAATCTTAGTATTAATCTATTTTATAATTATTTATTGGTTTCATGCTATTGAGTGTTAACTTGCTTATAATATAAAGTCATTTAAGAATACTTGGGGCTTGTTAAATAGGAAAATAATATTTTCCCCTCTTCTATATTTGACATCCTGATTTGCTAAGATTTTATGTACGTTGCTGAGTGGGTTAATATTTTGTCATGGTGTTATGCATGATACTGTTATTTTATTAATCTTAAATTAATGCATTGGTCATTTAAGACTTAAACCATATTCGCGTTGCTTACTTATGATAGCATTTTCAAGAATCCGTATTTTGCTTTATCATACTTATTCATACTGAAGTCCTGGATTTTTTTCATGTAACTTGTCTAAGAATGAGATTTGGTAGTACCGATCTCAGGACAAATGTTAGATTGTTAAGGCTCTGCATTGGTAATGTCGGCAAATGTATCAAGGAAACCTTACCATTCATCTCTTCGAATACCGCCTTGTTATAAATACAAGTGGATTCTTATATATGATAAAGCCTTCCAGTCCAAAGACGGACATGTATTCCATTTCTAACACTATCATTTTAGTCAGCACTGCGAATTCTCTTAAATGTAGTTTCATATTATCTATAAGACATAACGCAGTGATGTTTATAAACCATTCATTTAGTAATTAATAAAATATTTTTAGGATTGTTACAGTAAAGCTTATTTAGGCTAACCCATTCCTCATTTGTACAGGCCCAGATATGCTCATGAATGATAAATTATGTAACTGTCATATCAAGAGTAAACCTCTCTTTGGAGATGAATTTATAAACGTCCTTTATCATTACTTAAAGTAATGATCATACCATTGATAACATTAATTTATTATTATTTATAGCTCATTAACATACTAAATCAGTTGCCTATATGCAAAGTAATAACCACATGAAATCTGTGCTATGTTTCTAATGTAAATTAAATTGTTTATGTTCATTAAATTATGTTGATAATTACTCATGTGTTTGTATCTTACTGAATCTCACTCATTGAATCCCATTTAATCTTTATAATAGTGTTAGTAATATTTAGAAGTTATAACTGATTATTTTAAATGGACATTTATCTCTGGGTTGTTCTGTCTTTGCTCATTCTGGATGGATTATTTTAAATGGACATTTATCTCTGGGTTGTTCTGTCTTTGCTCATTCTGGATGGATACTATTTTATAATTCATGTTTCCTTTGTAATGCTAGCTGTGTGCAATTCATTTAAATTTATAGATTTTCCCTTCACATAAGATATTTGATTGAGCCAAGATTTAGTATTATTTATTTATACTAATTACCCTGTAGATCTCATGTTTCTCCGCTGTGTCTCTGGGACCGGAATGAATAAAATTTCATCTGTTATCATCAGAAGTGTTGTTTATAATGTTATAGTTTTAGAGAAGAGCAAATAGGGCAGAATCCATGATTGCTCCTGACCTGTGTATGTCGGGCATTAGTGGATTTAGGGAACTTTTGCTTAGATTCTAAACCTTGTTAAGTGAACATACAATTCTGATGGGTACACTACATAGTTTAGTATTAATCTTCAATTAAGTATCAAAATTTGAAGAAAAAATAGATTATACTGCATTTACAGAATTTTCAATTATTTTTAATAAGATTTTAAATTTTAATTAACGAATAAGTTGTAAGGGTAGCTTACAATCCTATTGAGACCAGTCTTTATTCATGCCACCAAATCAATCCCATTTAAAACATAAGCTTAGCTAACGGGTGTTTGAATATGCATTATCTTGTTTTTTTTTTTGTAAACATATATATATACATGACAAATGTTTGCTTTATTAAGTACCAAATTAAACAAATGTCACAATGGACTAATTTCTCTTATTTAATGAAAATTAAAAATCCAGTTAAAAAAATCCTTCATATATATATACTAACAATGAGGTAATTATCAATGTGTTCTACATCATGAATTGACATAGACTTAGTAAACATAGAGATGACCTAATGTCAAATTAATCTCTAGGCAACCTAGTATAGAAAATAAAAATAGAATTCTGTTACGTAATTTTATTTTTTAACTACAACCAATATAATATCCGCAACAATAGACAGCTACAGCAATAGAAAAGCTAGTATACTAAACACCAGAAACTAATCATGGTATAAAAGCAAACCCAATTCATTTCTGTCATCTTTGTTATTTTTCAAATGATGCAATAACTGTATAAAGCCAACATCTTAAGAGATCGAATGTTCAAATACAAGAGAAAGATGGATGACTTGTTCAAATATTCCATATTATCCGTATAATTTTCATAGTGCACAATTATAAGAAATTACAACCAACATTTAAATAGAGAAAAGTTTGCTAAATTCATGGAGTTTAATAAAAGAACTGAACTGATTTTAAATTGACATTTAAAAATAAAAACTGCGCTATTATTAGAACATGGAGAAAAAAGAAATAGAACATTGCCAGTATTTATTTAAATGATGAAGTATTTTTTTCTTAAATAAGCCATTAAATGCCAAATAACAAATCAAGAAAAATTAAATCTATTATAAACTGCTGTGCAATGTATTCTTGTTAAATTAACATTGCCGTGGAACTGGAGTGTTACTGTTACAACCATAGAATTGTGGTGACTTAAATCTACTTACCTGTATGTAATGCCTAAATAAACATCAGATGTCCTACACTAAATGTCTAAATGGATGGAGAAGGAAATGACTGTAAAAAATGGAAACAACATCATTTCAAGTGCATCACCAAGGAATTCTAGTGAGGGATGAATGACTTACTGAAGAAGAATGATCCGAAGAGCGATAAACTGTATCCATAAAAGACATTATTGCCAAACTCATGGACACTAATCAAGATAACTTAAAGAAGGTTTTGATTTATCATATATTTATATATATATGTAAAATTCTAGTTTTATTTCATCTCCACACTTGGAAGCTTAAACATGTCTATAATTGGAAGAATCCATTATTATTGAATGCAACAAAGTGAGGGGGGATTATCAAGTTAAATAAAAAAAAATTTATGTTAAATAAAGTTTAGGTCAGCTTTCCCTCCATAGTGACTTGACATTTATCATCACCACTATGATATGGAATAAGGTAAGAATTTTGTTATTATTATTTATTATGCACACACACTTACTACAGGACAAAGTTTGTCTTATTTGTTGTTTTTTTATTGTTAACTAATGATCGCTTGTTTGTTTTTTCGGTATGAATGATTAACCTTCTTGTATGGATGTTTTTTTCTATCAACCATAGAGAAACATACATAGGTAGAGGGTCCCCAAAGAAGACTAGAACTGGATGATGCGGCTATTACACATATACTTGTATAATATTGTACATAAGCTAGTTAGCTTTGCAGGCAGTTTAATAATGATTTTTTTTATTAATTTTATCTGCTTTATAAATAATTAGTGCCTTATTATGTATCTCTACCATGGGTAAGGGTTGGAATTGTGAACACATTTAATCATTGATATGGTAGAAATGCATTCTTAACACACACAATTATATTGTCTTATCATGTTAAAAAAGTTTTGAATTTTGTTTTATTTAATAAACATTGTCAATTTGATTTAAATTAAACTGTTCTCTAGTTTAGCAAAACGTTTATACATTCATTCATCAACTTATATTATACCTGGATATATATATATATATATATAATACAGTAATATGTTTGGATGAATCTTTAAATCAATTGGAACCTGTATAGAGGTGCAGTACTTTCTATATTGCATAAATTCACCCCTGAAGAGTGCCAAAGGTGGATTTCTCCCTGAGTTTGAATACTGAGGTGTAATGGAGCCTGAAAGAGGGGTGAGGTATGGATGAACTAGCCCAAATTGCATCTAAATTTAATGTGTAAACTTAGAGCTAGCCTATTGGAGGTAGTTACAGTCATAGGTTATGTATTTCATCACATCATTAACAGCATCCTACTAGAAGACCCTAGATCTGATCATAGTGAGATGCATTCCCCCTCTTCTGGTGGCAAACCTGGGCCATTATAATGTATATATAAGTAATACAAATAAGAATTTATAAGTAATCATTCAAATCCTAATTATTGAAATTTTAAATCATCACTGATTTAATACATCGACATGACACATGCATTCAGCTGTTATTAGTTTAAAATCTGACTAAACTATTAAGCAATATTATATTTTAATTGAAAGAAAAAAAGATTAAGTATGAAAGTAACTAAGGTTAAAGGGACATTGTGACACAAGTTTCACAATTTCTGATAAAGTATTCGGCTTATTCTCAGTGATTGCATCAATTGCATTCATCATTCTAACTCTAAATTTATGCAGCTGTTTTAAAACATTCCGCAAATCAAAAGTTAACTTTTTGATTTTTTTATGTTTGTTGCCCACAAATTTTGTAAGGCCTAAATTATCATTTCCAGGTTATGTATTTACCAGGAGTTACTGAGCAGATTTATATAAATTATACTTATAGTGTGTGAGAAATATTTAAAATTAATACATAAATATTTTCTGAATTAAGCTTTCAGCAATGGTTTGTTGTAAGCTTTATATATCTTATATTATTAAAAGTTTAAAACAATAAAAAAATTTAGCATATTGGATCATGTATGTATATATATATATATATATTCATGTTTTGTCCTCGGATCATGTGTGATGCCTGTGTCTATATGTCTACATCAGTTAAAATAAAGATGTCCTGAAATTGCTTTCTTATCTAGAAAATATAATATATTATATTTCTGAGCATTGTCAAAATATATTGAAATAGACATATTTAGATTGTCATATAAGGATAGTGATAGATTTATTGCAAGAAGCTTGAGAATTGAAAATTGGCAGAGTTGAGTTATGATTCTTGTACCTTAAGTTCCAGAATCTGTTATTTTACTGACTATGCTAACCATGCATTTATATGTGTGAATATATAGTATAAAAGTATAATAGTTGTTAAAGAAATTTCAATAACAATTTCATATGATATTTGTTTATTGCCATGAATCATAACTGAACTCTATCAATTCCACTGCTCATAAGTCATATCTTCCCAAATGAAGTACTTACTATTGTTGGCTAGGTAATGGAAATTAGATATTTTAATAAGTAATCTAAAAAAAATAGTTCATTGTTTCCAAAAAAATGTACAAACATGCATGCATCTTAGTGATATAAGAGTCTCTAAAATTTGTGATACATAACATTAAACATTGAAGTATTATTAAAAAAAGTGTATTACTACGTTTGGCAACCTATCCTTCAATCAGAGATCTTAATACAGACATTTTCAACAGAAATCAGCAACGTTATTAAATGCAAATTATTAAATAACTTTATTCAAATTTATATTAGTAGATAATAATTAGAGGTAAAAATAAGCCATGGTTCAGAGGCAACAGAATTATCTTTTTTTAGCAATTTTACATTACGAGCATATCTTTATTTTATAGTCACTACATCAATCTTAAAAATCTCAAACTTGTTCGCGATTTCTGTATCGTGGACGTGGAAAACGGACATAATAATTAATTAATATGTCATGTTGAGGCTATTTTAAATAAATTTGAAACGTAGTTTTCTTTTCTATTTTTATTTTTTATGGTTTAATGCGATTTAGAATTGTAGAAAAAAAAATTTTTTTTATTGTTTACACTAATAATAGTACCATATTAATAGCTTTTTAATAGTACAGTTACAGATTGCAAATTGTCCAATATCTGGGTTTTCTGAGAGAAACTGTTGAATAAAGTGTGTGTTTCATTTAATAGTCATTTAATTAACCGAGACTTCTTCATTATGGGAATCTGCTTTTTCTTTGTGGTTAATTATAGAAACTGTAGCCTATTGACTGCCTTACTGATTAGCTCCTGTTAATGTAGTAGATCACCTTTTAGAATGCGAGTCCTATCAGTGTCATAATTGGATCTCCACCCTGTAGACTAATCAAGAAAGCTGTCTTTGAAAATAGCTAGCACTTAGACTTTCACTTTTTCTTTTCAAAAACCTTTTATTCTTTTCTTTGCTACAATTTTGCTGAGATTAGAAAGCTAGAGTCACTAAAGAATCCATTGACAACAGAAGTAAACTACTGATTAACAGTTATTGGTTTAATTAAATAATCAAAGTTAGTTGCTATCCAGCTGTGAAGAGATTTCTTTAATCTTATTAAGTTCTCAACTAGTGATTGGCTGTTTTTGTACGAGAGAATTTGGATACTTTCAGGAAGTAATTTTAAATTCAGGAATGTAATTGAAAGTTTCGTAATTAATGAATAACACTATTTTTGTTTTAAATATATATATAATTTCACGATTATAATTATTATACTTTTATTAATAGTTATCTTTTCTAATGTTGAAGAGTGGAAAACGGGGTTGTTATCTAATAAATTTTAATTTGGAATTCTGTGTTGTGTGCGCATATACAGGGATCCCATTAGTCATGATTTCGGGGGGGGGGGGGGGGGGTGTAAACATTGAATTTATGAAAAACTTGTCGGGGGAGAGAATAGAAATTCAGATGACAATTATATTTATTATTATATGCTATCAAATAGATGTTGATTTCTGGTGATTATAAGAGTTGTGTTCTGTTAAATAAATAAAATTTTGACATAGTGTAGCGAAGCAGTTACTTATGTGAATTTTAAAATACTATTGGCAGGACTGTGATTCTCTGTTACCAGCATCATCATTTACAGCTGCTTCCAAATATAAATATTAATAATAAGACATTAAAATAAAAAAACATGATAAATATAACTCGAGAAATTATTCGAAATGATAAAGTGAAGCTTAGCATAGATATAATTGTAATATGAAGCTTATATTTTGTTGTATCCTGGATATGTGAGACAAGTATGCTAATTATGAGTTAGTGTTAATAATATTTAAATGTACTTTAGACAGTTAAATTGTGGCATCTATTTTTAATATAAATAAAAATGATTTAAGTAGCCCATTGCAAAGGCATCTCCTGTACTTTTCTACTGAGAACTGAAACAAAAGACAAAACTTTTCAGATTTATTAATTTCCAGTTGAAGAGATTTGATCAGTTTTTCAAGGTTATTTTACTTTCTATATAAGAATGGCCAGAAACCCATATACTAACCAATATTGGATGGTTGTTTGGCTGTTTTGGGGCTGGTTATAAAGGAAGAAAAAATGTATGTATGATTATAATCTGTAAGGGGATGTCAACCCATTATATCATGATTCCCTGTAATAAAATTAAATAGAGGCAAAATATTTTTTTTTTATCATTTAATAAAAATGTATTTTGAAAAACATAATAAAATAAACATAGGAGATAAAAATTAAAATATTTATAATGATATTAGAACACATAACAGCTTTTTTGATTTGGCAAAATCTAAAAAGAAACTTAAAGATGAATAGTGAACTCTCATACCTGTTTTACTTTGTTCCAAGCCTCCTAGCTCATGATTTATTTACTGTACTGTCCTGAAAGTATACAAATGGTCAACACACACACATACACAACATAAATGCTTTTTAATAATATATACATACATAACCTACAATGCACTTTTTATTTCTACTTAAATTAAATTAATAATTATCATTGTATATCTTAATCTTATAACAGTTTGACATTTTCTATTGTTAGCTGTCCAATTTTTGTCAACATTTGATCTTAAACTTTTATTCTATATTATAATTTAATAAATTGGATTTGATTTGTTAGAAATAAAAATTTATTAATGATAATATATTTAATATATATATATTTGAAGTTTGCAAATATTGAAAAAATAATAACCAGCTGAATATCTAATGAGAACAAAGGATTATTTCTCATTGGATGGTGTGCAGGAAAGTAACTAAGCTAGTGACTCCAGAAAATTAACAAAGTCTTTGTTGAATTGAATTTATTTTTAAAAATAGGAATGAATAAATGTGAAGAATCAACAATCTATCAAATTATCTTCTAAATTTTAAAATTGCATTTAGAATTTTTAAAATATGTCAAATGCTTCTAGAACTGTGTTGGTAAAAGCATTAGTGATATGTTTCAAAAGGCATTAGAATGTTACTGATTATAATTTTCTTTGTTAACATTATAGTTGAATTTATGAATTTTTAAAAATAAAACATATGCAAATAAAATCAAAATGTATACATATATTCTTTTGGTTTTAAATAATTATTATATAAGTAAAATAATTTTTAATAAACTAGACAAAAAGGAACTCTTTTGCTATTCCAAAAATGTTCTCAAAATAATTTCATGATTTTGAAACTGGAGAACATGGAGGCTGGACTAAATTATTTTGATTACTGATTATTGAAAAGTATTGATCTCTTCAATTTTTTTTTAAATTAATACATCAATATTACTTTTTTTTTCTACCATCAAATGAGCATGAAAACTAAAAAAATATTGTTAAAGCTTGTACACAAAAATAATTTCAAGTGGAAGAACTATCAGTATCATTTCCAAAACAAATTCTCCCATAATACAGTGAAATCAACATCAATTAGACTACAAATATGCTCCACAATTTTTTATGCTTGGTAAAGTTGCTATGGAAATTAACTTTCCACTCTGAAACAGTTTTAAATGACATTTTAATTTTTAATCCTCTTTCCCCATATACACTCATTAAATTTGATTCGTGAGAAGAAATCATAAAGATCATAAGCATTACTCTTTTCATTGAAGAGATTAAATGTAATTAAGAAGACATTTAATATTTTGTACATGTATTTAATATAGATTGAAGTAAATTTAAAATGTTTTCTAATATTGAATATTTTAAAATATTTTACAAATATTAAAAAAATTAAATGATTTTAATTTATATTGAAAAATAAAATATACATTTGAGCCTCCAATTAACTTCACTTTTTTTATTCTTTACTACACACCCTTTTCCTCTCTTTGATGAATAAATAAAAAAAGTTGTGGTAATTGGAGATTCATATGTAAGTTTTATATTTTTTTCTTATTATAAATTAAACTTTAAATAAAAATATTTAACTTTTTTAATATCTATAAAAGCTTTTAAAATATTACCAGTAAATATTATTTAAATCCTTGAGTAAGAACTGTGGCAATTTCTGTAGATTTTGACATTTTGTGTGTTACAATGGTACTGCAATAACTGTATCTTCTCTATGTTGATTTAAACCTATCTATAACCTTACATTGCAATCTGAAACTTATTTGTTTACATAGCTTTAGTTTAAATATATTAGTTGAAAAAAAATCTAAACATGTTTAGTACTATACAAATCTTTTAGACAATTACAAAAGCCTTTTGGATGATTGACAACAGCCTATTTGAATGATAATGCCATGAGAAAGGTGAGTTTGATATCAATAGAAATGAACATTTCTGATTCACTGAATGTTTTAGCCCAAGACTAAATATCAGGAAAATTGTAATTATCAGCAATTTGTTTACAAATTAAAGATTATTTATGCAATATTTTTGTAAAAGTCATTTTAAATGAGAAAATGGTGTCACCACAAAAATTTTCTTTGGAAATACTTATTTTTAAAAAGACAATTAATTAAAAAGGGTATTGTGGCATAATGGAAGCACTTTCTACTTACCAAACAAACCTTTGTCAAACAATAAATAATATTTTTAATTTTAATTTTTTTTCTTTAATAATAACTAACTCTAAATGTATTTTAGTTTTAATAACATAGAATTAAAATATCTAATATTTTATTATACTAATGTTTTGAATAGGAAAATTTGTCCAATGACTATCTAGTATTTTATTCTAGCAATGTTTGATTAAATAAATATATCCAATGGTGCCAAGCTTTATTTTTGTAGATAAAAATTCTGTTTAAAATTTTATTTCCATATTTTTCAAAATATCAAATATTATTTTTTTAAATGTATATCACTTGAAAGTTTACATTTGTAATAAATAATGTTAAGATTAATAATATATTATATAGAAAAAAGGTTTAATTGTAAAAATAAAATGTTCAAATATGAAGGAATATTTAATGAAAGACTTACTTGGTTTTATTCAAAATAGACAGGAAAAGTTTTCCAATTAACATATTAAAAACAATATATATACAAATTAAATTTATTTTATTTTTATTAATAAAAATATAATTGAAATAAATGAAAATATGTTATAAATTTAAAAACAAGTATTCAAATTAAATTAAAACTTACCTTTTATATTAACAAACACAGTCTAAAAAGACCCCATTCCATTGAGTGAAGATAGTGAATTTGTTTTCTCTCTTATTTGATCTGATATCTCTGGATGAAATAAAAATTAGAATATACCTTCAATATTATTTTAAAAATAAGCTGTTAATCCTTCAATGCAGTAATATTTGCAATGTTCTTTCTGGTGTATAACCAGTTATTATATATTAGAATTCATTAATTTGGACTTAATTTGTTAGAAATGTAAGTTTATATATGAAAATTCTAAAAAATGTTATTTGAATTTTGCAAAAATTGAAAAAATAAATGTATAATTCATCTGAAATTTATTTTTGAAACATGAATGAAAAGATATTAATTTCTGATAAGGCTATAAAATTTTGCTTTAAAATATTAAAATTGCTTTATAATTTTTAGAATATCTTAAAAGATCCTAACACAAAGTCAATAATGATGTTACATGATCAATGTCACAAGACATCGTCATCATAGTGGCTATAATTTTCTTTGTTATCATTATGCTAGAATTTGTTAATTTATATTTATATAAATAAAAAATATACAAAATTGTAATCATATATAATTTTGTTTTTAATAATTATTATGCAATTATTGTGTAAAAATAATTATGAAAGTTTTATAAACTAATGAAAAAATTAAGTTTTTTGTGATTCAAAATTTTTCTCAAAGTAATTTTGCAACTAGTGTAGAAACCAATTACAAAGAATTAAATTCATCAAACACATGGAATCAGGACTAAAGTACATTGACCTTATTGATACTTTCCTCTTCTGGTTTTTTTTTTAAAATCCATATATCTTAATACACAATTTTGTGAATTAAAAAAAGTAGAGAAATATCTCAGTGGATGGCTTTCCAAGTGCATTTTAATTGAACCCAACAACAGCAATTTCTCTGACCAAAGACTTTCATCTTACTTTAAGAATAAGTACATAAGAGAAAAGTGGACTGAATAAGTGTGTATTACTAAAATAATATCAGTTCAGTATAATGCCATTATGAACAAAGTAGAATAGGCTGATCCATTTAGTATCTGGGATCAAGGGTCCAAAGATTAATGTTATAATTATTTAGAGTACAAAATCATCTGTGCAATTTGAAAAAGTTTAGAGAGGAAAAAAGTTATGATTATTATTTATGGTGAAATAAAAAACTTGATTGATGGATTGACACCATTCAAGATATAGTTAGAGCATTGAAGAAGAGAAAATGGCAGCTCCTGTTTATTTTTAAAAAAAAGTTATATGCAAAATTTCAATGTTTTTAAATAATTTATAAATTATAATATTATTCTTGTTTATTTATATATATTGGATAGAATATAAGTTAAGTGGAGTATATTGGGGAGAAGTTACAAATAATTCTCTTTGTTGAAAAGATCTAAGGTTGAGCTGCAATATGTGCTGTATAAGTATACACTATTTCAATTATTTTGTAAATAAATAAAACAATTAAAATCATTACAATTTATAAATTTAACAATATTTCATGATATGACAGCAGACATTTTTCTTCTCAGAGCATCATATGCAATCATGTTTATTAACAACATTTCTTTCGGTTATATTGAAAGCACATGCATTTTATTCTTTTTTATTATTCTTTCCAAATTTTAATGCGATATAATATTTCATATAATAAAATGTTTTCTAAGCATAAAGCTAAAAATTTTGAGAATTGTAAAATATTCTCATTAGCATGTCAGGAAATGTGAAATTTGAAAAATTTAAAAGAATTGGAAATTGATAATGGCAAGTAAGGATGACATAAAGATTCTAAAGTTGATAGGAACTGAAAAACATCAAAGCAACTAGAAAGATCATAATTTGGTGATACGGGGAAAAGAAATTATTGAAGAAAATGATATAATTCAGATTATTTTTAATTATAGTGAAAATGTGACACTTGCTACACATTTTATTAAAAAAATTAAAACCGCAGTTCAGTAGATGTTTGTTTTCTTTGGGTGGGAAGGGTTGAGTAAATGTGAATGAGAGAACACACACGCAGCAAATATATATGTACACATAATCCTCATTTTATTGTTGATACCTTTTTTTAAATTTGATTATACTATTATCTTAATTTATATATGAATACTATATACAAAAAAAGTTATCTGTGTTGTACGTATACATGTGTTGAAAAATACTGTACACTTTCAATTCTGTAAACAATATGCATTTTATTGTAATCAAAGTTAATTAACAAAATGTGAGCTATTTATACATGAGATACATGGTGGGGGGGGGGGTAGAAAAAGTATTGACAATTGAAATATGTTCACTACCTGTCATTTTTTTCAATAATAAGTGGATATTGATATTACTATTTGATAAAAACAGAAATTAAGAATTAACTTTGATCTTAATCTAAAAATAATTATATATATATATAATATTTTAAACTTTTCTGTAGAGTTGTATATGTTGAATTAATTATTTTTATGGATATTATCTCTTCATTTCCAGTATTTATTATACATCATATTATATAAACATTGCTAAAAATATAAATGAGCTTATTAATTATGCAGTATTATTTAGCACAGTTGTTAATTATATTATATTATTTTAAATATTTATTGTTTTTAATTTATTTTTTAGGTCATTCCAAGCATGAAATGACTTCTTGTTCAAGTATGAATTCAGTCTTTGAATTTTTAAATGAAAAATACTTGAAAGCTGTTTCATCTCAGAAAATCAAGAGTGTACAAGCCCACAGTGAAGACCTCTAAGTAGAAGAAGTATATTAACCTAATTACTGACAGTGTACTTTTATTCAATAAACTGAAAATATTTGCTTAATTTTTATTGCATTTTTAAAACTTTTATTAAACTTTTAATGAGAATAAAGTTATAAAAAATCTATACTTTGATTTTTTTTTTAATTAGTCATTTAAGTAGTCTACTATTTTTTATAACATGATTATAAACTGGAGGTTCAATTTTTACTTATTTGTTTAACCTAATATTTTAATTAATCTTTTAGATCAGAGTTTTCTCAACCACCCAGTATAGGTCAGTGAAAAAATTTTACCCATCCATAAAATATATCCTTATACAATAGATTTTAAAAGTAATTTTCAGTGAAAATAAATCCACTCTAATGTGGCTCTGATTTTAGGAAGATTCCACTATATCTAAAATTTTTCCATTAATCAGACTTCACAAAATGATACATTTTTAAATAACTGTTTTGAACTTTTGTTTCTTTTTTAATTCTGTAAAAATGCAGTAAATAAAAGAAAATTCAATGATAATTTTATTGAGAAACAGTAAAATGAAAGGCTTAAATAAAATAATTTGTAATGATAAAAAATAAAAAAAAAATGGAATATTTAGTTAATTCTTTAAATGAATCACTTGCTGTTTTTTTAAATAAACCCCCAAAAGTTTATTTTATTGTATTAAAAAGTTACAATAAAAACAAAATAATCCAGTCTTAAAATCATTCCAATGTTAGAGCAAAGCTGGAGAAATAGCATTTTAAATTAACTGTTAGAAGCTTTTGCAGGCATTTTTTATTCATTAAAAAATTATGTATTTAACAAGGATTTGATGCATCTAAAGGTTAGAAAAAGTATATAAAATATTAATATAAATTTGAAATATACTAAATATTTTTTAATCATTAACAAAATGAACACACAGAGATATGGCACATTATTTCACTTTTTAAATAAGAATTCAACTCAAGAAAACTTGAATGATACTGAAATTGGGAGCCCACCACAAAAAAAATCTTCCTACATTAGATGTTATAATGATGAGTATCTGTGGTATGAATTTATTCTTTGACCTAAATCTACAGAACATGATGTGCACAGCAAGTGTGTATGATCTGTCATGATGTGTGATGTAATGATGCAATGAAACTATTAAAAATGGTATGACATTTGACTGAAGTCAAAACATTCAGAATTAGGGGGAGGGGGAGGCTTAGAATATTTTGAAAGTAAAAAGCAAGAATTTATTTTATAGAAAAAAAGACATTTAAACAAACTTTTGTTCGGAATAAATTTCTATTAAAATGTTCCTATTTAATAACACTTCAAATTGCTAAAACCAAAAAAATCATTTACTGCCATGAAAACTTTGATAAAACCAATTTTATTAGATGTTTGTTCAGAAATGTTTGCATCATTGACTGCTGATAAAATCAGATTGATATCTCTTTTTAATAATATTATTGGAAGGTGAATTGCTGCATAATCAAAAAACATAGGTCACCAGCTAATAACAAGATTAAGGAATCAAAAATATTTGCAATTCACATTGATGAATTATCTGATATTTCCATAAAATCTATATTAGTCTGTTATATTAGATATATTAACTTTATTTCTGAAGACCTCAAAGAAGAATTTTTGTGTTGTGTAGAACTAGCTTCATACACAACAAGCACTAAAATTTTTAGTGTGTTAAATTCTTACATTAATAATCATGATTTGAATTGGAAAAATTGTGCAGGTTTATGCACTGACCTGGAGCAGCTAAGTATGGTGGGCAAGCATTGTAGTGTTACTAAAAAAATTCAAGAAAGTAGTGATCCCTGACATATTAAGGATACATTGTATAATACATTGACTGCATTTATCAACCAAAAATTTATCCCAGAGTTGAATGAAGTCTTAGCTGAATCTATAAAAATTTTATTTTTTAAAAAGCAATCTAAATTCCAGACTATTTGCACTACTTTGTCAAGAAGTTGGAGCAACTCATGAAGTCAAATGATTTTCTTGAGTTAAGCAGCCTATCTGAATTAAGAACAGAAGTAAAAATATGCTAGGTTGAAAAAAATAAATGTTTATTTGCAAATTATTTCCATGAAGTCAAATGAATTACAAAACTATCTACTTAGGTGATATATTTTCCTACACTAATGATTTAAATTTTAAGTTTACAAGGAAATGGGAAGAATGTATTCCATTTATATAATAAAATCAAATGATTTAAAAAGGAAATTCAATTTTGGCTGAATAGAATAAAAGAAAGCAATTGTGATCTGTTTGTTGTGTATGATTTTATTAATGAGCACCAAACTGATATTAAATGAAATGATCTGTTACCATGTACAATCATTTTATGATGGTTTTGAAAAATATTTTCTATCCAAAAAGAACTTGTGTGAGATGAATTTATGGATTACAAATCCTTTGAGATCTTAGAAGCAATATCACAAATTTAAATAATCAAGAATAAGAATGTCTCTTTGAAATAAGTTCAGATTTGAGATTATAATCAAACTTTCCCACAATGAATTTAAATAAATTTTAGATGAAAATGAGTACAAGTTTATGTGAAAAAGCACTGAAAATACTTGTCTCTTTCACAACAACATATTTGTGTGAAAGGGGATTTTTGGCAATATCCATTATAAAAAACAAACTCAGAAACTACCTTTCTATAGGTTCATATCTTCACCTCATTTTAACCAATTTGACACCAAATCTTGAATTATTGATTGAAACCGTCATTAAACTTTAAAGCTGTAAATCATTTTTTATTATTATTACCATTTTGATGACTATTCTTTGGTTTTTTGATTTTTTGTGTTCAGTATTCATTGAATAAATATGTGATTATATTACAATAATTATTATATGACCTGTAATTTTTGAATCTATGATTTTTATGGAATATTTGTTAATTGTTCTTAATTAACTTTATAATTATTATATAGTTTGTGATTTTATAAATATACTTTTTATGGATAATCAATATTTCTTGTGCTCATTATTCTGATTTTTTTTCTTCTAATTTTATTGTATGAATAATATAATGCAACTACTTATTTAAGTAGTCTTTGTATTAACTAGAATTGCAGCAGCATTTCAGGAATTGGTCCAGTAATATATATATAATGGCATAGATAAAAAGAAAAAAAAAGATAATTTATTTTAATTATTAATTCTGTTGTTTTTGTTTTTTTTCTGGAATGTAGGCATCCCCAGACAGAAAAAGATTGAGAAACACTGTTTTAGATAATTGACTTTCCCAGCATTTATATAATTATCAAAATATTGATATATTTTTTTTTTTTATATTGTTATATCGAATCGATTTTTTTTTCTTAATATATATATCATGATGGAAAGTCAGTTTTATAATATCTCTAATAACCGAGGAAACAAACACTGGGCATTATGAAAATAAAAATTGAACTGCTATTTACTTACTGTGAAAACCAACTTTTTAAAGAAAAAAAAGTTCATTTTTTTCTGAGTGCCTGAGATATTATGTCTGAAGTTGAATTACAATGCCAGTTCAATTGTTTATATTGGCAATGCTGTGAGTCTCCCCCTCCCTCTCTCTCTCTCTCTCTCTCTCTCTCTCTCTCTCTATCTATCTATCTATCTATCTATCTATCTCTATCTATCTATCCATCCATCTATCCATCCATCCCTCTCTCCATCTATCTGTCTGTCTGTCTATCGATCTATCTATCTATCTATCTATCTATATATATATATATATATAAAATATCAAAACAAAGTTTAAATATATTGAATGTGATGCACCTGCATTAGGAAGTATTCTTGATTTAATTAATTTCATTCAATTTTTTTAACTCTGTTTTGGTATTTTATATTATTAATAATGACAGAGTATCAAGATATTTTACATATAAATATAAGTGAATATTTTTATCTTTCCTGGTCTATCTATTTTTGTTCTTATATATTTAAGATGTTATCATTATATAACTATATTATTTAGTTGTACATGAAGTCATGCGATATTTGAGCATCAGAGGTGACAGGTTGATCTTTGATCTAGGAACCCTTAGCTTTTTATCTATCTATTATTATGCTAATATGCACAAACAGACTACTTATAAATATGCGGAAGCGATATTGTTCTGTGTACAGAATTTAGCATATTATATTTTAAAAGTGTTGAGTGAATTTATTTTAAAATAAGATCATTGACTACAAAAGATATTTTGACAAAGGGCTGTGATTGTATAATATGAAAAGTATTAATTGGTTATAGTTTTGGATTAATATTTAAAAGATTTTTATAATGCTGACATTATGAACATAAATTATAAAGAAAAATATACTTCAAAAGCAATGAAGAATATCTCTTTTTATCTACATTCTGTTCATATTAGTTAGTAAAGAAATCAAAGATTCTAAATAACAATGTAGTCCAGTGTTTGCATATTTTCTATACTATTTCTGTCTTTAATATTCATCTGGATGCTAGGATTCATCAAACAGATTTTAGTAATGTTCTTCAAGCTAATAGTTTGAATATTTTTATTTTTATAGCATTAAACTGAACCATTAACTATGCCTTGTTTTTTAGGAAGATAGAGAGCAAAATATATGATAAAACTATTAATTGTTATGTGATCTGATGTTTTGTGACTTCTCCTTAAACGGAGTCAGGAATCTCTCAACAACTATGCCCAAAACCTGTTAGCCACTTTCCCTTCCATTCCCCACCCTAAGCTTTCCCATAATCTGTTCCATCTATTTCCACAACATAATCTTTGTCAACTCTATGGCCTTTATATCTAAATCCCTCTTATCTTTTCCCAAACCCAGCATAAAAACCAATAACCTACTTTCTCTATAATCACTTTGTTCATATTTATTCTTCCATAACTTCATTATTTGTACTCTTTCTGCTTTCAAGCATTTACATTCAATCAACAGATGCCTAATATTTTCTATGTCTTCCTTACACAATTTGAAGACTAAATCACTCATATTTTTCCATTTACATGTTTATTCTCTTGTTGCTAAAGATCCCATTTGAGCCTTAAACAATAAACTACTTTCCTTACTATTATCATAAATTAATTCGCACCCACTGTTCCATTTACTTCTATACATATTTAAACTCTTTTACTTTCCATACTAGTCCTCCATCTCTCCAACTCCCTATTCTTTATTAATGCATCTATTCTTTTATCCCATTCATTACCACTATAACACCCAATAATCCTCCTAACCCAATCATCCCACCTTTTATATAAGTATACTGATATAAATTCTTTATCCAAATCTTTTGCATACACCTTTCTCACCCATCTTGTAATTTCCCCTTTACTCATAACCCAATTAAATATTATTTTGGTTATTCTTTTATTATCCATAAACTGCAACCTACCAAACATTTTTATTTTATTTTTTGCATCTCTCATATAAAAACTTGACCACCCCATTTCTCCTTGAATTGCCTCCTTTGCTGTCCACACCTCTGCATCTAATGCATGTCTTCCCACTTCCCTTTGTACTTTCTCTAAGTAGTCTAATATCCATTTGTTAACACATAATGCATCATTACTATATGTTAAACCTGCTACTGCAATTCCCTTCCATACAATTCTAACTACATTGTATTTATTATATGAATTTCTTTACCAAACCCTTTCTTTCCTTTGCTTCATTTACCAATTTTTTCTCCCATTCATCCAAGCAATTTTCCTGATTGCTTAAGATGATTTCCAAATAACTATATATATCTACCACACTTAACTTTATATCCCCCAATAAAAATTCTACATCTTCTCTTTCCCCAGTATTAACCATCATTATATTTGATTTTTCTTCACTAAATTTAATCCCCATCTCTTTACTCACCCTTGCACATGTCCTCAGCATAGCTTCCATATCTTCTTTTTTTCTGCACACAAAAAGATATCTGCAAAAAAAAGACCTGACAAAGTATATACTCCCTTGCCACCTATTAATGGTATCTCTGTCCCTCTTCCTAGTTTTTCTATTGCTTTCTCCATTTCACTCAAATACATCAAAAACAGAATAGGTGACATAAGGCATTCTTGCCTTAGTCCCACCTCATTTTTAAACTTTAACTGATTCTATATCCCCTTATTGATAAGTATAGTACTAATTTTTTAATAATATTCACTAAAGCTTCATCCATTTCTAAATTCACTAAACTTACCCATAATCTATTTCTATTTACTCTATCATATGCCTTCTCTACATCTATAAAACTCATATATAATGATTTACCTGAATTCCTACTCATATCCATAAGTTGTGTGATTACAAATAAACTATCTCCTATACGCCTATCTGATCTAAAATCTCCTTGCATTTCCCCCATTACATTATTCTCCTTCATTCATTTTACAACTCCTCCAGCCACCATATATGAGAAAACTTTATATAAAACTAATGTTACTGCTATCAGTCTATAATTATTTAACTTTCTATGATCCTTTCCTTTAAATAATAATTTTACTCTTGTATTACTCCAACTACCCGGAAAAACTCTCTTCTGTGCCATCTTATTAAAACATGATATCTTTACTTTTGCTCTATGCCCTAAATTCATTACCATCTCTACTGCCCATCCATCTAAACCCTTTGCCTTTCCACTTTTCAATCTCTGCCCTGCCTCATTCAATTCATTTTTTGTAAACCTAATATTCCCATTACTAAAATGCTTTCATGTTTTCTATCACTAAGTCCTTTACATCTAACATCTTTTGTATATCCATTACATATTTATTTAAGATTCTCTCTAATTCTTCTCCAGAGCTACACTTTATTCCCTCATCATCTATTAATTCTATCTCTCTCCTACATTTCTCCTTTTAACGTAATTCCAAATTTTTTTACTCCCATCTCTTCCACTTTTATTAATATCCTCCAACAATTTACTATTCAACTTCATTCTCTATTTCCCATTTAGCATTAAAAAAATTTTCACTTTCTTTGTTCTTAATAGCACACTTATATTCTCTGCATGCTTCTTTCCTTTCTTTTACACTTTTACTAACTCTCACTTTTATTACTTTTATTTTTCTGCATATTCTCAAACCCCTATTTGCCACTTTTTCCATTTCACCACACTAGTCCCTATACTCATCCCCAACCAACTGTTCCATGACTTCTTCAACTTGTATTTTATACTCTTCCCAACTTATTCTGATCATTCATTCTCCATCCACATCTTTCACTATTGTTTCTACTTTTATTTCTATTCTCCATCACATTACTAACCATTTCTATTACAATGAAGTTATGATCACTATTACATACTCTCTCTTCATTATCAAACACCTTAATTTTCCATATTTTATTCATTCCCCCTTTCTCTATACATAATCTATTGTGTGAAATATCTTATTCCTAGACCATGTGTATTGTCTTTCATAAATATTTGATAAATTCCCAATGCTCAAATTCACTCTTTGACAAAATTCCTTTAAAAACTGACCATTCTTATTATCTACATCATCAATTTCTTCAATATGTCCATTCATATCCCCTATAACCATTATTCTCATCCCCATTTCTTTAAAACTCTGTATATCCTTAACTAGGCATTCATATATACTACTATTCCACTCCATTACAATTTGACTATCTCCAGTAGCTATATACATTATAGCCACCATCCATTCTTGTCTACCCAACCTTATTTCAAACCACAAATGTTCTTGACATTTAACAATATCTAAATATTTTTTTGATATAACATCTATACCACCCCCTTTTTTTTCTATTTATACCCTGCCATACCAAGTCTTCCAAAATAGGTTCTTCTCTTAGATGTGTTTCCACTACTGCTAATACCTCAAGCTCTTCATTTTCAATTGCTTTGTTTAATACCAGCCACTTTTCTGGTCTCCTACCACTTTGTGTATTCAAATACCCAATTTTAATAATTTCTTTTTTCCTAACTACTCTTATAATTTTTTTGATTTTTTTTTCTCCATTACATTTATAAAAAACTTTCTTACCATTAATCTTACAGATCCATTCCCTCTCCACATCTACACTTATATCTAAATTAACTATCTTTTGCTTATTTCTTACATCCATCCATTCTTCTTCTTTTTGATAATACTACAATTTAAAAGCCCACCCCACTTTTCAAATAAGCAAAACTATTAATAAACCACATTACATAATCAAAACAATAGATTTTATTTTAACCTTCAGGCTAAAAATGTTTTTCAACTATTAATAAATAATTGACATCATTTTTTTTTTTAATTAGAAAGACACATTTCAGAAAAAAAAAATATATTCAAGTAATTAATATAGTCATTGAAATATCAAAAGTTCAGCATAAATATTTTAATGTATATAAGCTATGATCTTTGTAGAGCTACATTTTACTTTTTTTTTTTTTGTATATATATATATCTGCAAATACAAAATATAAACATCATATATTCACCAAAAAAAACAAATATTTCATTTAATTTACAAAAGTAAACATAAATTATTTATAAACTTATAAATTTTGATTTGGAAATTTTTAATAAAAATATAAGATTGGTAAAGCACAGTGAGTACTTTCAAGGACAATAAAATATACTCCCTTGACTTTGCTATACTTTTCACTGAATTAAGATGATGACATCTGACTATTTTAGGTTAAATAATATCATAGTACATACTTTAGTTCAAAAAATCAAATAAATGCAAAAGATCACCACTATTGAGACATTATAAGCCATTTGCAAAAACAATTGCAACATAAAAAGCCACACAAGGTGATTAAGCAATTGCGGTCAGAAGGTTTAATGATTATTATTCATAGAAATACATATGTGTATTAGATTGCAGTGTATTAAAACAGTACTTGCTAGGAAAAAAATCTGATTGATATTTGTTTCTTACAAAAAAACACCAAAATATAATTTTTAAAAAATTATTTACTTTTATGACCTCATACTGTAAGCATAAAAGATATTTTTCTTTCATCAGCATTTTGTACAACCTACAAAAAAATTGGCATAACTTAATTAAACAATGTAAATGGAATGAAATAAATAAGGATAATGAATTAAAATATGTAGGATAACATTGTATCATAATTTTGATTTCTTAATGACCAACATGATAAAATGATAGATCAAAACTATTGGAGGCAAGAAAATATAAAAAGATATTTGTAATATGTAGTAAAACAAAGGTAATAGAATAATACAACAAAGGTATACTCTATTGACCTGC
The DNA here is from genome assembly GCA_028023455.1 of Epiperipatus broadwayi. Lineage (NCBI taxonomy): Eukaryota > Metazoa > Onychophora > Udeonychophora > Euonychophora > Peripatidae > Epiperipatus > Epiperipatus broadwayi. Next base: position 4,864,880 of record JAQFVV010012428.1, on the reverse strand, counting down.
TTGATTAAACTATATTAAGGCAGTAAACAACCATACAATGATAATTTAGTATTTTCACTCTATAATAATATTCTATTACCATATTACTTCACCTATCTTCAGTTTAATAAATTTAAACCTATCTATGGATCTAATTATTTCAGTGAAGCTAATTGAGAATACTAAGTATTTTATTATCCAACTGCAAGTATCTTAATGCTTCAAGAATTTAATAATATTAAATAATGTAATGCACGAGTATTTTCTGAGGCTTTTTATATTCCATATTAGTACTATAAAGTGCAAAAAGAAAGTCTTAAAGAAAATCTTCCATGAATGATTCAAGATAGCAGTTAGGACTATAATTACTATATAATGAATAAGAAGCAATTTAATAAAATAAATATTATCAGTTTTTTCATGATATTTTAAAGACCTGAATAAGAGCACAGCTATGTTGACATTTTGGATGTTGGGACTGTGATCGTTATATCTTCTCTATGTTGTTTGAAGCCTGTCTACAACTTTATCTTCAGTCTACAGGTTCTTTGTGTATGCAGTCTAAGTTTAAACATAATAGTTGGGAAAAAAATCTGAAGATGTCAATATTATATAGAGCTTTTAGCCAATAACAATAAGTTTTTGCATGATTGACAGCAACCTATTTGAATGTTAATGCCATGTAGGAGATGACTTAGATGTTAATAGAAATGAGAATTTCTGATTGGCTGAGTGTTTTAGTCCAAGGTTAAATATCAGAATTGTAATTGTTAATAATTTGTTTACAAATTAAGGATTATATATACAATATTTTTGTAAAAGACTATTTTATCTTAAAATGATATCATAACAAAATACTTTTTTGAAAACATTTATTTTTAAAAAGACAACTGTTAATTTCAGCATAACAAATGTAGTTTCTATTGCCAAACATAGAATAAACTTTGTCAAATAGAAATTATTTTTTAAACTCTTAACAATAAATAATATTTTTAATTTTAATATTTTTTTCTTTCTTTGATAACCCTAAATATATCTTAATTTTAATAGCATTATTAAAATGTCTAGTATTTTGTTCTAGAAACATTTTATGTAGGAAAATTTGTTCAATGACTCTAATATTTTGTTCTAATAATTTTTTATATAGATAAATTTATCCAATGATGCCAAACTCCATTGTGTAAAACATTTTTAAAATGTCAAATATTAACTTTTAAAATGTATATCATTTGCAAGCTTACATTTGTAATAAATAATGTTAAGATTATCAATATATTATATATATAATTGTAAAAAATAAAATGTTTAAATATAGAGATTATATTCAAAATAATTAAAACAAATTAAAATAATATAAGGTAGCAGACAAAAATATTAAGATTGCATACTGTTTTAGAATCAATTTTCAAATAATTATTTATGAAAACTGAAAAGTATTAATTTTCTTTTAATATTATTTTTATAACTGAAATAATAAACTTTTAACACTGTTCACATATTCAGAGATGATTATATTATTCTAATCAGAAAATTGAACAAAAAATTACGTTAATTAGACAACAAAGAGAAATATCAAAGATGAAAAGAAAAAAATGATAGTGTAGTGCTTCCATACACATCAGAAGCAGCAGACAAAAACTAAAGAAAATTGGCAAGTAATTAATATCAGAACAGCTTTTCAAAATCATAACATAATGAAAAGGAATTCTCTACAAAACAAAATGCTGGAAAACAAAAACTGCATTTAAGAAATACCATGAAAACATGGAAGGATATATTGGTGAAACCAAACCTCTGATTAAATTTATTAAAGTAGCACAAAGTAATGATTAGAGATAAAAAATAAATGTGTCTAAAATAGCAGACTATGCATGTACCAATGAACTTATGTTTAATTAGGCAAAAATATGAATATTGGATAGAGGGAAAAGTAAAAAAAAATAAAGAATCTACTCACATAATAATAGCAAATAGTCTTCAAAAATCAATCTAATCCGATAATCCATAATATTTAGAAACCTCTCATTAATCTTATCTTTAAGAAAAAATGTAAAAATCAGACTATTCTCATAGAAAAATGTATAAAGTTTCATTTGATTGTAGGTGTTCATAGCATATCCTAATTGATTAGAGAATTATCTTACACCTTGAATTTTATAAAGTATTATCAACTTATATTTTAAATGCATTGTTAAAATTATAATTAAACAAATGCACCTTTCTTTATATCATTATAATGCTTATTTCATTAAACCTTAACAACTTTACTGCTTTGATTGACCAGCAATCTTCAGAAATTCTTTTTAGTAATCAGTTTTTTCAACTGTCACCAATTTGATTGAATAGTAAAAAAAACCTCTGAAGAAGATTGCCGGTCAATTGAAACTGTAATGTTGATGTTGTTTAATAAAGGAAGCTTTGTAAAATTCAAATTGGTGACAGTTGAAAAAATTGAATAATAAGAAACTCTGTAGAAGATTGTTAGTAAATCAAAATAGTAAGATTGATGGCATTTAATGAAATGAGCATTGTAACAGTAATACTAAACATTTATTATCATGCTGAATAAATTCAAAATGTAATAATTATGATGCTCTAGTGTCATCTGCATTTCCACAGAATTTCATTTACTAAAATGAAATAAACTCTAAAACATATTTCAGTTTGACTGTTACAAAAAATGCATTAAGTTTAGTTAAATTTCATATAAACTAGATAATATACCTGTATTAGTCACTAAAAAGCACTAAATTGGCAACAGGTAACACATTCAATAATAATTATCAATTACTATCACTTAAAGAGTGTTTTATTGTCACTTCAATCGACTTTGAGATAAAAAACATTCAAGCATTGTTATAAGTATGTGGTGAACATATTTACTATCATATCATGGGGATCTGGGTAATCTAGGTTTCAAAGCCTAAGCTGGGTCAATCTTGGTAATTGTTTTCATGTCACAAGCTGGTTTAGTCTTTAAATAGTCAGCCTATAGTATTATCTGATAAAGTGATACTATGAAGGTAATATAAATTCCTTATAAATGTGAGATGTCAAATAAGTGTCATTGCAAATTCTCAAAAAACTAAATACATGCATATATGGTTAATAAGTTTATGTTTTTATAATCATCAAGATTCATTAGGGGGGAAAGCTTTTGGGCAAATGGTATTCAAAATAAATTGTTATATCAAATAAACTTTTGATTGTCAGTCATTTCATTTGAATCTTAACAAAAAATAAGACTGGAAATGTATTCATTAATAGATTTTAGACTTTTCATGTTTAATAATAGTCTCGTACTATATTTAATCTATTAATGAAAATCATGTTAACATTAGCATTTTAAATATTGTTGGCTGCATAAATCGTTGCAAAAATTGAAGTTAAAAATTGAATCATTATGAGTCTTACAACCAGAAAAAAAATTTTTTTAGTTAAAAGTGTAAAAGTTTATTTACTCTTGTACAATTATTAACCATCCCAATCAAAATATATATTTTCACTGTGCTAACAAGAACTGAAACCTATCAGGAAAAAATTCACTGCAAGTTATCCTTTCCCATGTGTTGAGCTCTTTCATATATATATAAATACTAGGAAGATGATTTTAAAAAAAAAAGCAAAACTCTTCATATAGTAATGTATCTTGTGCTAACAAGAGTATCAATGGATGCCAGAAGGCTTGTGCATAAAATCCCTATCTATTGCCTACTCATCCAATATCCCCAGACTAGTTTCTGGCTTGTGGCCTTTATTAGTGAGGAGCCTTGGATCTGAGAGCACTGCACCTGGATCTTAGGATCTAATGCAACCCTCCAGCACCCACCTTTTAACTCTATTTAACTACAAAACTATGAGAATGAAATTGAAAACACTTAATATTTTCAATCCAAGCTCAATAGCTTATATAGTCATATGGGTCTGAACTCAATTCAGCACCCATACATTTTGGTGTCTTTGGCTCTTTAACAACCATAGCCACCACTATCCTATTGGGCAGGATTGGTGTTAAACCACTAAACATCACATGATCACTATCTCCATATGGAGAGTTTTGCTTTGTTTTGAATTGTTTAATAACAGTTATGTGCTAGTATGAGATAGTGATCATGTGATGTACTAGGAAGATGATCTTAGAATATTGGGAATATCTCATTGAGAATAACAGAAAAGTAATCTTAAAAGATTATTATCTCATTGAAAGTAGTAGAAAAATTATTGTAAAAGATTCTGAATGTCTCACTGAGAATATACAAATTAATGATACCAAAAATAAATCTGTCACATAGATAATACCAACTATCATAAGTATCTTATATAGAAAATAAAATTTTTGCTTAATAATAGATCTTTTCAGAATTTTGTGTGGATTAAAAGAAGTTCCAGAAAATCAGTTGCTAAAAATGTACAGTGTTCTATTTTTTTTTTTTAAATCCTCATTTTAAAAGTATATTATAAACAATAAAAAAAATATTGCATTTCATTTAATTTAATTTTTTCTGGAAAAAAAAGATGACGATGCCATCATTTTTCCCAAGAAACATGTTAGCCATAGAACAGTACATATGTTTGGTTTAAAGAAGTATTTAAATATAGCTAATTCTTCATTATAGTCTCAGTGGTATCTAAAACATGCTTTTTTCAGATATTTTAGTGAGTAATATCTGTTTAATTCACAGTTATCTTTGATTCAGTCTTTATATGATTCAATTAAAAGGAAAATTTTAAAATCTATTTAACAGTCAAATTTCTTTTACTCACATATTTGATTTCATTCACTTTGGATAAATATATTGATGATTATTAGCAATCATTTATTAGATTACATATTTCCATATGATTTTTAGCCCAAGTTTAAAATTTCATATATCTATTTTTATTAAACATAACAGCTTAGTCTCATTAATCCAACTACACTTTTATTTTAGATTTACTTAAAACTTCTTAATACATATAAAGACATGAAAAAGTGTTTGAAAACCGACTTAAATCTGATAATATAATCACAAATTATCATTTACAACTAGTGCTACAAGTATAACCGAACTAATTACATCTTCTAAATATTCTGTTAATGCTTGTCATATAAATAGCATTTATAGATTTATACATGATTTATTTCATTATGAAGCATTCTGAATCAAATAGTTGTACATATTGAAAAGACTTCAGAAAAACTAAATCTTAAACACATAATATCACAAAAGTTGCACTTATACTCACCATCCCTCAATTTTAGATCAAGGAGTAAAAATTTCACTCCTCAGAATTTATTTAGATACAAGAAATCTAAGATTACTATGGTGTTTTCTTTTATTAAAAAAAAATACAGAAGACTGTAATGAAAGATTTATTGTTTGATCAAACTGCCATATATTTTTATATGCTTTTTATCTTCTGCTTCAAAGCTAATAAATATATCCGTTAAAAAACTTTGGGTTTATAAAAGTTTTAGGTATAATAAAAATCATATCCCATTAAATGTATATGAGATAGTTTTACATTTCAGTATCACAGAACTTATTTAAATATTTTAGCCAAATTTAAAACAGATAAAAACTGATGTAATTTTAATTCAGAAATCATAATAAGCAATTAGATGTTCGTTAGTCATACAATCATCTAGCAGAATATTCACAAAACCTTTTTTTAATTCTAGATCAAGGTTGTAAAATACAATAACTTTATCTATATATTTTATCTTATTAAACCAATGTAGGAAAGTCATTCATTTAAACAAGCTTATCTAAATTGCAAATTTCTGAATTTTATAAATTTGAAGATTTTAACATATATGCTCTACTCTGAATAAAATAGTGTCAGTTTTAGTGTTACAATATTTAGTGAAGTAACATGAATAGTAATGTCTCAGCCTTTAGTGTGCATCAACTTTTTAATCTTAAGATTATAATATATTTATTGCACAAATATTGATGCAATAATTTATTAAAAATAAAATGGAAAGATCTAAATGGATACTAAGATATATAAACTTAAGATCTACTGAATAGTCCCATTAACAATCTGAATTAATATTTACAGATGCAAGATATTTAGAATAAACAAACTAGATTCTGATTTCATTTTATTCTGTTGATGTAGTACACATTTTGATTATCAATGATGTTCACATTTTATCAGATGGTTATAGGATGTTGCTGCATATTTGATTTACATTAAAACAATGAAGAGGAGGTGGTCATGTGATGTTTAATGAACTTATTATTAATTTACTCTGGAGAAAATTGAAAAGAGTAAGTTTCTGCTTCAAATATAGATGTTAGCTATCAAAAAAGAATGTATGTGATGTTTTGTTGATATATGTCTTGAAGTTCATATTGCCTATCTATAAAAATTTTCATTTTAGATAATAATTTGAAATGATATACAATCATATTATCTCAAAGCACTCCTAAAACTGCAATCTATAATCTGGTACAATAAATTATTTTTTCAAGAAGATTCAAAATTAAAAAATACCAATATTTAAATAAAATGGATAAATCACTAAGTTACACAAAAGGAACACACAGATATTTAAAATAGCTCTTCATTAAGTGCTTAATTCACTCTACCTATACTCCAACTATCTAGGTGAAATCTTGGAATAATTATTGGATTCTATCAAAGATAGAGTTACATAAAATTCTGAGGCTAGTTTCTGGCTATTGCCTTTCTTTAGTGACAAGCTTCTTCACAGAATGTGAAAAGAATTCATTGATAGATGATTATATTGCACACTTCACTTTAATTATTAGTAATTATACATATGTGATATTTTCGCATGCCTAATGAAGCTGTAATTATACTAAAGTGTAGCACTTTCAAGATTTAGTATTCTAATTTCATACTGATAGCTTTACTGAATGAAGTCTGTTGTAATTTATTGTACACATATGCAAATGAGATTGACTTTTTATTTAGTTAGTCCATTGTTTGGAGAGGGCAAAGCATGCCTTTCTTCTATTAATGGCACTGAGATTATTTGCTATGTAAAAAACTACTTTGACCTTTTTTTTGGCATCACTCTTCTCTGTGCAAATTATTTGGGCAGAACTGGGTTCGAATACATGGCCTGTAGCTGCTTGGTGGTCCCAGAAGATTGATGTTCCTTCATTTTTATTTTTAACCCTGTTCTATGCATACCTATGTTGGTAAATTCTTGTGTTGATGTTAGCCCAAATCTCACCGTAGTAAGATGCCTGGCAGCCTAATTGAGGGGATGCTATTTTATAGACCATATGAGGGGCTTGATCTTTTTCTATTTTATCTTTGGAATTATTTATTAGTCAATTAGTATTAGGAGGTGTTTGAAGCTAAATTTGAAGTCATTAGTCAATTTTTTAGTAATTTTTGAAGTTACATTAGGTATAAATGAAATAGTTAAGTATTTCATACTGTCTTTAGGCTGTTTATTATTGAGTTTTCTATAAAATGTTTTATTCTCTGATGGATAGTACTGGGTTTAAAGCCTATGTTGGTCATTTCCTTTATATATTTATAGATGTTGTTTTTTCTATTCATTGTGTATTTACAAAATGGTGATTTCTGAATAGGAAAGCATTCATACTTGCCCATTTATATGTGTTGGAGGTATTAGACTTTGGACTTGTGTAACCTCTTATGTGCAGCAGTTTAATTATCATTTTATAATCTAGGTATGTGTTCTCTCTTTTTATTATCAAGTCTAGATATTTTATTTCTTGTTCCTTGTTTTCACCCATTCTACTGAGGATTAATCCTGATATGGCTTGAAATTCATTTTGTATGTCGATAGTGGTAGAAGGTTTTGCTGCGATAAAAATGTCATCAACATATCAAGTGTATATGAGAGTTGTTTCTGTTGTGAAGTGTTTTGGAAGGATTTGGCTCTCGTAATGGTTTATGACAATACTAGCAACAATTCCACTCATTGGCAGTCCCATTGACCAACCGTCGTTCATAATTTAGAAAAAGTGATGACTTTTATGATCATATCTAGTCATAAAATTCAGAAAGATTTATAAGAAAAGATTTGCCTCAATAACAAAATATTCCTGGTATAACGTTTATTTCGATAAATAAAAATCTAAATCTGTGTTTTCAACTACTCAAATATCACATGATCCTCCAAGATTTTAACAATAACTATTTTTTTTTTTTTTCCAATTAAGAGTATCTAGAAATTCACACCGTTTCTTTGGTAACATATTTTATAGATGAAATCAATTAAAATTTAAATAGAAAATGATATAAAGAAAGGTGCATTTGTTTAATTATAATTTTAACAATGCATTTAGAATATAAATTGATAATACTTTATAAAATTCAAGGTGTAAGATAATTCTCTAATCAATTAGGATATGCTATGAACAGCTACAATCAAATGAAACTTTATACATTTTTCTATGAGAATAGTCTGATTTTTACATTTTTTTTTAAAGATAAGATTAATGAGATGTTTCTAAATATTATGGGATTATCGGATTAGATTGATTTTTGAAGACTATTTGCTATTATTATGTGAGTATATTCTTTATTTTTTTTTACTTTTCCCTCTATCCAATATTCATATTTTTGCCTAATTAAACATAAGTTCATTGGTACATGCATAGTCTGCTATTTTAGACACATTTATTTTTTATTTCTAATCATTAATTTATGCTACTTTAATGAATTTAATCAGAGGTTTGGTTTCACCAATATATCCTTCCATGTTTTCATGGTATTTCTTAAATGCAGTTTTTGTTTTCCAGCATTTTGTTTTGTAGAGAATTCCTTTTCATTATGTTATGATTTTGAAAAGCTGTTCTGATATTAATTACTTGCTGATTTTCTTTAGTTTTTGTCTGCTGCTTCTGATGTGTATGGAAGCACTACACTATCATTTTTTTCTTTTCATCTTTGATATTTCTCTTTGTTGTCTAATTAACGTAATTTTTTGTTCAATTTTCTGATTAGAATAATATAATCATCTCTGAATATGTGAACAGTGTTAAAAGTTTATTGTTTCAGTTATAAAAATAACTTCATCATGATTGTTTTTCAAAATTGCAATTTTGTAAATTAATTACAAAGATCTCATTATTAATTCTCTACTGCATACACATTTGCTTTTTCTGTGTGTTAACATGGAAAATAAATAAGATAATCATTTTCATAAACAATAGTTTACAAATAAGAATAATAAACAACACATAATAAAAGCATTAAAATTTAATAAAATAATAAAAAATTCCTATTATAGATAGTTCAATTTTATGATAAAATGGTAATAAACATATTCCATTATATCGTGTTTTTTTTTGTATATAAATAAATAAATAACATGATTTTATTTACAAATAACACATTGCTATTTATATAATTTAATATACATATTTATTGTCAAATTTATGTAAAATCAGTTATAAAAACTTCCTTCTAATGAGGATTATATATATATTTATTTTTATGTTTCAGAAATGAATGAACCAAACTTTTATAGCCCAGAACATTTAGATTATTATTGATATCAGATGACTTATAATCCTTCCATAGATCATTTAATTGCAAATATTTTTATTGGTCGAGTGAATTAAAGTTCTAAACTTTTGCTAGGCCAATTATAAAATCAGCAGTAAAAATACATTTATCTTTTAAATTTATACTTGTTTTAGTTTAATTTCTAAAAAGCAAATTAATAATTTGTCAGATTATTAAAGTAAACAAAAGTTTTTTAAAAATTAATTTTTATTTATAATTGATAAAAATAATATCTATACTAGATGACATAAAATGTATTTTTTTTCAACGAATTACAAACTACAGCTATAAATCATTGATTTCTTTCTCAATTTACTTTCATATAAAACTAAATAATTTTTTTAAAATCTGAATTATTCTTATTCGAAAACATTTTCATTTTAAAAATTAAAACAAAGAACTTGGAATTGTTGGAATCATTGGAAAGTGTTCCCTTGTGTAGAGAATGAGAACAACCAATCATATCTCTAGAAGCAAAGACAAAAGAAATCTATTATTAATCAAGATATATATATATACTGTGTATATCAGTGTTTTCCAATCTTTTTTGTGCTGTTCTCAACCAAAGTCCTTCTAAAAGTCTTATGCCCCCTGACATATACATATTTTTTTAAATGTCATAGCATCAGCCAGGACGTGAACCTGCAACCCGGGCAACTGCCTGCAAGTGCAAGGCAGTCACGCTGACCTCTTGACCACCAATGCAAGACATAATTTTTAATATTCGAAAATTGAAATGTTCACTAAAAAAAACTTGAATGATAGGTTTTAGGATGAAATAACTAGGAAATTATTCAGCTAACACAATCAGTAAATTTTCAAAACATATAATGGAAAATTGAAATTCAAGTACAAAATAATTTTAATAAAAGATTTTTCTATATTATTTTAATTATTAGTAATTATTTATTATTTAAATTTAGTGAGATCCTTGTGCCTGATGCTTGCTGCAAAGAGATTTTATGTCAGGTTCCAATTTAGTTAACCCATTTTTTTATATCCAGCCTATTTCTTTTTTTTTACCAGCAAATCATTTATGGCACTAAATCTGCATTCAGATAAATATGAAGATGGAAATGGAAGCAATAGTCATTTTGCACATTTGGTTGCATTTGGATATTTGATTTCGGTTTCCTCACAAAGCCATGCCATCACTCCTTTTATATCAAATAAAGTTTTACATGAATCATCATTTTGCATTTCTGCAAGTTCTTCTTGATACTGCATATTTAAAATGTCTGACAAATCCACTAACATTGGCTGCATCATCCAAATTGGAAAATCAATTTGCTTCAAATCTGAAAATCTTTCTTTTAAATCAGCCGATAAAATTTTCAGATGATCGACAATAACATGTATAGCGGTATCAGTTACTTCACATTTTTGGAGCCATGAAACTTTTTAAAATTTTTGTTATAAATATATATTTGACATAATTCAATAAAGGTAATAAAACCAAATATCTTTGCTTTTGCATGGACAAGAGTTTTATTGTTCCTTGAAGTTGTTTATTTAATATATTTAGTTTTTCAAATATATCAGCTAAATAACTCACAAATGCCTTACCATCAATCATTAACAGATTTTTCATATAAGGTTTGTCACTTAAAAAATCACTAAGAGTTTCAAATAGTTCCATGAAGCTTTTTAAGCAGTTTCCTTTCTAGAGCATCTTACTTCAGTGTGAAGTATAAGTTTCACATGATCTTCATTTTGTTCTTCACAAAATAACTTGAAGAGATGTTCGCATTTGGCACTAGCTTTAATAACATTGATACACTTTATGACTAAATTTAGCATTTCATTTAGAACAGGAGAAATGTTTTTAGCTACCAGGTTTTCCCTGTGAATAACACAATGTACAAGAAGCATTTCTGGATTCCCATCTTTTAAGCAACTATTTTTCTTTCCCATCATATTAGGAGTATCATCTGCAGTCCAAGATGTTATATTTTTCATTGGTATATTATTGACATCTAAAAATTTTTTTAATTTACTATATATATTTTTGGAGGTAGTGGTGCTTTCTAATGATTCAAAAAACAACATTTCTTCAGAAAAATCACCTTTATCAATATATCTTACATAAGTTATAAATACAGCCTCACTGCCTCTGAAAGTTGATTCATCCATTTGCATTGAGAATTTCCTTGTTTTCAGCTTTTCAACAAGTTGTATTTCAATATCCTCACTCATTTCGTCTATTCTTCTAACAATATTGTTCCTCAGTGCAAAGCTTTCACATCTTTATCATCTTTCTCCAGAACTGTTTTAAGAAATGCTGATATTGATGGTTTGATTTAATTGTCTCCTATAGTATGACTTTTCCCAGATTTAGTGATGAGCAATGAAATTTGATAACTAGCCTCAAGAGTATGATAGACAGTTTTTCTTTAAAGTTTGAAAGTAATTCAAATTTGAATTAATATGAGCATAATGTTTCTTCATCAAATGTGCTTAAAATAATTTCATTTCATTGATTCATTAGTCAAGCATTGTTGGCATAAAAGACAAAACGGTGACCGTTCATTGTTGACAGCATGTATGAAACCAAATTTTAAATATTCCTCCAAATGCTGATAAATTTTTTTTCTTGCTTGCTCCAATGAAAAAAATAAATATATAATTAATTAAAAAGTAAAAAAAAAACATGAAATGGAGCAAATGTAGACTAAAATTGCATATTTAAATATGTATGACACATTTACTTTTCCGCAAAAAACACTTTTTCATTTGAAAATTTTTTTTGGAAAGTGATGCTTCTAAAAGTGAAATTAATAAAAATTACCAATTAAATTTACATATCATTTATATATCACTTATATTTATACAATGTATACATTTTTTAAAACAATGAGAATTTTACAACAATTTAATGTGTGCTTATTTCAAATTACCACCAATTGGTAAATGCTGAGCATTACTGTGAAACTCTGCTAAAGTGCAATCCCAGCATAACCAGTTGTTCAATTTAGTGTCTAACAATGAAATCATGGCTACAAACATGATGGACAGAAGTTATTTATACTGGATGTTTACCCAGTTTTAGTAGTGACTGAGAGTTTCCAAACGGTTAACTTAAACTCTGGACAAATCAATTTTTGAATTGCCCACCTTACAATCGAATTTCCCCCCTGTGGGGCATAGGCCCCACATTGAGAAACACTGGTGTATATTATTTAAAATATTAATGCCAATGCTAATTTCTGCTTATTTTGTGATAATTGATAAATAATTTTGAATAAATTAACCCTTTTTGTTAGTTCCTTTAATTTGCATGGTTTATTTACTTCAGAATTAGTGTGGTAATTCTGTCAATTTAGATTTTCCTTCTAGTGCTATCTTAAGTGATATTAATGTAGACTTTTTTAATGTTAAAACTTCAGCCTAATTATCATTGGTTTATTAATTTTAAAAAATCTGAAGAGTTCAGTATTTTCCAAAAAGTTTGGTAAAGATCAATAAATTCACAAAAAAGAGAAGCCTCCAGAGTGTTGACAATTTTAATTTTTTGTAATCTGGTTTTCACACCATGAGTAAAATTATTTTGAAAAAAAAAATGGAATAAAAAGGTATGATTTCTTTGTTACTTTATTAAATATTTTTAAAAAAGTATACACGTTTACTTTGATTTCATTTGTATATTTTATTTTTAAAAATAGAAGTTAATAAATTTGACCAAAATATTAATAAAAAAATTATGATATAAACTGACTACACCAAAATGAAATTGATTGTGTAATGTTATGACCTGTCAAAATCAAAACTGTGTTAGAAACTTGTGAGGTATTCTAAAAATTATAAAGCAATTTTAAGATTTTAAAGCTAAATTTGATAGATTTATTAGACATTAACATTTCTTTATACACACTTTAAAAATAAATTTAAAATAAAAAAAGACTTCTTTGATTTTCTAAAGACTGTTTTTTTTTCACATTATTGAATGACATTTTATATCTTTTGCTTTTATTACATCTAATTTGCAAAGTTCAAATATGTCTTTTTAGAATGTTTTTTATTTTTAAAATTAAATAAAAAAGAAATCGAGTCTAATTTTATTAAGTTTTTTTATAACATAAAATATTTATACAGAAATGAATGTTTGAGAATTGACAAAAGTTACCACCAGGTTTCACAATAAAAAAGAGTAGCATTTGAAAAGATTAATAATAGCAAACAGCACAACTAAAATTCTAAGAAATTTATTCCAAATTTGGCAAAGAAAACAAAAACCAGTTTAAAATTCAAGCGAAAAGAAACATATAGTAGGGGAGAAAAGTTTATTTTTAAATTATATTAGTAAACTTGGACTTTTATTTATAAAAAAAAAATTATAAATTTAATACAAATTTTAAAAAATGTAATTGAATATATATAAAAGATATAGAATTAGAATAATGTAAACAGAAATCCAATTTTTTTAAGCAATCAGTTTGTCTACTTTTTCTGTATATAAAGCAGAAATTAAGGATATGTGTTTAGGTGCATTTACTGCTTATACTTTGTTAACACAGATCAATTTATAACTTAAATTATATTGTATTATTTTTGCATTTCTAGACAAGCATATGTGTATGCATGTAAATATATTATGTTTATGCCCATATTTCTATTTAAACAATATTATTACATTTGTTGATTTGTTTTCTATTTATTTAAAAATAAATTAAATTAATAATAGAAATATTTCCACATATCTAAATGCATATGTTTGTACATATATGTACAGATAACCTATTTAGATCAATTTAAATTTAAACAATATTCTATATTTATTGTTTGGCTGTCCATTATTCAATAATTTGAGATATATATGAATAAATTAGAATCATATATAGTTTAATTATTTAATTGGAGAATATTTTTAGATCTTTCATTTTTATTATTAGTTAATAAAATTATTAATTATTTTTTACAATAAATTTACTTAATGATTAGATTTAAAATTGGACCCATTTTAACTCTTCTGCAAGTATTCAGCAGTTTTATTAGTTATATGGCTAGTATTGATTTATAATGCAATTTGATATGTATATGTGGATTCTATATAAACCTTTTAGGAACTATATAGACAGTTCCTTAGAGATAAGAGTTATAAGAAATAACTCAGTAGTAATATTAAGACTCCCCTTAAAGACCACTCATTATATTAACATAATATATAACTCCTTTATTTATTATCAGTGCACTTATGATACTAGATAGCATAGAATAGGGCTGTTATCTTAATGATTGCAGCCCATTTATTTATCATCAATATATGCTCTCATTTATATAGTTAAAAATATGCTTAGTTATGTAGTACTCATTTATATACATTCTCAATTAGTATTATGCTTTTTTCAATGGCCAAATATATTAATAATATATTTGGTACTATCTGTATTTATGATTGAATTTTTTTTATACATATTATAAGTAACCAGATTTGTGTATATCACAATATTTAAAAAAAAATAAAGAAGTTTGTTGGTCTTGTTTAATTTTTATTTCACTTGATGTATGGATAATGGAGATGTTGAAGTATTAATATTAACCAGGTAACTATGGCAACTATACTTTTCAAACAACATTCTTAATTATTTTTAACATTTAGCATCAATTTATAAATCTGTTGTGAGAAAAATATAGACAGGTAAATAAATAATTAGATTTTGGAAATAGTTAAGTGAGTCATAGATAGATCACTTGAATAGAATCAGTATTATTATTAAGTATTATACATTTCAATTTCTGTTTTTACAATCACCATAGCAACACCTATTATAAAATTAAATGCTTTATGTTTTATATATGATGTTCATAAATTAGTTATATAAAAAAATTATTATTAAAAAGACATACATAAAAATATTTATATCCATTAAAATGTATTGGAATTATAATAGGAATTCTTTAGTTGGTTTAAAATGGAAAAATAATATTGAACTTGTAAAACAGTATTTTATTTTTACTGTATTCAATTATTTTAAAATCTCCATTTCACTTACTAATTAGAGGCAAAATTTTCTTGAAGTTTTTCTCATTGAGTGAAATTTGAGCGATTTCCAACAGTTGTTGGGACAACAGTAACATCATCAAGAGTATCTTATAAATAGAAGGGAGATGCTATAATTTGAGTTCTTGTAATTTTATCATTGCGAGAACAGATGCGTTAAGATCTGTCTTTGAAAATTTATTAATTTTTATTTAGATGATTAATTTATAAAACTATGGAAAAATAAAAATTTTAAGTATGTTCCCATTCAATTTGGGTTACTTGCCAATGAAATTCCAGGGAAAATGGCAAAAATGTGAAGAAAAACCCATCAAAATGCTTTGTATTGCAAGTCAGCTATATAAAGATATTCCATGGTTAAAAGTCAGAATTTCATTTATTTATTTGTGATGGATATAAACCCCATTGTGTGTCCATGGATATCATATTTTAGATCAAGGAATTTTACAAAATCGATTAACTCAACTTTTGGGTGATATTATGCAATTTAAATTTCACTTTCATAATTTGCAAAAAAAAAAAGCTAGTACTTATTCTTCATTTGATTATAACTGGATTGTGTCATTAAAGAAATTCTCTTTGCACATTATTGTCAATGAAAAGTAAATTTAAAGCCAGTGATATGTAATTTTGCATCGAATAAGTACTTATTGTTTTAAATGCTTGGATACATTTATATGTTTAAAAAAAATATTGGAAATTAGATGTGAAAATAATTGGATTCAAATACACATTAGATACTACTCATGTTTATTTTCTCTACATAAAGGAAAATCATCTCTATGCCTTAGGATCGAAAATAAAGAACCAGAAGCTATGATGATTTATGGATATTGAGTGAAAAAGGACAGACTTTCACTTAGGTGGTATGATTTCTATACATATATATTTCTTTTTGTTAAACAAAAAGGTGAGTTTATATTTATTTTAAAAACATAGGTAAATAATATATATATATATATATATATATATATATATATATATATATATATATATGGGTATGATAGAATTCATGCAATGAAAAGATCAGAGAGGTTCATTTTATTATTATCTGATGATATAAGTTAATATGACCTGATGTTTTCAAATATTTAATTTTTTTATATGTTCAAGATTTAACTTGGAGATTTGAATAGAAAAGGGTTTAAATATAACAGTTTTTTATGTTTGATTAATTATTTAGAGATTACATTTATGAATAAATAGAGATCAATTTTTATTTGGTCACATTTTTTTTATCATGGTATATGTTATTTAAAATCTCTCCTTCCATTTTATATATAGTATTATTGTCTGGCAACACATTTTTTTGGAGTTGCATACTCATAGATATTATTCTTGATTTTAGTCTATTGTAAACATCGATTGTTTGTTCTGCTATATTTTTGTTATTACTGGTTTATTATAAACCAATAAATTTAGAATCCAGTGAATCTGTCTAATTATTTCTGTTGAATGTGTAAAATAGTTTTGGTACTTAAAATTTGATCCAAGATCAAACCATTTTGGTAATTGAAATAGAATTAGAGACATTTATATATTTTGTACATCATTTTAAATCTGATTAGATATAAATTTTATATTTCTTACTGTATTCAAATATTTGTTTACTTATCTAAGTCAATATTACTAGTAGAAATAATTTCATTAGGCCAGAGTTGATTACTTATTTGCTTATCTTGTCCGGTTACAAAAATCTTAATAGATTTTGTTCTGTCATTAGTCAGAATGATCTGTCTTAATTAATTCTTAAATTTCTTTGAAGTGATCATAAATTTTATTAACTAGTTTAACATATTATCTTTGGCTTGGATAACTGTCAATTATCATCATATATAGTTTGCTATAAAATCCATTTTTATAATCTATTGACTGGAAACTTAAATAGATGAATAATATCAGTGATTGTAAGTCAGTAAATATCCAATAGAAATCTATGGTAGATTTTATACAATGTGACTGGGAACTATAAAATGTGAAATTACCTAATATATTTATTGATAATATATTCCTTGTGGAATGTTACATTTTAGAATATAACTGAAGCAATAATTGCATATCGATCCAATGTAGGGTATGAATGAAATGTTTATATTATATTTAACGTTTTATTAAAATAGATATAAACCTGAGCAAATGTTTATTTCATTTAAACATCATAAATATTGTATAGTTTAAAAAATATTCTCAAAATGTAATTAAAATTATTTAGAAACTAGTTGATTTAAATAGAATGTCATTAAATATTAAAGTAAATTTGCATTACTATAAACAATATTAGATTAGTGGAGCACGTTGGAATTCAGTTATTTATTGATTTGAATTTAGTTTTATTCAATTATCAATCAAATAGATGTCTTAATCATACATCATTGTTTAGGGCAATGATGTATGGTTTCACTGTTTATTGCAGTTTATTTTGGAATCATGAATGGATTTGTTGATGTCTGAGGTTATGATCTTGTTTGCTTTATTTCATTTTAAATATAATCTGAATAAATTAGATTTTAATAGAGACTGTAAGTATTTTATGATAGTGTAGTGGAAAACTTAAATTATTATATATAGGGAAAATTGTTATTTCCTAGTGTGACCAATAACTGAGCTGGATAATTTTACACAGGTTCTAACAGTGTTACTATTCGTTTATGCATGATTTTGGTC
Organism: Epiperipatus broadwayi; assembly: GCA_028023455.1. Classification (NCBI taxonomy): domain Eukaryota; kingdom Metazoa; phylum Onychophora; class Udeonychophora; order Euonychophora; family Peripatidae; genus Epiperipatus; species Epiperipatus broadwayi. The sequence continues at coordinate 4,846,732 of JAQFVV010012428.1, read as the reverse complement.
TGTGATAAATAATGTAAATCTTAAAGGCATTTCTTCATGACAAATGTTGATTGAATAAAGGTAGAAAGGTAGTAAGATAGAAAATCCATTATTGTTGTAACAAAGTAGCTACCCAATACTAATCTATAATGATCGTGTACAAATGGCAATTATTATAAAATGCCAAATCAACTTTAGGGCTTTTATAAAATGACATTCCACATTTAGGCTAGATCTATATTATAATGAATGATGTTTCAATTCTGAGACATTGTAAAGTTTTTTATATTTTTCCATATTATAATCAGTAGTTCATTACAAAATGGCAACCAATGATTGGGCTACATTTTATTCAGATTAGATTGATCATCTCCTCAGCATCATCATTTTTTATCACATTACAATATTGTAACAGTCATATTTGAACATCCATGCAACAAAATCCAGAGGTTTTGGTAAATTATACCAAGGCTGATCTAGATGAGGGTTTGAGACCAAATCTGACTGCACCTCAGCTCCTACACCAACACTCCCTGACTTACTACCTTATGAATGACATATATGAGGTCACACTCATAATCTCTTAATTTCCGCGCCGGCAATAGCAAAGGGTAAAACGAGAGACTCGGGGATAATTAACTGAATGTTTATAACTTAACCAAACACACTCACACAACTTATGGCTGATTATCTAATATATATATATATATATTAATAGTTATGGATGGTGATTTAATATAAATAAAGTGAATAATACTATAGACGTTAATATGTTTTAAAATTATTTAATACTGACAAAACACAAACAATAACAATTAAAGATACTATATATTCCACTCACAGGTGGGATGGTGAAAATACAAACTACACGTTCTGTAATCAATGTGCTTAACGATCATCATTTATTATAGTGTTTATACATTTAATTATTATTTTTACATCTACACTGATGCTTAAATTATGTTCTGCCATTTCTACTCAATTTGTTAAGGGTTAAATTTTAAGAGAGTGGCAACTTTATACAATGTGTACTTAAATTTATCATTATTCTTAGATAAACTAGATCTTAGGTTCAGATCAATGCTGAACAATTAATATAACAGCAGATGAGCTGGTGTTTTGTAGCATAGCTTCTGAGGTTACGGCGCTATGCAAATTACATCAGATGCGGCTTGAATGCGTTTTTACTCATGAGATTCAGCAACATTTACTCGGTTCTCAGATACCGCTTGCTTGCTATACGTGAACTTTTAGTTTGGATGATCGAACAGCCATAATATACAATGCTGGATTCGGTGTTCCAGTCCTGAAGTAGGTAATGGGAATGACCCTTAAAATCACGATCACATTCAAGAGAGAGGGCTGTCCGAACTAGGGATGATAAGATAGCCCTTAAAACCTAATCTTATCTTAATAATTATATGATAGCAAGGCGGAATGCACCTCCATGCTTCGTAAAAACTCATTCACGACACTCTAAATATTAATTATTACAATTAGTAAAGCGCGAAATCTATAGTTTCCTCTGCAAACTACCTTACGCCAGTTAGTTAAATAAGCACTGAAATGGTGCTAAAGAGGACTTTATTAAAAATGATCTAGTTTATTAATTAACTACATATTCTATGAAATTACATTAATGGGGTCTAAAGAATATCTGGGGCTTAAACTTGGCTAACTACTGAATATGCCTTAAATTATCACTCTCTCCTATTTAACCAAACAAACCTTTTAATAAGCAACATATGTGATACTAAGCTAAACATAGCAGCTCAAATAATACATCAAAGTAGGTTTCGAACCAGAGATATATAAATATGCCAAACAGCATATTTAATTTACTCGAGAACAAAAACGTCTCTATAAGTTTATAATAATTAATAATCTCTGCTCCGAGAGCAAAGCATAAATCAATAAATGCATTTTAACAAAACATATATATATATAGATGCAAAAGTATAGACGTAAATAGAGAAAATAATAAGGCAAATAAGCTTTTATAAGTTGAATTTAAAAAGATTTAAGAATTTGAGATCAGGCAAGATTTACATTTTAACTTTTAAAGTATTTTAAAATTATACAGGTTTAGATACGTTTATCTAATACAGTTAATTACTTTAAGAGAGAATACACTTTTTAAACATAGTTTGATTAATTTATAAGATTTGAATTGAAGAGTTTGTGCACATTATTTATATTATATAGCTAGCTTTAGGAAAGATTTATAGATTGCTATAGCTTTTAGATTTAGCTTGGATTAGAAGTTGTTACCAATTTATTTATCCGAAGGCTTGCAGCTTGGCAGTATGAAACACACACGTAAGGACTGATTTATCTGAGCTGGTTCATAGATGGGCTATTCTTTCAGTAGGGTTGTGGTTGGGTCTCCGGTCTCCATAAATGTTCTAGCCACCAGGAAGGTGGCCTTGGCTTCTCTAAGCCGCTGGTTTCCATGTCAAAAACTCGGCAAACTGCCTGGGTAAAAGTTAAGAGAGTAAAAGCAAAATGGAATCCGATTTCTTTTCAACTGGCCTTTTTATATTTCTTTAACCCCCCCCCCTCTTACAGTTCATTCACAATATTTATTTTTAGACTTTAAAACTTAAGAAGTCTTAATTTCATCCACTTCAAAAGAATAGATTAGATTGATTTCAGGCTTAATGTTTTAATTGTTCCCTTTTTTTATTTCCAAGATTCAAGTTCAGCTGATTTTATTGCAGGTTTAATTGTCCAATTTTTATTTTATTAAGAATCATAAAGTCTGGGTTTATACCGGCGGTGCCGCATAAGATTGACAAAGTTATTTTTTTCTTTAAACATTGAATTTATTTTCTTTTCTTTTCTTGAAAGAGGTTTAAGCTTCTAACATTTTAACATACACGTGAGAACTCTACATTTGTTTTTAATTGCTATACATGGTTAAGTACTTTAGTAATTGGGGAACTTCAAAGACTAATAATTTAGAGAATTATGTTCTTATATAATACAATTTTCACAGCTTAAAACCAATTTAATTATTTAAAATCATAAGATGAATATTTATAAAATTATAAGATAGATATTTATGAAATAATATCGATCAGATGTGAATATACAATTTTTAGCAAATAAAAATATTACAAAAATGTGCATACAATCAGCAGATGTGTGTGCATATACAATTACACACATATACGTGTAAATATATGTTTTTATATATGTTAAATTCCCAAGTATTTTGTTATATACATGTGTACCTTTAGGATTTGAACTAGGGAAATAAAGACTACTATTTTATAGAATAGGTGAAACGTATGATGATCAAATCATACTGTTTCAATATATACATATTGCATTAAAAAAGGTACTAAAACATTGTTGAAAGAAGCATCTTTGTATTAAATTATATGAAATTTGTAATTAAATAACTTTTTCCAACATTATTTATTTATTATATACAAAAAGCAACATGATGGATCAGATATTTCCATTTGATAATATATATGATAGCTTTGGGAGATTTTGATTATATCTATTTAAATTTTATATATATTAAACTATGTGTATTTATATTTACATTTATAAAATAAAGTTTCATTTAATATTAAAAAATTGTTTAAAATGAGGCATAGACTTATTCTCTAAATAATCAATTGTAATTTCCGATTGACTGGTGCTATTTTTAAATCAGGCCTATATGTAAATTTTATGTTCAACTTTCTAACATCATCAGTAAATAAATTCTTAAAGTAATATCACTCTATTCTTTGTATTTATTTATATATGGATGTCGTTTATACATACCTTTGGGAAGTTTTGGTTACTTCTATTTAAATTTTAAATATATATATAGTGATAGTAATCCAGCAAAAAAAAAAAAAAAAAGTAATCCAAGCATTTAAATATCCCTTTTCAATGACTAACTCTTTATAAAAAAATTTAAAAAAATTTAATGAATTCTATAAAGTTTTTCTTGCAATGTAAACTGTAGTTTAACAGTAAAAATTTACACACAATATAGACAGACAGACAGACAGACAGACAGACAGACAGACAGATAGATAGATAGATAGATAGATAGATAGATAGATAGATAGATAGATAGATAGATAGATAGATAGATGGATGGATGGATGGATGGATGGATGGATAGATAGATAGACAGACAGACGATAGATAGATAGATAGATAGATAGATAGATAGATAGATAGATAGATAGATAGATAGATAGATAGATAGATAGATAGATAGATAGATAGACAGATAGATAAATAGACCAATAGATAGATAGATGGATGGATGAATAGATAGATAGATAGATAGATAGATAGATAGATAGATAGATAGATAGATAGATAGATAGATAGATAGATAGATAGACAGACACACAGAAACAGGTCAACATATAGATAGAAGAATGAACATATGGATAAATAGGCAGGTAAATGAATAGGTAAATAGATAAATTAGATTGATAGATAGTTAGGATAGTAGGTAGGTAGATAAACACATCAATAGGCAGTTTGATAGATATCTAGATGCATACATATACACATAGATAAGTAGTTAGGTTAGTAAATAGATGGATAAAAGGTTAAAAAGTCTTTAAATAGCATATTTCCACAGAAAAAAAAAAGTGAAGAAGACCCGCTTTTCAGATATTTACTAGTTTATTCTAGTCAGGCAATGAGGGTGTGCAATTTTTTTTACTTATTTTATCATCCATCTAAAAATAGCTATATATCCAATTACTGACCAGCAATTAAATATTCTACTGAGTTAGGTAAGGGCTGACCACTCTGAATACAAGATTTGAACCTTAGGCCATAGGTTTGATAGTCAAATGTACTGATTATTTAAAACTCTTCAATTTATAAATACAGTTAAAGATAATTATGGTTTAAGTAATCTACTGAAAAGTAGATTTTATAATTCCAAAAAGTTTAATTGGCAATATATATTGTGATTCAGCCACATTTAATAACTACCGGTATTAGTTGGCCAATGCTTTCAACCAACTTTAAAAAATAAAACTTCATTTCTTAATCTCAAGATTTATTATAAAGCAAATGCTCCAATGTTATTATAAATTGTATTTGCATATGTAAATAATTAAATTCGGATTTCTGTTTAATTGAATCGACAGTAGGACAAATCTTTCAATATATATATATGTCAATATTCTTTCGTACTGACTCAAATATACATTTTATAATTTAACAAAATTCATTCAATTTTTGTATAAGCACCATTTTTGTGTACGATTGAAACTAATATATGATTAATTATATAAACGTTTTTAATAGAGTGATAAATATATATTTACTAATTTGTTTAAAGTTTTCTCAACTTAACATAATGTTAAGACAGGAAACTATACACATCCTTGTTTACATATAAACCCATAGTGGAAACGCATATATATATATTACGCTCACAAATATTATAGCTCGATAAACTTTCTGTCATTTACTGCCGTTCTGTTGTTTTCTCTTTCCGTTATAAGTCTAAGTTCCGCATCCCTCTGTCGTAACTCAGAATGTGTATTTCATATTAAAAGAAGATTAAAGCGTATTGCTTAAAAGAAAAATCGGAAATCAAGGACAAAACATCTCCGTCCTTTCCAACTCAAAATCCTCAGGAAATCATATATCATATTGCCGAGAAAAGACCGCTCCCTCTGGCCGGGCAAATTTTTCACAGTCCACGAATTTCAATGTCGGCAGATCACTTACGCTGGAAAAATTATGTAAAACCCAATATAATTATATAAAGCATGTATGTATATCTTTTGTGGTAATAAATCTTCGGCCTTTCTCTCTACCACTCAGATTTTGTTGTAATAAAACTATGTACATATGTATGATTAAAATAAAAGTTCATAGGTTTATAGAAAATGAATTACTCTAATAAAAGGGATTTAGTCCTACTAGAGAGAATCTTTTAAACAATTCATTCAAGAATGTAAAGAAATAACCTAATCAGTTTGTAAAAAGATTTTTTTTTTTTTTAGTTGTTTAATTAATAATTCCTGAAATGAGATAAATTATTAATTCTAAAGCGAAAACTCTGTATACAAAATAAGTTGTTATAGAAATATGGGCATTGTGTATATAAATTATTGACCGCGCATTTTAATTAAACAAGTTTATTTAATGGAGATATAGTAATTCACTACATCATATATGACTTGGCAGGTGATAATATAAACAACTGATTGTCCAATCTTTTTTAAATAAATAATAAAAGGTATGAAACATGTATAAATAAAACAAAAATAATTTTAATTGTATATATATACTGAAGTAAAAGGTCAATGTGCTTTATCACTGCATATAATTTTTAAAAAAGAATCCGCGCATCTCTCCGAGTTACATTAATTAAAAGAAAAAATAAGTTCATAGTTCTGTAGAAATTAAATTTCTTTTCTAAACAACAATTTCATTCAAGTGACCAAATGGAATTTTTTGTTTTTATTTTATTCGACTGTAAATGATTTTGGAATTTTCAACTTTGGCATATCACTGCATTAAAACGATCAAGTGTTTCAATAGACTTTAGAATATTTTTTATATTTTTGACTGAATTGTTTTATTAAAAGATACTTATCTGGAGCTACATCTCTGTTTGAAAACCTATGACTTGTTGAACAACTATTTATCCAATCAATTTTAGACTTTAATTACTCCATGGGGCTCTCATTTGCTGAAGCTTCAAATTGTTTTAATGCTAAAGAACTTTGTAAATAAGCTTGAATTTTTTATGGTACATGCCATATGGCCAATGGAGATATCTATTTAATATCTGTCAGTGCTCACTAGATATTCTTCACTGAGAATTTGAAGATTTTAATACAATTATTATATAGTACAGCCTTCTAATCTCTATGAGTGACAAGTCTTATACCCCGTAACCAAAATTACTCACTGCTAAATGTATAAATTATGTTTATATATCTATCACCTGATAGTTTTCTGTCTGGAACAATTTGCCTCACTAATAATAAAAAAAAGTCTTCCTAACCACCTTGAAAAGTATGGTGTTTTATCTGCTATTTTAGTATTGATGTATCATTTGGGTTGTAAAAAACAGAAGCATACAATAAAATAAAATAATCTCATATACTCAAATCCCTTTTTAAAAGCCTCTCTGTACATAAATATAATACACCTGGGTCTCTTTTTACGCAGACTTATTTAACACGATTTTGAAGTTACGCGATTCATGTTTCACCGGAAGTCGAACTCCGATAATGCGCTATTACTTTAAATAATAAATTTTGCGCACTTACGTTATATTGAAAGTAATAGCACATTATTGGAATTCGACTTTCATCTTAGTAATTTCAATATTTTTAATGCTTTATAATAGTAAGATTTTATGCAATAATGAAATTAAAATCATGATTTCCACATTTTATGTATACACACATTAAATTTTACAAGATTATAATGTAAATTAATTTCAAACATTGTGCGTGTTAATTTTGCATTTTAAATCACATTCTGTTTTTGCTTTTTAAAAAAGAACGTAATCAATTATTAATCATTTAGTGTCCTCAAGTTTATTTTTAAAAGGTGAGTAATAGCAGTGGGCACAATTAAATTTGACAATTAAAAATTAAGATCTGATTTTTAATTGTAATTAACAATTTAAAAATTACTTACAGCAACTTGAAATTAATGTGATGTAAAATGAAATTTGATTTTTAAACGGAATTGAAAATTAAAGGCAAAAATAAGAATTTAATTTTTAGTTGTTAGTTTTAACCTTTTAACCACTAATTATATTATTGGTTGTATGAGGTAAAAATCAAAGCTTTTAATTGGCCAACTCACAAACTGAAGACAAAGCCAATTGTTAAAATATATTTACCTATAATATTAAATTCACTTCAGATTCGTTTATAAAAAGTATATTAATAATTTGTCAGGTTATGAAAGTGAACGAAAGTTCTTTCAAAAATAAATTGCTATTTATTTATTATAAAATATTCAATTTCAGCAAATTTAAAAGCGAAAATATAAACAAAGAGTTGCTGATGTAAATGCTTTTTTTTTCAGTTTTACGTTATGGAAAAGTAAATATTTTTTTTTGCTAAATCTTAAATATTTTTACTGAAATCTTCAATATTTTTCGAAAATAATTTTGTTTGTTTAGTATACTCTATGAAAATGATTTATAATTTTTCAAAATATACTTTTAATATACTTTAAATCATATTCAAAATGAAAATCTCAGCGTTTTTCTTTATTTTCTTTGATCAGGTGGTTTCTTTGTTCTTTCCAGCCAATCAGAATGTCTTTGTCGGCTGAGAGCCAATCACCGACAAGCTTATTTATTTGTTTAGCTTTAAATGCTGTTTTATTGATTTTTTACTTGTAAAATAATTCAGAAGAGGGCACCATCTTACAGAACTTTTAAAAACCTAATCAATAACTGTCAAACGAATATCCTAGCATTAAAAATAACAGAATTAGAGTGACGTCAACTGTCGACGAGAGGTCTTGTAAGAGGCGGGAAAAGGATTAATTAAATTTTTCCCAGCAGTGGTGAATAAATGTCTTTTTATTATCATAAGTCTAAGTTCATAAACAATTAATAAAATCATCGTCTCAAAGATTAATTACTAATTACATTGTCAACAGAAAACCATTAACACAACATGAGAGTGAACTTGGCACTAGTTGTATTTTCTCTTGTGAGAATCTGATTTTTTTCAGTTTGCAAATGAACGTGTTTTTCGACAAATAGCAATAATAATTAAAATGTGTATTAAAAAAATGTAAATTACTATACTGTAAATTATGCATAAAATATATTATTTTTAATAAAATTAAATATTATAGTTAAAAAAAGTTTGTCTTGTATCAATTTTTTTCAAATTTGAAATTTTTTATTAGTCATATTTTATTTCCTTATTTTTTTTTTGCGCGAATTGTAAAGTAATTTTACATTTGTGCTTTGCTTTTACACGAATTTTGAAAAATCACAGACCACATCCCCCCTTTTTCAATGTAAGTTACGTCTATTTTTGCGCGATTTCGTTTGCGCGTGTTTTCTGAGGAACCTGTCTATCGCGTAACACAAGACCCAGGTGTACCGTATTTATTCTTTTTTAATTATCTATAAGCAATTTTTTTTTATTTTTTTATTATTTTCCTCAATCTCTCTTAATTTTCTTTTACAGGTTGAAAGTATCTAATACAATGTTTTTTTTTCTTGTTTTTTTTTAATAGTTATTATTTTTCCATCCACTCTTATCAATAATTCACCATTAATAATAGATCACTTAGCTTATCTTTTCGATTTTCCTTCAAATTCAAATTTCCAAAGCTTCCCACAGTACTTCTTTCTTATTTCCAATATTTAAATTCATACAAAATATATATTATTTCGGTACTTTAGTATTATTCAACCGATGACGTTTTATACTTACTGATTTTCCTTCCGGCAAACATCTTCAATGATAACATGACAATGTTGTCATGTCAACCAAGACATTGGCATGATTAATCCAATTTTTGGATTTTTTTTACCTGCAAGATTTAAAAATTGGAGAGAGCATTGGGAAATTTTGTCATTGGTCTGTCTTTTGTGATTTTGCTACTAGTCCACCACAGTGGACGCTATTTGTAAGTAATTTTCATTTTTGTTTCTAATAAATAATGTCATTTTGATGTGTATTATTTTGTAAATTATTGTGCAATTATAAAAAGTACAATTAATTAATTTTATTTTTAATTTCTGAATTATATTATACAGAATTTTTTTTTTTTAAAATTCATCCGCAATTATAAAAATTACAGCTATGAGAGTAATACAATGTCTGGGTTTGTCGGTGGTTTTGTATTTTATAATTGAGCATAATATTGGCCGTGCCTTTGGCACGTCAAAAATAAAAAAGGCCCACCCTGCCCATTGCAGCACTACACGCTGACTTGTCTAATTTTCAGTCAAAAAATGAGACACATTTCAAATTGTTTGTTTTATATATTTTTAACATGAATAATTGAGTTAAATACTGTCAGAAATGTTGTAAAGATAAAATAATTTTTAACACAAGTACATTTTTTTGATTTTTTTTTTTTTTGTTATAAAAATTCGTAATATAGAGTACGTGTTAAGTTATTGTCCAGGTTGCCATCAATAATGCCAGATAATCAGGAAAAGTGTTCTTTATTTGTCTATTTATTTTAAATTTACAAAAAAAAAATCTGTACAATTATAAAATTTACACTTAGTTACTTTCAATTTCTAAATTATCAAACTTACACTTAATTACTTCTAAATTATTTTGACACATGCATGTACTTTTTTGTACTTTATTTTTTATTTTTTCCAACCAATGATGATTTACCCTGAAGCCATATCAGTCTGATCTTGCAATCTTTAATGTGGCGGGTCCACGTGATTTGCGGACAAATTTTAGCGATTGCATTTGTCCACAAATCACTTGGAGACATTATCTTAAAGATCTGAAGATCAGACTGATATGGCTTCAGGGTAATACACCATCAGTTGGAAAATACTAAAGAACCATTATTTCTTTTAGATTTAATTTTTTAAAATAACTTTTCATTGCTATTCAAAGTCTATTCATTGCATTTTACATTTCATTTTTTCTCTGCACTTTTTCCTTTAGTGAATCAAGCAGTTTCTTCAATAATTAAAACGATCTACCATCTCTCTGTTTTTAATTTCTTGCTCCTTTCATTAATTCTCATAGTTTAGTTTATACACATTTATTTTCATCCAAACTTAGTATAAATTTTATCACTTTTCTATTTGTTAACAATTATTGTCAAAATAGCAATCACTTAATGTTTCACCCATCTAAATGAAATCAGATCAACTCTAGCAACATTTTTACATATATTTGTCCTTTCTGACATCTTTTATTTATTCATCCATTCCAAGATTCTAGAAAAGTTTTGATTGCATTTTTTAAAATAAATATTGACAAAAATTGGATAGTCATTTTTAAAATTTAATATGGAACTATTTTTATTTTTTTCAAGAATTGAAAAAAATATAATTTCAGCAAGTTATTTTTTCTGCCTTCTTCTAAATCAAAAATTATGTAAGATTTATTTTAAAAACTTACATTTTGGGGAGGGAGGAGTTTTCAATCCGAAAAATATAAAAGATATTGTCTGGCCTCTGTACTTATTTGTGGTAAACTATTGATAATACGTAAAATGAATTACTTTGATAGTCTTATTTCCAATTTTTTGGAGAAGAGACTTCCATCCTGTAGGGAATCAATAATTACTGAAAATGATGATGATGATATCTATGTTAACCTATATGTGCAATTTTAGTTGCGGTATTTTCTGAATAATTATAAAATTCTTCATAATTAAACAAATGTAAATAATGGATATTTTTTCTTAATTAATAATCCCTTTTAAAAAACGTTTGAATTTCACTTAATAGTGCTGCATGAGAAACATTTGTCTTAAGCAAATGTAATTTAATTTCTCTTTATTTAATAATCTTTTTTAAAGCAAGAAATGAAGGATTATTTTTAATAAAGTTTTTTTTCTTTTTTTAAAATTAAAATTATTGCTTTGGGCTGATTATTTTAAAATCCATAAAATTGGTTAATCTGAAAAGCCAAGAACTATGCTCTACTTGTATATTTTCACTTTTATTTACAAGATGCTCAGAAAAAATACATTCTTTTTCATATGTCATAGCATCGGCCGGGACGCGAACCCACAACCGTCTGCAACCAACTACTTGCTTGCAAGGCAGCTGCGATGACCTCTCGGCTAACAACGCTTGACGAATACATTCTCAATAACAGGAATAATGCATTTGTATTATTTTATTTAATTATAGGGGATTTGAATACAGACTTTCAAGCTTCTTTCAACTATCCGTTCTATTTCATACAACCGATATGCATGACCACGCACACACTTTTAAAAAGATAAATGATTTCCAATATACGTATTTTGTGGTGATCCAGTACTCATTAGTTGGTCCAGATTATCATCTCTCACACACATATATAATCAGTGCTCAGTTTATTTTAAGGTAGTAAATCTTCATACTTTAATGAACAGGCTTCAATCTATTCCACGCTCCAACTCTTCGCCATTCATACCACTGAAAATTTGTTATCTTAACATAAAGTGAGCACTGATTATATACATGTGTGGGCGATGATAATCTGAACCAACTAACTGATGAGTGCTATTTTAGCATGAAATACATATACTAAAAATCATTTATCTTTTTCACATATTTGTGGTCATGGGTCTACATTGTATGAGATAGAGTGGATAGTTATGGGAGCTTGAAGTCTGTATTCAAATCCCCTATAATTACATCTAAACTCCAAATATGTACATTATATTTTTATTCAAATATTATTAGATTTGTAAAAAATGATATAAAAAATTAAATATGGATCTATCTTTTATCTGTTTTGTTTTTTTACTTTTTGTGCAGAAATTAGAAGAAAAGTGAAGTTTGCTCAATCAAAAAGAGCAGATTTAAAATCATTTATTTTCTGCAACTAGTAATTAAAACGATCCAAAAATATGTCAATTTAAATTCCAGGGTGTTTAGATTTTATAGATTACAAAAAATATTTATTTATATACATATTGCATAAAATTTTCCGATAGAGAATAATAAGAATATTATCATTAGTAGCCTGACTTTGGACATCCAAATGTAATGATGTAAAAGAAAAATAGAGAAGATTGGGTCTATGTTTATAATTGTAATTTATTAGCAAATAATTTAAGCTGACACACTGAGTATATTTGAATATTCCCAAATAATTTTTTTTTTTTTTACAAATATGCATTTTGAATGATAGATTATTAAATCAACTCTCCAAAGATCAGCTGAAAAATGTAGCATGATGATAATGGTTTGAATTTTTAATTAATGATGATGAATTTTTTTTTGCATAGACTTACAAAGTGGTTTTATTCTTTTCTTAATATATCTGAGTGCATTAGAGCACCCCAATAACCTTGGTTTTGAAACTATAATCATCACACTAGTAGATTATCTTACTATAGATATAACCTCTTTATAAGATATTTTCTATGATGTTAGTCTCACTAAACATGACTTTCAATTATCATTCATTGAGTATATAAATTGGTATTGAATTATCACTTTACTACTAAAATGTATGGTTTAGATGCTAGATGGAATAAAGGATAAAAAATTAAGACTAAATAAATACTTTAATGAAATATTAAATGAGAATATTTAATTTAATACAAATAAGCCTTCCCTAGTTAAGGGAATATAAATGATATAATAATTACTAAAGCCTGCTAGAACATGTCAACATTTATATCAGAAATAAAAAAATATTAACCTTGAAATTAACTACAATCTTATTATTAAATGATCTAAATCAGTGGTCTTCAACCTTTTCACACCTGCGGACTGGTAAAAATAAGGATAAAGTTCCACAGACCGTCAAAAATAAGAATAAGGTTTCGCGGACTGGCAGAAGTCTATAAATAAATTTTCTTAAAGATGTAAACTGCTTAGCCTTAGATGAGCATAATTGTTATAACTGATCAAACAACAATGTTAAATATACAAGCTGAAGTTATATGTGGAGTTTGTATAATAAAAAACTCTTTTTTTTTTTAATTTTGAATTTTTTTAGAAAAGTAATAAAACATTTAATTCTGCCCCCCCCCCTCCATAAACATCTGTGATAACTAGAAAACAAATTAATTTATGTATGATTGATTAGATTTTGTTTTCATTCTGTTTCTTTTTTTTTTAATTGGGTAAAAATGAGATGAAAAAATAAATAAAAATTGTTTATATTAATTAAAAGTTTAAACTCTTATTATTTTGTTACTTTTCTGCCAGTCTAGCGTGGACTGGCAGAAAAGTTCTAGGGCTCAGAACAGGTCCGTGGTCCAAGGGTTGAAGACCACTGATCTAAATAATTCCTGTATTTCTATTTAACACATCTTGACCACCAAAAACATACATGTAAAATATCTATGTCATAGTAAGAAACTGTATGGATGTACCCCCTTTAGATATAGTTAAACAATACACTGAACTATGAGTAGAATAAGAGAATAGAATGAAAAACTTCATTAGCAACCCCCCCCCTCTTTGATTCAGTAAATATTGGAAATTTGTATTCCTGATTATTTAAAAAAATTATAGAAGTCAATAAATATAAGTAATATATAAGAGAAAATTAAATGTGTAATTTAAATATATCTACAGATCAATTTAAAATAACTAAAATAAATAATAAGTTCTTATGCCTGGTTAGAAAACTAAGTTACAAAATGTTGTTATCTAAAGAATTCTAGAAATCCAATATTTCAATGCATCTGTATTGATTGATCTTCATATTTAAATTTACAGCACAATTTAATAAAAGTATATAACTTGGAAACTCTTTCATAGGGTTTAATTCTTAATTGTTTTTGTTTTCTCATGAAGAATTTTATTTCTTCCATATGTTCTATCAATATAGACTTTGAATTATTTGTCTGTATCAGTAGTCAAAGGTATATTACTTGGTTTTATATATTTTGCTATGGAATTTTTGTAGACTTGACTATGAAATATAGAAAACAATACCTTTCAAAGATCAGAAAACAATATCTATGGAAGTTAGACAAAACTTCTCAATAATGGTGCATTTGGATTGTTAACTATTTATCCTAGTGTAAACTGCTATATATTGCATATTTTTATGCTGCTAATTAGAATAATAAATCACCAGATTTCTGTGGCAACTATTAGATGAATTACTGACTGATGCCACTAAATTAAGTCATGAAAACAATTAGCATGGATTTAGTAGACTACAGTTTACTATAGGAATATCAACTAATTTTATTATTTAACTAGCCTTTTTGTATTCTTTCACCTAATGATGGAATCAAAAATATAAACTCTTTGTTATAAAATTGTGATTTCAATTATAATTTTATTAACAATTTATTTTGTAAATAAGCCTAATGTCTGATCAATTGCTGTTAAATAATTATTTTAGTCTTATATAATTGAATTGGGGGATCAACTGCCAAGAATCAAGTACTGCCTTAAGAAATTTGTTGATATAATATTAATTAATCTTATGATTCCATTACTTTCATTTAATTATAATAAACATTATCATTATTATTAATTTTAATTGGGCTGCCATTTGTTTACAGTGTCTGTTTATCAATTGTTTAATAAGTATGAGTCTCATATTCAGAAATGAATTAGTGTCAGGGACAAGTAATTTATTTTGTCAGGATGCTCATCATTGTTAGTGAATATTTGGTCACCCCAAATAAACTATTTAAATTCATTAAGTAATCTAGTGTGCCCTCAGCTGACAATGTTCTTAATACTGGTAAAGATCCAGTAATAAAGAATTTTATTGAAATGATGCCCATTATGGAGCTCAAGTTTAAACCCATTTGGGATTTTGTTTAAACAAATTGATAAAATATTAGGAGTAGGTTGGAAAAATTAAATATTACAAAGAATATAAGAAATCAATCAGTGCTAGTAATGTTGTGGTTGAAAATTAAGAGTAGTTTAGAGTAGAGGTTCATCAATAAATCAATTTATATCAATAAAAAGTAATTATATATAAGAGAAATCAGTGTTCTAAGCATAAATAAAGTTAGTTTTTTATTTTAAAATAGAAAGGTTAAAGTCAGCTTTATAAAATAAGTTTAGGTTTTCATTTTCTAAGATGAAGACAAACAAGCCCACAGAAATGCAAATGCAGTTTAATGTGATGATGAAAAATTAACAGTATTTAATTGGAATGTTAAACAAAAGCAGGCAATAATGTTAGAAATAAAAAAAATGAAACAAGAGATAAAGGAAATTCAACAAGATAAATAGAAAATGATAGAAAAGATAAAAAAAGTTCAAAAGTATATAAAGAAAGAAATGAAGCAAGATATAATGGATAAGAGAGATAAAAATAAAAAAACAATAGAGACAGATTTAAATAGAGATTGAGAAAATATAACAAGTAAAGGTAGGAAAAGAAGATGCTAGTAAAATTAAAGAGGAGTTAAGATCAGAAATAAAAGAAGTTTTAGGACCGAAATAATACAACAGAATAAGAAATATTTGTATCTGAATTATGAAAGAGAATTTGGGTTAACTATGAAAGAAATAGACAAGTTCTGTATGTAAAAAAGAAAGTTTCAAATGTACAAAGAACTGCTAGGTACAGACTTTGTCAGTTATTTTCACAAGTTATTTAATACAATTGCTAACATATACATTCTTAAAGATCTGGATATAAAAGTTAAGAATTTTTGGAAAACTGTAAAAAAAGATAAAATGTTGGTAGAATGAGCAAACTAAGGAAGTTTTCCAATATCTTCCCATATCATTACTTACGGAATGTGAAATTATGGAATAGTAAGTTGATATTATAGAGTTTAATCATAATATCACAAATGCAAGCCTTAAATTCCAGCTCATCCATTTAAAATATTTAGGTTTTACAGAAATAATCAGGGCCTTTTATAATAAGTCTGATAGATTAGCGAATGACCTGACACAGGCTAAACTGAAAATATATAAGCAGGAGGGAGATCAAGCTCAACTCAATAGTGTGAGCATATCATCAACAGATCTCCAAGTAAAATATTAAAAAAAACCCCAGATAGGGATCAATGGGTAATGAGGCCAGACTTACAGTAAACAGGCCAGATAAAACGTTAGTTGAGAGTAGTAAAATCCAATAGATAGACAACAGTGCACATAGTCAGTAAAATTTAACTTCTTTGTATATTCAAATTTTTAAATATCTAAAATGTAAAATGAAATTTAAAATTAAAAAAAAAGAAAAAAAAAGAAAAATGAAAATTTCATTTTTTTTTTTTTTCTGTGGCGTAAGGAGTCGTTGAGACAGATGCTTTGCTATATCTCAAATTTATGTATGTAGAAGAATAAGGAGTTTCAGTTAAAAGTTCTACTTTTAAATTAATTTAAAAATGTTACTAATTTAATTTTGTATTAAACATGTATTATAAAAGTGTGGCAACAGATATATACACACACACAAAACTCTAAAATTTGTGTGTGTGTATGTATAAACCAGCTGCCACACTTTCACAACACACATTTAATATAAAATTAAATTAGAAACCTCTATTCTTCTATATATATATATTTGAGACATAGAAAAACATCTGTATCACTATATATATATATATATAACAATTTGATCTAGAGGAGGGTCAAACTTCATTCACTCATATCATTGTCACCATCCACTTTAGAAAAAAGAAATTAATGCTTATTGGCTATTATTTATTAGACTGGATATTATTATATTAATCTAAAACATATACAACTTTAAACCCAATTAAAGATTAATATATCCATTTTTGTTTTTTTGAAGTGTTGTTTCATCACAAAATGCATCTTTATTCATATGTTCCAAAAATATTAATGAAATGGAAGTCTTTAAAGAATCCACTGCAAGGTAAAACCATCTTCAACAGCTCCTCCCCCTTTTCTAGAATAATAATGAAGAAAAAAAGCATTACAGAATTTCCAATTACTATTTAGTTAGAATTTTTCGATCTTTGTTTTTATTTACTGCTAAGAATAACCAGATATTCCATGGATTAGGTGTACAAAAGCTGATTTTTTTTTTTTTTAATGTATTTTATGATAAATTTAAGTATGTCTTGTTTAAAAAAAATTATTCACATTTACAAAAAAAATATTTCAAAGACATTTCAAATATACAAGCAATATATGGTTGTTTTCATTGAAAGGCAACAACATGAGAATATAGTTAAGGAACTTTGCTGCAGAAATTTAAAAAAAGCCTAAAAACTTTCACATGCGATCATAATTACGCTTCACTGATTGTTTCATATGTGCATTGCAAACATTTTTTTTTTTTGTTCTTTTTTATCTTCTCTTTTTTTTTCTTGAGTTAGAATGGCCATACTCATTTTTGGTTGGCTATTAATAATGATGATCTAGTTTTAGATAAATTCTTATTGTATAGTAGATAGTATTTGCTTTGTTGTTCATAAATAATCTAGTATTCAAATTTTTTAGACAATTAAAGATTTCATTTTTTTTTTGTAGCCATCTGATAACAATTTACATAACCAATATTAATCAGTAAATATTATTAAACCACTTCCAAATTGAAAATAAAGGAAAATAAAAGAATATCTTAATAACTTTCATCAACTGGCAATTGTCCAACCCACTGTTGTAGTGGCTAAACCTTCAATATTCATTAATATTTGCAAGAGACTTTATGGAATTTATTTATATATGTGTTTTCTAATATATATATGTATGGTTATTATTGTAGTAAAATACAAAAACATGTTTTAGACTCAAAAATAATTTTTAATTTACTTTAGTTGTACAATGTATTTTTTCTTTTTTTTTCATATGTCAAATACGTTGACCGGGAAACGAAACCCGGGCCAGCTGCTTGGAAGGCTAACCACTAGGCCACCAAAGCTTGACAATGTATCTCATTTTCAAGTGGATAATGACAACTATTACATTGTTTGAATCTAATGAATGGCTGAAATATCTCATTTTTGCTCTTTTTTTTAATGTAAATTATGATTAATAAAATAATTGATTTATTTATGCAAAACCATTTATACAAGAAAGATTTTATTTTTTCTGCTACTGTATTTATTTTTGCATTTTTGTTCTTAAAAAACGTTCTACATTGTCAAGCATTGGTGGTCGAGAGATCAGCGACAGCTGCTTTACAAGTAGTTGTCCCGGGTTAGTGGGTTCGCTTCCCGGCTAATGCTATGGCACATAAGACAAAAACATTCTACATTAATAATAGAAGTATTTTATTCTAAAAACTATAAGAAAGTTTAATGATAAAAAAATATATCCTTTATCAAATGTCTAATTGTTATAATTAATATATATATGTCAATAAAGTAATTTATTATTAAATTTCAACATAATTCATTTTAAGCTTTTACATAACCCCTGTCTTTATACATTCAATTTGATTTTATTAATAATGTGACTTTTTCGAGCAAACAACTTTTTAACATGATCTAGTGGTTTAATAGGGTCAGTTCAGGTGAAGGAAGTGCCAAAGCAATCTCCAAAGACATTTACAATCACTCATATACATATATGTGCGTTGCATAAAACAAAATAACTACTCGTAACAAATATTATACTACAGATATAGATATACCATAATGTTCAGGCTAAAACAACTAAATGTTTTTTAAAAAATCGCCCAAAGGGGGGGGGGGGGGAGCAGCAGTTTTATGGAGATGTCTAAGTTATAAATTACTAATAGAAACTTTATTTACATTTACGAAACAAACAGTAAAAAATATTGATGCAATGAATAATTACTTCATTTTTATTTAGTCTACCTTTTTTTTAACCGGTTAATATGGGATATTTAATATTATGTCAATAAAATTAGCCAATAACCAATCAATCTTTTATTGAGAATGGATTTGAAAAGTTAATAGAAAAGTTTATAACATATTTTAATTTTCTTTGCCGAGGGATTTTCATTTACTAATAACTAGTAATTTAATAAGTAAAACTGTTTTGTACGTCTTCTTAACTCAAATGGAAATTCATAACTAAGGAAATATAAATATTGACCAGCTATCATTTAAAAGTTTTATTTCGTGAGTGAGTTTTTTTTTTAAATGCATTATATTTTTATGCTCACACAATATAAAAAGCAGAAGTAATATTAAAAGAGAGAACGTAAATCAATTCTGTCGATAAGATTTTCTGTAAACTGAAAGCAATTTACATAGTTTTTTTTTTCCACTTGTACTTTTAAAATTATACATTTTAAACATGAGATGTATAAAGTAAAAAAAAAATATCAGCAAACACGAAAGTCATTACTTTTCAATTATTAATGCGATATATTTTTATTCAGCTACAAAATATTTGATTCTATTTTTTTTTCCTTTTTTTAATTGTTATCACAACTTAGTCTATATTGCTTTTCAAAAATATATGCATATTTTAAAATTTTAGACAAATAGTGTAGTAGATTGTTGAATATTGGAGTCATTCTTGGAGTTTAATATCTAAGAATATCTAACAGAAAAAGTGTTAAGAATCGGGAAATGGGTGAAGAAAAAAAACAATCAAAAGAGAGATTCTTATATATATATGAAAATATATAAAATTTTAAACTCAAACTTGATAAAATTTTAAATAAAATATTTAATAATAGAATAATTAAATAGTAATTATGCATTATAGGTTTAATATTAAGAATTCAGCACCCTTAGTTTCAAATCTTATCTAACAATTTTAATAGAATAAAAGGTTGTATCCTAATAGTTCATTAATATACTTCTTGTTATTCAGGGTAGTTTAACCTAAGGTAGAATGAAAGATTCGAGAATTAAAGATTCCTGTATTAATTCTCAACTGAGTAAGACATAAAAAAGTCTGATTGGTCAATTAAATGAAAGTGTTTTGCCCATCTTGCCAATTGGGTGCTTGACATTATATGACTTTCTAAGCATTTGACTATATAATAAGAAGAAGAAAAAGAAGATGATGACAAAGCAGTAGCTCCTCATAAACGAGTATAGCCACTTCATTTTCAAAAAAAGAGATTTTAGAAATGAGTTTTTTGATGACTATACAAACTAATGTGTGAACCACAAACACATCCACATATAAAACATGAATTTATCGGTTTACTTGATTTTAGGATGTTGTCTTCTAATTTCCTCAGCAGAATGCCTTTCTGAAATATTTCAGTACCATTTTAATTGTAGCTCTCCACTGTATTCTATTCTTAGCATATCTTCTCATTGAAAACAGTTGACATTGTACTTATTAAGTATGTCTTTGAGATAATATTTAAAAAAGAAGACAGGATACATCTCTTTTACAAAAACCTTTATTTGAGTTCACTATAAAACATCTTTTAGGAAGATTTCTATTGTTCATTCATTTTGTAATTACAATTCAACAAAGATGTGATTTTACAATAATGAGCTCCATAGTATCACATCCAGCAAGCTGAAGAACATATTGAATGGTTTTACAATCTTACCATTGTGTTTTCAACATGTTATGGAGCTTTTTTAAAATGAAACTTTTCTAATGGCTTTATATTGCTCCAATGAGGAGTGTATCCACATTTCACTTCCTTACAAAATGACAGCTCTATATACAGCTAACTTAATTGTGGTAGTTATTTCCATGTGATGAAATTCTTTGTTTCATGTCAGACCTCAATGTCTAAGCGCATCTTTCTATTTACAAAATTCCCAAAATATTTAAATTGATTTACATTATTAAGTTGGTAACCTCCAAGCTAAAAGTTGCTAAGAATTTTTCTTCACCAGTGGCTGATAAAGAACTTCAGTTTTGTGAATAGTAATTAATAAACCAAGATCTTTACAAGTTGCATTTCAAACATTAAGAACACTCTATAAATCATCTTTTGAAGAGGCACAAATACCACAATCACCAGCATTCTGTAAATATAAGATCCAAGAAGTTGAAGTTATTATTTTTGCTTTTAAACAATTCAAATTAAAAATTCTTCACCAAACCTGTATCATAACTTGATCTGTAACTAGTTAAACTGTCTGTAAATAATTCCAAAGACTACTACTATAAAAATTAAAAACGATGTTGGTGCAAGGATACAACCTTGTTTAACACCAATGTTCATTTCAAATGCCTCAGATTTTCTACTTGCAGTAATAATACTTCCTCACATTCCAGTATGTAGAAGCTGTATAATATCATTGCAAAAACTTGTCCTGTTAACTGAAACAAATGCCTTGACCAAATCATTAAAGAAATATATAAATCATTTCTTTATTTCCAACACTTTTCGTATTTCATTTGCCTGACAACAAGTGTTTCTTGAATCTGTAAATTCACATTGTGTCCCTGGTAACTGTACATCTATAACTAGAAACAACTTATTCAATAAAATTCTTGAAAATACTTTTGTTACAGTGAATAATAATGATATTTCACAATAATTACTGCAATCTTGTCTATTTCCTTTGTTTGATGTCACAACTTCATGAGACCAGATATTCTTAAAAAATTCCAGTATTTTTGATGCTAAAATATCACCACCTAATTTTAAAACTTCTTCAGATATTCATTAGGATCTGCAGTCTTTCCAATTTTAAGATTACAAAGAGCTGTTTTGACTTCATTAAGCTGAATATTTTTGTCCAAATCTAAATGAATAGATAAAATGGATATATTATACAAAGTTATCATCTCAATTCTTGTACAATTATTCAAAAGATGATCAAAATATTACTTGTTCAAACTATCATTATCATTATATAAGATAGTATCATTACAGGATGTAATATGATTTCTCAGAGTCCACATGTTGCTTTCATTGCATCAAAAAAGATTTAGAATGAGCATGATCAGTGAATGTCTTTATCTACTTGCAGTTTTAATCCATCAATCATTTTTAAACTTTCTTGTAAGTCATTGAATATCTATCTTCTGATCTTTCATCTATTATTCTGACAAGAAGATATTGCCACATTTCCTTTTCATCTAATCTTAATAAGATCATTATCAGAAAATTAGTCATAATTCTTCGTTATTATAATCTCATATTAGAATTTGAACAATTCTTAAATTTAAACATTAATAATATTTTATATAATAATATTTTAATGCCTATGAATATTCACTTACAATAGTTTATGAATACCATATTAAAAAATTAGCCTTTTTTGGTCTTCTTTGCTTTCTTGTGGCAGTGACATGACAGTTTCAATAGCTTTTAATCATTAAAAATTCTTTTTATGCTTCTTTTATGTAAAGATTTTTACTAGAAATTTTTTAATGCTTATATGAAAATATATTCAGAAAGTTTGAAATTAAAGTTTATCTTCATGTTTTTTTCTTTTCTCAATTGCTATTTTTAAAAAAAAAAGTAAAAATCATAAATGAAAATTAGAAATTGTCAGAACTGATGGATGATTTTCTCTTATAGTCATCTATAAGGTACAGCTAAGAAAGATCAAAGAGAAAGCAACAATCAGATATGCTTATTTATTTATAGTACATTCATACTTATCTCTTTACTATTTTCCAATGTTATGTTGCTATAAATGTGAGAACATTATAAGTACTCAAAAGCGATCAGCCATATAATTTTATAAAACTAATAAACTTCTCTATTAATGCCTTTAAGTGCACATATTATGTCTGATATTTGAATAATAATAAAAATCAACACTTCACACACATTTTTTCCCTTCAAAACATTACTGAATTATGCATCCTTTTGGTATGCAATTTTTGAACAGACTTCTAGAAGCCAATTTGATAAACATGTATGCTATTTGTTTTATCAAATAAATCTTTATTCTGTACTACATATATTCATTTTAAAAAAATTATGACAAAAATAAGTTTAGAAATGAAAACTAATCATACATATAATATATCAGTATTATAAATAAAGAAAAAGACTAATAAACTGAATAATATGGAAGTTAGTGTTATGAATTCTAAGCAGAATAAAATTTATTGCCATTAATTTTCTATCAGTAAAATAATTTTTTGTTTAAAAAAAAACATATTTATAGGGCATTTTTGCCATTAATAACTTTTTTCTTTTAAAATAAAATATTAATGTAAGTATATCACACTTACCAAAAACAAATATTTTATTTAATTTTGCAAAAATATGTATAAAAAATAGATTTTTCAATTTTAAGATGTAAACAACTACTTTTGGATAAACATGCTTTGTTTTGTTCTTTTCTCTAAATGATAGTGACATCTAATAGATTTAGTTGGAATTAAAATATCAGTATACATCTGGTTTAAGTTTTTGCTATCAATGAATACAAATCATCATATAAACACTACTGCTAGCCATAATTGAATCACTCCAAGTAATTGTACTGTCACTAAGCCATCTGAAGAAATTCACATGGTATATTGGCAGATTAAATTGCATTATATCCCTGTGTGGTTTAGTGATGTGGTATAGTGACAGAACTTAAAGACTTTGAATCATGGCTTCACTCTGCCTGCCACTTTAGATTTTTATGCACTCTCCAAGTAATTAATCATTCTATTATTAATATTTATATTATATTAAAATAGAGCATTTTTATTATTATTACTAAAAAAAACCAATCATACCAAATTAATAAAACTAATTGATAATGTACACATTTTGAAGTGGTCGAATCTAAGTTTGATCTGAGCTTTATGAGATCCCACCTTTAACTTAATTCAAACCCTGTCACTAACAGTGAATATTTTGAATGTAATAGGGCTTTATACTATTTTAATACATGCTAGTTTCAGTTAAAACAGATTATTATTTAAGTATTTATTAAAGCTAATTATTTTATGTTTAAACTTATTAGTATTATTAATTACCTCATGATAAAATATTCATGAAAATATATATTTTGTAACCATGTGGATTGTATGTATATATTTATAAATGCTTAAATATATAAATTCGTTATAAAGTTTCATTACATCAGAATGTTTTATTTCATATTTTACTATTTTGTTCAAATTTATATGATTAAAAGCTACATTCTTTTGATAAGCTTTCAGATCATCCTTTCCCAAAGACTATAGGGAATTTTTATTAATTAGTTAAAATGATAATTTAAAACTGTAAGGATGGTTCTTAATTAAAATCATTTGTTCAGATTTTACAAATTTATTTTCTAAATAGAAAATGAATTCAAAGTTAATAGATTTGAAAGACTTATCAGAGGAATGGATAGGAAATCAATTAAAGAAAATTTTAATTTGTAATCATGTAAAAGTTTTAACCTTAAGGCATCAGAATCAGAATGGGTGGGAAACTGTAGGAAAAGTATAAATAGCTGTCAAGCTTGTTTGGCGGGGGGCCCGCCCCCCCCCTGCAAAAGGGGTGGGTTGGGGGGGGGGGTGGGTTCGGGCCCGGCTTTGAAAAAAAAAAAAAGTATAAATAGCCTAGAATGGTTTCTATAAAAAAAAACCATTACTTTTTAAGAAGAGTTGCTACCTGAAGCTATATTACTTTTAATCATGATTTTTGATAGTCTTTTCAGCATGGTATGTGGATAACTTCAGGGATCTGATTGCTGGACCTCAAAGTTCCCCACAGATCTTCAAAATATAGCTGCTAAATAGAAATTTCCAATACCAATTGTAAGCTGCCAAAATATTAAGGAAACTAATCCATAAATGAAATTTACATGAATTAAATGCATGCCTACATTGTCTCCTAAACCTAATTGGACTCTGTTGTATGAATTAAGGAGCAAGCCCTGAAAGGACTGATAATCATTTATTTTATAAACTGAAACTTTCTCATCTGTTTATGAACTCTTCCTACTGTTTAAAATTTCTCCTCACTTTATATTGTATTAAATTTTGTATAATAATTCTCTATTCTATTATCTCTAATCATAAAATTAATATCTTGTAATCTTTCTTTCTACTACTATGGTGGTTCCTTTTACTAATATTAATTATATTTATTTGAATGAATATTAATATCATTTTATTTGCGATAATATGCCAATAATACTTCAACTCAATAATAATCTCTTTCATTCAAACTTATCCTAATAAAATAATATTGCAGTAAATTTTAGTTTAATTATTGCTCATTAGAACTAAATTAATATGGTTTTATTAATTATCAAGTTGAAGGATTTATTTAATGTTTGATATGATTTTACTAATGGCTGAGAAATATGAGCTCAGTTATAGCCTATGCTCCCGGATATTTCATTGAAGTTATACAAAATAGTTATTCATATTGATAATATTTATTAATGTTTTACTGAGGAAGGTTAAGGAAACTTGTTTCATCACCAGCGATGCCAAATCAATAAACAGAAGAGACACTTGTTTCGCCATTTCTAAAAAATGGATGATATAGGAAGCAATTTGCATACATTTGCATATAACTAATAATCTGAAAAGACTATGAATACGGAGCAACAAGGGCTCTGAAAGCGTTAAGTCTATAAAAAAGCCTACAAATTATTACATAAAAAGTTTCACCACAATGCATCAGCGTATTATTAATTACAAAGTGAAGGTGAAATAAAATTTAATATTACAGTATTATGGATAATTTTATTAATGAACATTTTGTACTACATATTGATTTAGCAACTCGTAAGTTCCAGCAAAGACTGAGTTCCTACAAAATTGTAGGCAATTCAATATAATACCTAATTGTTGTATAATTAAAATTAACAGAGCAATTTATGACAGCAACAGAATCAGGCAAAATCTACAGATAAAATTGCTTGATATTATCATAAGAAATTGTAAGAATGCCCTTAAGAAAGAAAAGAAACACCTCTTAAATATAACAGCCAATACCAATGAACCTTTGTGGATTATTAATAAATGTGATAGATTTGAAAGGAGACTGGCAGTGAAGTTTGAGAAGAAATTAAATTTTCTAGCGTGCAAACAGGATATTAATATAACGAACGTGAGAAAAAGAGAAGCTTATGTCAACTTGTCTAATGTTCATCCGCCTCCTGAGGTCGAGTCCATTTTAGCATTTGAATCTAAATTTGTTGGAGCATCATGGATGCTGCCTAAAATGGATCTCATAGCAGACATCAAAACAGGGTTAATTAACAATCTGCATAGAGAATATGTCATCACTGCAGTAACTAAATCTATTAGAAACAAACAGTTAAAGAGCGGTGAAGGCAACTGGGGAAAATATATATATAACTCAAAAATGTTTCTCAGTGATAACAACATTAAGTGCATGAAGGTAGCAGGTTTGTCTTAATGAGTGATGTGGATTATAAAGATAAAATAAACGCACAGATACAAAGATTGAAATTTGAGGCAATTACATCGTTCAACAATAAAATTAATAGAGAAAAATTTATCACTTCAGTTTTGCGCACACACAAAGACAAAGGCCTCAGCAGAGCCGATTACTACAGGATTTATCCATCCACAACCATACAACCAAGAATGTTCACAAATGCAAAACTGCATAAACAGGAAGTGTCTTTAAGACTGATGTTGGATTTTGACGGCATCCACTACTTTAATGCACCTAAATTGGTTAATGAATGGCTAATTGACTATCAAGGTTTTGGTTTGTTTACAATTAAATCATCATTTGAATTTGTAGACAAGATCAAAAACATCGCGATTCCACAAAAATTCAGGATTGCAGCAGTGGATATCACAGAACTATATGGTTCCATTGACAGACAGCAATCAATCAGAATAATAGAACATGAGCTAAGCAAAAAAGACTGTCCAGTACCTAAGGCACAGTTTATTGTAGACTTCATGAAATGGCTAGATGGAAACATTTTAGCATCATATGAAAATAACTGTATAAAATGAACAACGGTTGGCCCATGGGTCTCCCTCTAAGTGGAATTGTTTCCAACATTGTTTTAAATCATTTTGAACAACAAGTACTTCCAAAATTCCAAAAAGCAGCACCATCAATCTAATGACCTACTCGTCTGAACTAGTTTCGAACCTTCATTAAATGTAAAAATGTTATATATAAGTCGAGCGGGAAAAATTATCATGGCCACTTGAATGACATCATCCATTTACATATGAAAACATGCTAAAATTAGACAGGTTTGATAAAATTATAGCGTAGAAATGCTCATAAATTATTATAAAATGTTTTATTAATTTTCAGCCAATCCTTAATTATATTCGGTATTATATTCATATGTGGATGGATAATTTAAACCTTGGAATAATGGCAAAATGACTCGTATATATATATTTAAGTTTAAATAAAAAAGAAATAATGTAAAACATTTTCTTTAAAATATATTTAACGGTTTTCTGATTTAATGTTTTACATATATAATTGAAACTAAAGTATTTTCTTTAAATTTGCTTTTTTTTAAACAAATAATTTGTAAAAACAAATATATTAAAAGTTATTTATTTCAGTAAAATAAAAATCCGTTTATAATTAGAAATGAGAATTTTGTGTAAACAAGAAATCAATTAGTAACCGCACCCGGGTTAAAAAGTAAAATCTAGTTTACTGATTGATTTTGGCTTCAACAAAAGACTTTATCATTAAATCAGAATACCGTTCCTTCTGCTAAGCTTTAATATTTTATAACACCTAAAAGGGAATTTAATTAGTGAAATCTGAATCGAATTATATAATTTATATATTTAATAATTTTAAGTAAATTAAAAATAACACCTCAGAGACTTTATCAGTAGTAAAAATTATATTATATTATTTTGTTTAATTAAAAGTCAATTGGTCCCGAGGCAAACAAAATTTCAAAAAGGTGTTAAGGTTTAGTGAAAATATATAAATAGGCCTTATTTTAAGCAGAAAGAGATACTCCATCTTGCTGTTGAAGAGCTGTTAATATCAGAAGTTATAAATCGGAAGTTATAAATCGTTTAATTTTACCATGTCTGGCTAAAGTCAGGCAAAATTTTGCTGCCGTTCCCGTGATGGAACGTCGAAGTTCAATCCATCAAATGCCAAAGCAACAACCAACAAGCTTATACCAAATAAAAGATGCCGTAAGCTGCTAAAAGGGACTTGCCTTTGTTCCAACACCATTTTAAAATCATCTCCCAACTAAATTGAAGATGCCATAAGCCACTAAAGAACTCACTTTGATCCAGTTCGAATATCTCCAGTCCATCTACAGGAGAACTGTTTTAATATTTAAAATCGCAGAACTCTGTGTGAATTTCAAAAACAATCACTACTTCTTCAAAATCAGTTT
This sequence comes from Epiperipatus broadwayi, assembly GCA_028023455.1. Classification (NCBI taxonomy): domain Eukaryota; kingdom Metazoa; phylum Onychophora; class Udeonychophora; order Euonychophora; family Peripatidae; genus Epiperipatus; species Epiperipatus broadwayi. The sequence goes on along the minus strand of JAQFVV010012428.1, from coordinate 4,818,028 downwards.
AGCTAACCATATTATTGTAACTTCTTTCTAAATGGTTTTCTAAATAATATTTGAATTCTATAAAATGAAATACTTTCACTAATTTCTTTATTAATTCAATATTGTAAACTCTTTCTAAATTGTTTCTAAATAATAGTTAAATTCTATAAAATGTAATACTTTTGCAAATTTTTCTTTATTAATTCAATATTTTTGCTATATAACTTAATCACTGCAGTATATTTGCTTTTCTTTTGATTATTTTAATAATTATTAGTTATACCTACATTTCGAAACGACATGCATTTAATTACCAATATGTTTTTTTAAAAAGATATAATTTAAAATCTTCGGTTATTAGTATTTATAGTGTCATTTCGTGTGCTGTTTCAAAAACCTAATTTCTAAATAATGGTGACCCGATTGTGCTCGTTGTTATGTAGTCATTTATTAATTAATTAATTTAAATATAAAATGTGGCCATAAACCCAAATTTTCAACTTTTAATTTTACTATGCTACTAAAGATTAAACTAGCCTGGAGTGTAATTATAAGTATATTCTTCTTATTAAAGTATTCGTAAGTCCTTTAAATATACTTTCCCCCTTTTAGTTTATTAATTATAGATAACTGAAAAGATTGGCCGGGATAAAGTAAAGTTTGTATATATTCCCATCAGTAGCATATACATATTTCTCATGCTACAGAAGAGTTGGCTCTTTTGATCAAGCTGATAAACTGGTGTTCATTTAATATATGATATTTAATTTATAATATACTTCGGCTTGGCGGATGTGAAACTTATTAATATTTTATCGTTATGCTGTTTTTTTATATATACATAAGATGGAGCCATGGTAAGTCCAGCCCATCTTTCTTCTCTTATGGGTAGTGCAGTAGCGAAGTCTGAGCTACAAGCCAGATTAGCACGTAAGTCCCCCTACTTCTTATGAACCAAATAAAGGTTCCCTTTTAGCAGCTTGATGACCGGTTATTGGGTAAACCGGTGTTTTGTCACGAAAACCCTAAAACTATTCTTCCATCCACAGAGCAACTTTATTATTATATTTTACTTGTGCCTAGAATATTAGTAAAATCTCTATAGCCAACTCTGCCTCCCTAATATGTAATCTTTGGCATTGAACCGAAGCATTCTTGAAAACCCGTTCGATCTAAAGCTATCTGGGGTGCTTTATATGCCCATTTTAATATAAATTTATTATAATTAGATGTATTATTAAGCTTCACTCCAGACTTGGTTTGATTTCATGTGTAATAGCCTCTCAAACTGATTATAAAAGGACATAACTAATAAATGAATGTAGTGATTAGTTGTATAGCATGATATTTGGCTCCATTAAATAATATCAACAAACCTATTTGCCAACGTATCAATTAGTGTTCAAATGGCCTAGAGAAATGTTACTTTATAAATAAAATTCCTGCGTGCATTTGCCAACAATAATGTTATATGAAAATACATCTCAAGTTGTTAATAAACATATTTTTAATTCATCATATATCAGTTTCTGTCTCATTATTGAATCAATCCAATTCACTAATTGCCCATAGCTATTCATTAGTAAAACCCATATTAAATTAATATATTAGATTTTATCTTTGGAATGTCTCTAGTATTAAGTTGTTTATATATATGTTTAAGTCCATGAGTCTTATTTTTTCTCCAATTTGCTAGCAGGCCGGATTAAGAATTAAATCTCGTGTGCTATCATTGTTTTGTTATCCATTAGGTGTTAGATATGGTGTTTGGAGAGTGGGTTCGAATCCAGGCTGGTCTCTGACCTAAATCTCGGGCTTGACTGGGTTTGAAGTACATTTTGTGAGTTCCAGCTCATGTTAGATGGATAAACATGTTTTGACCGGCACAATGAACAACAGTTGGCCCATGGGTCTCCCTCTAAGTGGGATTGTTTTCAATATTGTTTTAAATCACTTTGAACAACAAGTGCTTCCAAAATTCCAAAGAGCAGCACCAAATACAATTTATATTAGATATGTGGATGACATATTTATAGCAGCACCGGAAAACACAACCAAAGAAATTTTACATGAACTCCACACTCCATCTAGCTTGATTTTTAATTGCACATATGAGGATGAACAAAACACAATCAAGTACCTTGATTTGAAAATCAATAAAGGGAATGCTGAACTCAACTATTCTATGATAATCAAACCCTCGTGCATTAGAGGTTATCTCCATCCACTCTCAAAATCCCCTAAATCACACAAACTCGCAGGGCTATCTGCCTTCTTATTTCATAATCACCATCTATGCAAATTAGAGTCAGACAAGAAAAACAACATCACTAGCTACATCAGGGATTTAATAAGCATGGGTTTTAATCACAAAACAATAGCCAACAGGATTGAAGGCTTTTATAAAAGACTTCAACAGAATATAAAAGAAGACAGACAATACCTGAATGTACCATATATACCTGCAGTGGCAAAAAACTTCAGTAAAATCTTACAGAAGGAATTTAAACTGGGATTTAGAACCCCTCCAAACACCAATAGGCTTATTAATAATACTAAAGATAAAAGAAACATTGAAGAAACCTCCCAGGTAGTGTATAGAATTGTGTGCCCTCAAATAGGGTGTGATTCGATTTATTATGAAGAAACTCGTGCCATAGTGGGCAATAGATTGGCTCAGCATAAATACATATATACAAGAGAAATAACTAAAAAAAGGCAGCTCTGTATTTGCTGACCATCAGCAGGAGCTCAAATCTATAAACAGACAAGACACTTGTTTTGCCATTTCTAAAAAATGGATGATATAGGAAGCAATTTGCATACATTTGCATATAACTAATAATCTGAAAAAACTATGAATATGGAGCAACAAGGGCTCTGAAAGTGCTAAGTCTGTAAAAAAGCCTACAAATTATTACATAAAAAGTTTCACCACAATGCATCAGCGTATTATTAATTATAAAGGTCAATAAGAGAAATAAAATTATTAATTATAAAGGTCAATAAGGGAAATAAAATAAAAATATTCTAATTTAAATATCATATTTTATATTAGTATTCAGGGACGGCATGATATAGAGGGTATGACTATTATAATTACATAATTGCCATTAAGCATTTTGCTCAGAGTAAATTTGATTTTAATCTGACATGATCAGATCATTATGTTAAGCATTTTTTATATAATTTGGGTTTCATTAATTAAATATGATGATCATTGAGTCATCACCATTTTGAATGCTGCTAATGCAAGCCACCCTCTTGCTCCTTAGGTTTGTCATATTGGTGATATTATTGCTAGTTTAAAAATATAGGAAGAAATCACTTCCTCCCTCACTCACTGCTATATTTGAAACACCAAAGATTCATGGCTGTGTCCTGATCTGACTTTTCCATGTTCCATAGATCATTCATAGGGCAGAAAGGACTTGTTAAATACAAGCTGCCCCTTATACTTCTCAAATCACCGACAAACCACTTTATTTCATATTCGTTTTGCTGCTCATAATGTGTTAGTACCATTTATTTCTCATTTCAAATAAAGGCTCACTCTTTTGCTTTATAAATCGTAATGAATTGATTTCATTAAAATCAAGCAAGTTTCTATTTATCAATAATTTTAAATAAGTTTCTTTATTAAGTGTTGAAGTTATGCCCTATGTATTTATCATGATTTTCATGAATTGATTTATGAATGTGTGGAGAATGACTCTCACATCTATCTTATATAAAATTAGAATTATATTTTCTTTTCCAAAGAAAATACCAGATAATGAAATGTATGTAATTCGTTCGGCACAAACGCCATAAATACCTCTATTTGCCTTTGTCTACTTTGTTGGGGCATATATATATATCTTAAATGTTGGGGCATATATATATATCTTAAATACTTGCATATTAATTATTGGCATATGAGTATGACTGCCATTATTTATTGTATATTGTAATTCACGCTCCAAAGACTAGGGATAATGTATAATGTTTATCATAAATATTTGAACAAATATTTGCTTATTATTAAATATTTTATATAACATACTTGGTTTGACTTCATTATTTATTAATTATTTTTAAATATTAATGCTCACTGTCTGTATTGGCAACCCAAATATACATGTATGAATTTATATAAAAATATCTGCAGTCATTTTGTTGTACATTAGTTAAAGTCAGATAAGGGGTCTCAGAAATCATCATATTCATTGAGCTAGTTCCTTGGTGCATAGTCACATGCTGTCAATGTGTGTTATTCATTAGGTTTGATCTGAGTTCGTGAATTGGGTTTGAATTTAGTTTGGTCTTTGATAGAATTCTTTGGTTTAACTGGATTTGAAGTTCGACTTCATGCTTTTAGGTCATGTTGGATGGATAATACATTGATCGGTATAATATTTATAACAATAATCATCAATCAACATTGTTAAAATAACATTTGTTAAATTTTAATCTGAAATTGGACTAATGATTTCTAATGATGGTTATTTCTCTTATCACTGTATATTTATATGTCTAGTTTAAATGTTGGCATTGGATAATATTTAAAAGCTTAAAAAATTAGAAATAATCAATAAATACTATTTAATTGTTTTTATGGATATGTATAATAAAAGTAATTTATGTTTGGTTAGATATTATCTACTTAATTAAAGTTAAAAGTGGAAGAAAATAGAAATGCATACAGATTATTTATCCAGATAAATAAAATAAAGATATTCTAAACACAAATGATTACTATCAGAGTAATATTTTTCTAATGCTAATTAAAGATGTCACCAAAGGAATTAATAAAAAAAGAGAACCTAGTAACTAAATTGGAAAAAATAATGTATAAAACTTGCTTTATGATAACAAAACAAAAGATAAAAAATATATATGTGGAGAGAAATCTCAAAATGGTCAAGAGTATAAAAAAAAAGCTAATAACTTCAAGCAAGGTCTTGTTCTTTTGGCTGTTGTTTTCCATGGTTCTGGATAGAGAAAATGCCTTTATCCAGGACTACTCATTTTCTGAACCAAGTCATTATACGAGAGTGGAAACCGGAACATTTGTGGACATCTTTCATCATAAAGAGATCACTTCAAAAAGTTTTGAGTCTAGTCTTAAAATGGACCAGGAATGTGAAAATGTTGACAGAAGAAATCAAAGTTAACTAAAAATGAGCTTTTTATCCCAAGAAATACAAGGATGCTACAATAATATAAGATTTACACAAACCCACAGAACTTACTGGTAAGTTATTATTCATATCCTAACTTGTATCTAATTGAATGTTTTCAAACTAAACTTAAATCATAAGCTTGCAATACCGATAGAGACATTCATTATTTTATTATTCAAAGAACTATTTCAGTTATGAGATATTGGAGAAAAGCTGAAGAAGGTTGTAATATGCAGGGCACAAGTTAATTGATTAATGTTCTTATCTGGATGAACATGTGTATGTTCCCTCTATTTTTATTAATAATTATCATTTGAATGTTTTAATTTGTCTTAATAAAATATTTACTGTTAATATAAATTTTTCATTGTACATTCTTAATTTTGGTTTATTAGATTTATTATTAAAAGAATTGTTTTAAGAAATGTATAAATTGCCTATGCCAATATGCTTGTCTAGAGTCTGGGGAAATTTCATATAAAATATTAATTAAGTGACAAGAAAATGTAATTCTGATTTTACTTTTAATTATTTGTTTTAAATTGATGATGTGATGTGACAAAAGTCATTGGGTTTACAGACCCTGCCATCTCTTATATATAAAAAAAACTGATCCACCTGCAATTTGGATCGAAATAAAAATATTAGGTGAGTTAATCTGAAAATGTAGTTATGTTCTGTGAAGCTTTCTAATACCTAGAAAAAATAAATGCAGTTGTAAAGTGATTAATAAATACAATAGAAATTTATAATATATTGAAATGGTATAATCCTTTAGACTATCCATTTCACCTCCTCTATCCCATTGTAATACCTGTATTAACTTTAAACCCCATCAAGTAGATGTATACCTAAATATCTGTATACCTGTTTACATGTATATTTGTTGAACATTATTATATATTGAAGTGGAAAATATGTTACACACATTTTTGCTTCACTGTCTGGTAATTCGAAACCTTAAATCAGAGGTTTAAACCCAGGTATATATTTGTAAATCACTAGGGAGTGTAAGGACACACATACAAGTGTTTTAAACCCCCTTCTTTTTTTTTTACTTTCGTAAATTAAACGTTTTATTTTAAGAATATTTATTAATTTTAATTCGGAAATATTTAAATTTCCATTCTTTTGTGTGTTCGAGATTGCTAAAAATATTATTGATCATAATTAAATATTAAATATTAAATATTTTGTATATTTATTTTATATTTTATAGTTTGTGTATTTTATTTTAGATGATGCAATACCAAAGAAAGTTCTGGAGAGTAATTAAAGTAACTTAGAAACTTATGAATAAAAGAATGTTCTTGATTTAATTTAAAAAGGTAATTAATAAATTAAAATCCCTTAGAAAACATAATGTTAATGGAAATTATATCTTTTGAATCTATTTCCACTCTCGAAATGGATTAAAACTTGTTGCATTGTCATTGTGAATAAAGAATAAGTCACTTAATGGACATCTGGGCCTCATCAGTGAAAAAAGAATATTCGAGAAGGTCTTGCTTGCATATAAATAGAACCAAAATTTTAGGCTAGGGGTCTTTTTGCACTATTTTAGTGTGTAGCAGAACGAATCCCCATCAGTCAAAATCTTGAAATATGAATTCTGAGTAGAAGGATTAAATTTGCTTCCCCATTCTTCTGCAAAATCATTTCCATAACTGCTATGCTAATATGCCATCTCCACTTATAGACTGCCTAAATTAAATGCTGAACTAACTATATCAAGATGCCAGTCATTATTTTTCCAAACTTTGCAATGCCAACTGTGTTTTCCACATTTTACAGTCTTATGTGTATAAATCCGTATGGACATCAAGTCAACAAGTAATGGAAGGTAAATCCTAATCATGCCACTAATATGAATTCTTTTAAAACTTTCATTTTTAAAATATAAATTATTTGTAATGTAATTCCTTATTTAAACATGTCATTGTAGTGCTAGTTATAACAATTCTATAAAGTAATGACTTTCTCTTTCTTTTGTAAAATCTAATGCACGAATCTGTAACTTTATTTTTTTTATGCATTTCTTTAATGGATTCACAATTTCTATTAAATATTTTAAATGTGGCAACTTTTTAATTTCAATATTATAAATTTTTGTATGATTTAATTTAATATGCTAATAGTTCAATCTAGCAAACCGATCATAGAATTTTTTATTAGATATCCTTGCTATTATGGGATGTTAAATAGTTAAATGTAAGCTTTCTTACCTAACTAAAAGTTTGCTCGATTAAATGAGATTTTAAGTTGTTCTATTTTGCTTAGTGGCAGATTATCCACTGCTACATTTAAGATATCAATTTATTGCCATGTTCATGCTATTGATTTTATTTTTATACTATATTTTAAAGTAAACTTAATGACCTTATCTTTTCTGTTTTTTTATTATTATATGATCAATGATTTGCCCACCATTCTATCTAGTGTGATAATTGTTTTATGGAATTAATTACTAGTTAGCATACTAATATTTGTTTAATGAAGGGAACAATATTCCCTCTTTTTTATTGTTTTGACATCCTCACTAATATTAAAGGTCATTTGCATACCTTTCAAGAGAGATCAAATTATGTCATGTCATTACACTAGCATTAAATCACAAGGGCCTTAATTTACATATCAGCATCATTAAGAACCTGATTTTTTTTAGTATTAGTGTTGCTTGGCCTAGATAACGTTACAAAATTTTCCTTCATCTTGCTTTGTCCAACTTAAAAACCCAAAGGTCCGGGATTACTTACTTATGGCATATCCCTGAAAGGAGTTTGGAAGCACCAACTCCAGAATACTGTCAGGAAACCTGGGCTAACACTGGAAAATCAAAACAATGGAAATTCCTACACAACCACCTTTTCAAATGCTGATCTGTCATGTGTATAGACACATTTCATATACTTACATAATTGATGAAGCATTCATCCTAAAATGGATTCTACCTTTTCTAGCATTATCATTTGGTCAGCACCACAATTCTTGCTTAATATTCTTATTTTTTTTTTTGTTTTAAATCTGTAAGATGTAATGCAATGATTTTTAAAATATGTCCTATATTTTCATTTATATTATAGGTTAGGAATTATTTTTAAAGCTTATTTAGGCACCTGTCCTCTCATTGAAACAATATTTGAGTGTCCTAACAAACAATGCTAAATAAATCCTATCAAGTCAAAAAAGATTAGGATAAAATGCAAATGATTTTTCCCTTTAAACATTTTGAGGTCTAACGACTGTTTAATTAAATCATGTAAACTATAAAATATTTTTGTGTGTGGCTCAAATCAACCATAGTAAATGCAATTGATATAATTCATATCCCATTTCTCTCTGTTCTTTAAGGCCATTTATTTTTCACTAAATAATCATAGTGTTCAAATTATAATTTGGTAAAATTGGTATTTACCATTAGAATATTAAGCCACATCACCTTAACTATCTGTAAACCTTTTTAGTCATTGTATTCAATTGCAGATTTGTGTATTATATAATCATTCAATTATGTTCTACTATTATGTAATTTCTTAGGATACACAAATCAGCGCTCATAATTAGGTGAAATCCAAAATTTTATTAGTATTATATGTAAATAGATTCACAGCTGTTTATTAGGTTAGATAACTATTTGTTTATTCATTATCTCACAATTAATATTAATAAATTATTAACCATATAATTAATACTTAATTCTGCTTTGCCTCATGATTTTTGCATACACATTGTCAATTAGATTGCATCATATATAACTAATTTTTATTGACCTTAAGCCAACTTCTGAGATTTATTAATGAATTTTGATGAAAAGTGTAAATTATAATCTGAAGCTGTTTCATCCTGTTTGGGGGGGGGGGGTCAAAGCCTAGTAGTATCATCATTCTCTGTAAATCTCTTGTTTCTCTGCTGTGGCTCCGGGACAGGAATGAATAAGATTCCATCTGTTATCATCAGAAATGTTGTTCATAATGTTATAGATCTGGAAAATGGGTAATAGGGCAGAGTTTATGATTGTTCCTCACTTATGTATCTTGCACATGATTGGACTTGACATACTTTTGCCTAGACGCTAGTTTTTGTTAGATGAACATACAATTCTGACTGGTACAATATGTATGAGCACACTTATTTATATATATATATATATGAGTACAAGCTGTAATATATAATGAATTTGGGTATGTTACAGCATCCATATTTAAAAGCTTAGATTTTTTTAATTTTTATAAATTTGCATGTTATAAGTTGATTTCATCATTATTCTCCTTAAGATCACACCCACACACCCACACATACATATATATATACACAACACAAATAGCAAAATTTTTATATGATAATTTGTTAAGTTTCTAAATTTAAAATCAATTTTCAACAGAAATCACACTACATGCACCTGTTTTAAAATTACATGTCAGCTAAATCTAAAATTTCCAATAACAAATTTTAAAGTGCAACTTAGTGAAAGCAAACTTATTCAAGAAGCACTATTTTATATTCCACTGGGATCAGAGTGTTATAACTAAACTAAGATAAAATTATGTGATTAAAAAATTTAACAATAGTAAAGCCAAATTTTGTAAATTTAAGTAAAACTTGTAAGCAAGCTAATGGATTTCCATGCTGTAAATCTTGCTTATGGGCAAATATAATTTAGGGGTAGAAAATACTATATATACACTATATTTCAGCATGGTAAAACATGTATACTTTATAACTCAAGGGTGTTGCTGCATGAAGCTACGTTAGTCATAATTTTAGAATGAATAGTTAGAGAGCTGCTAATTTGCTATCTTCCTGAAGAACAGTCATGATCAAACCCATCCTACATGCTGCCACAGTGTAACCATTATCACCACCAGGATGGAGAATTCTAGCCACTTCCAGCTGCCAAGGGAGGATGTCATGAACAAGCAATCTATCAAGAGAAAACTGCCATGCCTACTTCCAAATGCCAGATGAAGCTGCAAGAACAAAATCTTCAAACAATAGAGCTCTATAAATTTACTTTTAAAACCTATAATGCATTAATTAAGCTAGATATTGTGAAATGTTTATTTTAACTAAATTCTCATTAAAGTAAAACTCTTTTAAAGTAAAGCTGTCTAAAATGTAACTGCAAACTTGCCAATAAATTAAATTAATATAGCTTACTCCTTTGACTGTAATAGCTGCAATCAGTTATTATTTAAAATCTCTTATAATCTGTGGCCATCCCTATCTTTCTGTTTTGATTATTTTATTTCATTTATTGATTTTATATATTAAGATATGCCAATGTTTTGAGGCAGCAAATGATTAATTTAAAAGACTTTTGGGAGAGACAATTAGAAACTCTCCAGCATAAGATTATCATTGCTCTTTAGCTAGTATGAATTGCTGTTTTGAAATCCTATTTCAAGAGATAACAACAGATCACTATACATTCATTGTTATCTATACTTATTCATTTTAATATCTGTTAGTATATATAACAAGGTTTGCCTAATCAGCTTAAATCATGATTATCTATTAGTTGGCTAGTGACCAGGGATGATATTAAAAGGGTATTTGTAAATATTGTTCAGCCTGAAATATTTCTTCTCCCTAATTTGATTATAAATAATTGTAGACACATTCAATATATATAAACCAGATTAATATTTAGTTAGCCCCTTTCTTCACATAATTATTATATGTGATCCTAATAGCTAGGTCAAGCTAGTTTCAGCAGACCAAAACTTTATTTCTTTAGGCATTAGCCTGAACTTGGAATCTAGTCTTACCAAATGAATCTCTATTCTAAGCATATTAATTGCTCATGGGTAATATATTAAATTTAGTAGCTTAAGGCTCTATATCTTTATCATCCTGGTAAATGTTTAACTTACCATTAGAAACCCTAAAGAATAGCTTGGCATATCATGATAGTGGACATGATTCTGAGACTTCAGATAATTGTACAAATTAAATTGCATAAAAGATGAGACTGCTGTACCAATTATCTCATCATTATTGTAACATCTGCATGCATAATTCATTCACTCAATGCTAATTAATTATGTTTTTTTACTTTAATTAACTAATTTAATATTATTTTATTAAACAAATTTAAACCTACCATTTGTTAAGTAGTTCATTTAATCATTAATTATAGTTAAGTTATTAATTTTTCCCTAAGTCTCATGTTTATTTCTTTGCTCAGCCAGCTCTCTGAAGAAACTAAGATTGAGTGTAATCTCATAAATGTCATTCATAGGTTATTAAATCTATGTGCTGGTAAATGAGTTGAAGTCTGGTTAGATTCGGTGACTCTCCATCTCATCTAGATAAGCATTGGCATAATTTTCCTGGACTTTGGATTTTTTTGTGTGAATGCACAAATATGCCTCTTACAGTATAAAACCTAAATTGACATGTAAGAAATTTAAATTAAGTTCTGCATAATGTAGCAATGCTTGTACATTTTTAAAAATGCTATTCTTTAGCCAGATGATAGCAGGTGTATTTCAGCCGAAAGATTAATACAAAAATACTATTAATTACACTTCTATAAGTCTAAAGAATATACCTTTTATTAGTATGTAAATAAAAAATTAATATATATAATGAAGCAAAAATCAAGAATAGAGATCCACTCTATTCTTGCTTACAGAGTATTATTTACTCATAGCCTGAGAGAGAGAGAGACTAGTTTGCTCCTTTAATTACTTTTACTCATATGTATTTATCACAGTTTATATGGATATTATATATAAATATTGTAAGGATGGCTTACAACTCTGACTCATCATCCTATGTTAGCACATACTACCAATTGGACTCATGAAAAATATTGCTAAGCACATACCAGTGTTATTTTTTTTATAGACATATATATGTGCCACAAATATTTTTTTAAAAAAAACAAACAAATAATTTATTAAACAAGAAAAAAATTGTTACAATTGTTTAATTAAATTTACATGACTTTGAACTAAACTGTCTTTTGCTTCAAAAAAACCACTCTGGTTCTAGTCCCAAACAAGTTGTTTCCTTGTAATTTTGAGGTATGCTTTGAAAAATTGTTTATAAAAACAAAACCTTATTCCACATGTCCTGGAATAAATTTGAAGGTGTGAGCATTTTGTCATTGTCTTTAATTTTTTTTATTACTCCAATGTAGGCATTCGGAGCACTGAGGGTATTCTGTTCAAAGACAAATTGGCATCTGATAATCCAGACTGCAGAGGAAAGGAAGATGGCCAATCTGATTGTGGAAATATCACCATTGTTGATGGCTGTCTTAATAGATAATAACATTTTAATATCAACTGTGACTTTAGTTGATATCAATGCTTTAATGGTATTAAAGTAGGGACATGTGTAAAGGAGATGTTGAATAGTTTCATCAGTCATTTTGCAAAGCTGGAATTGAGGATTGATATTATCAAAACCTTTTTTCCACACTATAAAGTGGTTAGTGGCTAAAGCTAGTAGGTTCAGCTTTATGATAAAGTCGATAAATTTTGATTCAATGTACCAACTTTTGAGTTTTTTGATTAATAGTTTGTTATTTAGACCAATTTCACTGTGAAGTAAAGCTTGATCTTTATAAATCAGGCCATAAATTTCCCAGTATGTCTTTTTGCATTGGAAGGAAGACTGTGTTCCATTTATGAGTCCTTTCACAAAGTTTAAAATTCCCACAATCCACTTACTCTCAATGGGAGGGGGGGTATCTGTGGGTTCTATTGGAAGAGAAAAGTTTGAATTTCCTTGTTCCCCATACATTGCTCATAAGGCACTAAATACTTTGTGGCATAGCATGTGGAGACTGAATGTAGTCCCATTCCATTTAATTCTTTAGGCATATGCATTTTGGCTATATTAATAGTAACCACTTTGCCCTTCCAAAAAAATCTGGAGCAGATGGAATTAATCTTATTGACAAAGACTTTGGTTGGTTTGATTATAGACCGGAAGTAGTTTATTCTTGGAAATAACAGCATGTTTAGTGGTGAAGTTTTGCCAGGTAGGGAGAGTGAAATTTGAGTCAGTGAATCCACTGTTTTCATAGTTTTGTCAAGAATGTTTTGTTGAATATCTTTTCTCATTTGCGTGTAAGATTTGTACAATGGAAAGCCTAAAAAATGTTGGGGTTCTGAAGTAAATTGAAATTGTATGGGCATGCCCATGAACATTTTCCAAACAGAAGGCTTGGAGTAATTTACATGAAGATTTAATTTGGATTCGTATTTATTAATAATTTGTTGGATGATTGGAAGGAACTTTTTATTTGGCAAAAAGATGGTTACATCATTCACATAGGAAATGTAATGTACCTCTTTTTTAAGTGTTGGTAGGTAGATTCCAGGCACTCTCCTCTCAATCTCATGCAGAAGAGGGTTGATGTATGCTATAAAGCAGTGTGCTTAGGCCTAAAGCCAGAAGAGATTCTTCCAATTCCACAGCAACTTAATTTTCCTACTTTAATAAAAAGATTATAAAAATCATTAATCAATTAGGTTAAACACTCTAAAGAAGAATCAATCAAACATATATGTATGTTATCACTAAAGTTAGAAACTTGTGTTATATGTCATTAATTGCATTAGAACAATAATTAAGATGTTTAGAAGAGAAGCACAAAATGATGACCTAATCTAAAATTAATCATGTAGCAACCAAATGCAGAAACAAAATTAAAACTTCATTAATAATTGTTTTAATACCATTACTGAAAATAAATATTTATATGCAACAATGGGGAGTTATGTCAGTATATAATGAAATGCAAGATTCAATATATCAAAAAGTGTAAATGAGCTAATCTTGCTTTCAAACTGCATGCTATATAAAAGTAATTCGAATCTTCATCCTTTCTCTTTCAAAATAATGTTATTGCATAACCCAATTTTGTTGCGCTTAAAAATTTGAATGCAAAGATGTATTCATATATTCAGAATTAAATCTATTTGAAATAGCATTAAACTTAGTAGAAACCAAATTAGCAAATTAAATTGAAAAGTTATAAATAGTAAAGTTAAATCGAAAAAGCAAAAAAGATTTTTTTTTCTTAGAAACTTTAATTTTATTTACACAAGAAGAAGAAGAAGAGAAAAATAAATAGTTATCAACAATCGAAGAGAAAGAAAGTAAATAATTGTTCTCTTATATATATATATATTGCTACTAAATACCCAATTGGAACCAAATAAACTAGGTATATAATATGTATCATTATACAATGTGTTCCAGCTAAAAGCAATGATATCGTAGGGATAGAATGCAATTACCAGAGCCATGAAAGCATAGTGACTTCATCTATTCATTGCTGTAAAGCCTGAAAAACATCTGTTGTCTTTTTCAAAATGGCTTCACCTAATTCAAGAGAAAATCACCTGAACAGGACACCTATATTATCATTCCAAGCAGGGGAATGCCACTCTTTGAGGGAACAGTGTTCCATTTTTTAGCCAGGGAGATCTATTTTGAAAATAATGGACTAATAATATGAAAGACATTTTCAGCAGACTCATCAAACTTAAACTAACATGAATGATTGAGAAAATTTTGATTTTTTTAAATTTTATTTTCTATTATTGTTATTTTTTTTTAAATTTTCATTTCCACACTTGGAAGCAAATGTGTTCACATTTTTTTGGAAAAGTTTATTATGAGAGTAATGAGAGGAAGGTTATTAGATTTAGCTAGATATATTTTTTGTTGTTATTAAATAAAACATAAAGCAACTTGCCTTCCCAAAAAATTGACATTGACCACATAATGTGAAATAAAAGATAAGATTTCAATATTATCTCACATTATGTGCCTACACTATAAAAATAGAATAGAATTGATTTTAGTTTGTTATAATCATTAACTAACCTTTGTTATGTGTTTCTTTTGTGGAATTGATTAACAACCTTGCATGGATGCTTCTTTTCTATTATCTCTTTACCTGGTACAAATTCCTATTGGCCTAATAAATTAAAGTTCTAAACTTTGATTGGTCAATTACAGAATCAGCAGTAAACATATATTCATTTTTAGTATTATATTTATTTTAGTTTCATTTGTAAAAAGCAAATTAATAATTTGTCAGAATATGAAAGTGAACAAAAGTTTTTTCAAAAATAAATTTCTATTTATAATTATAAAAATATTTTATAGGGAAGAGGCTCAAAAGAATGTTCATAACCTATTAGAAAATGTTGAGTATATCAGTGATTTTCTTTCTCAATTTATGTTCATGTAAAAGTAAATAATTTTTTAATAAAATCTTGCTATTTTTCTAAAATAATTATATGTTCAGCATATTTTATCAAAATAATTTATAATATATAAAAAAAATACTAAAAAAAACACTCTAAAACATTCATTTTCATTTTCAAAATCAAAACAAAGAAATTGGAGCGGTGAAAATTACTGACAGATGCTCTTCTTTTGTTAAAAACCAACCAATCAGCATTTAGGAAAATCTACCTGCTCCCATTGTTGTATCTTCAAATCTATATGTTATTGATTTTTTACTTGCAAAATAATTCTAGAGAGGGCAGCATCTTATGATAGTTTTTAAGCTTTAAAATTAGCATAAATTAGCTACGATAACATAAAAATTGCCTGTTTTGGAGCAAGTTAAAGCTGTCAATGAGTATTCTTGAAGCAGACAATAAATGAGTTAATGTTAGAGATGTCTATAGATAGAGGGGGGGGATCCAAGAAGATTTACCACCAGCAGTCAATATGAACTAGATATCAAGGATTTTTATGATGTGACTGTAAGTAGGATTGATTTACGGTTATATAAATATTATTTTATATATATATATGTCTTTGTGAATAACTGATGCCAAGCACATGAATTTCTACTATGGGCTGAGGGATAAGGATTTTATTATTATTATTATCATTATTAGATAACAATATGGCAGACCTCTTCCTTGACATAGCAAATTGTATAATTCAGTATTATTAAATATTTGTTTTTTTTTTGTTATCAATAAATGTTAAAAGAATTTGTTACTTTAATCTGGCCTCTAGCTCATCATTATTTTTATATGCACCACAAAGCATTATTATCATCATTATTATCCCACTTATCATCATTATTCTTATTATTAAAAGCATAAATAGATATATTCATGCCAATTGATGTGATAATCTTCAATATATACATATACACACACACCTTATTCTTTGTGCAATGATATTAGAGGATATTTACAGAGTTTATATAATCAATTATCATCTATATAAAGATGTAACTATTGCTAATTAGTGTGATTTCATTCCCTGTTAAGAGAGTCAAAATCAATTACTCCCTGAGTTTGAATACTGTGGTATAATGGAGCCAAAAAGGGGTAAAAACTGGATGTAACAGACCCAACTAGTCTATTGGAAGTTTATACAATTATAGACTATATATTTTATCACATAATCATTTGCATCCTTTCCAAAGACCCAAAGTCTGACCATAGTAAAATGCGCTCCTCTCTTTCTTCTTAGTAAATCTCAGGCCCATTACAATATATATATATTATTTTCACCATAATTTTACTTTAGATTTAAAGTTTTTCCAAATTTAATTTAGTTTTTATTCTCTTTATTATATTTTATTTTTTATTCTATTTATCTCATATATGATTCTGTTTTAGGTCTCTTGGATCTTTTAATAACTAGTTAGTTGCACTAAATAAAATACATATTAAAGTTATATACATATGAGCTACTATATGTCATCAATCATATAACAAAATATGAAACAGATTTCAAACTTATGTTCTAGTCGCTATAATGTTATACATAATTATCGTATAATAATGAATGTTTAACACACTAGTAAAACATTGCTATTATACGCAATGACCTTGTACAATCATAGTAAATCAAAATCTCTATAGCATATTCAAATATAATCGTTCGTTACTCTGATATTAATGCTACTATTGAAAAATAATTCGAGACCTATAATCATTCCTTTATGGTGCTGTAGGTGACTTGTAATGTAAACTCGAAGAACGTTACTGTTATTTGAGTAATCACAATAATCAACTGATATATAAATAACAAATCTTCTTCTAGTAAAGGGTGAACAATTTAATATGTATCATTTAGTAATCAAATTATGAAATGCTAAATCATATAAATTTATAAAATACTTTAACCATTAAACCAAGTGTCAAAATACGTAAATGTATTTTTTCAAGATTTATTTATTTGTATCAGACAAATGCTTCAATTTTTATATTGTATTTGTTTACAGATAACATCGTCGTCTGGAGTTATCAATTTTTTGTTACTGTGTGGCTCCTAAAATTGACACTGCATTACTTTTTCTAAGACTCTTTAGATATTTAAAGATTATTATTTTGTTTGATAAATAATTTTTATCCATTTATTTATTTCGTTCTCTTTCTTTTTCCTCATTATACAGATTATTCTAAAATATTCATCTTGATCTTTTATTTCTTAATTACTTTAACATACTATTCCTAATCTAATTGACAATTTGTCTAAAAAATGTTTTTGAACCCTTAATACATCGGTCAGAATGCAGTCAAAAAACAACTACAATTAGTAGACAGTTATAAATAATTTTATTTGTGCCCTGATATTTTACTGCAATTAACAGATGCATCCATAACCTTGGGAAGAAATTTATGTGGACCAAAAAATCAACTATTACATTTAACAATGCACATGATTTTTTTTATTTTAAAGTTTTTATAATTATCATAGTAATAAATTATTCTCCGTAACAAAGAAGAGAAAACGTATTCATAATAATTTTCATTTTTATTTTTTAGTTGTATTCGTTAAAAGAGAAAAGTACATTTGAATATATAATTTACCATCCCTTTGTACGGGTTTTTTTTTTTTTTTTGTCGTATTAAAATTATGTCGGTGGTAAAAAGTGGTTAATCTTCAACCACAAAGATGGGTTACTAATGTATTCTTTATTAATCATCCAATATGGCGCTGTGTCGCGGTTGTGTGCTTGTTTTCCAATAATTTAGGTCGATTGAGGGAACGGCTTAACAAAACCGCAGATCAGAAAGACACGACTTTAGAAGGACGAAAACAATATCGGGACTTGTGAACCGTAGTTACGAAAACCGCTACCTGCATAGACATGTTTAAAGAAAACAATAAACGCGTGGGTCTAATCAATCCTCCGAAGTTTTATCTAGGATAAATTTCTACATCCCCCTCCACTTCATCTCTCGCTCCATCTGAAGTCTCTAGCTCAGTTCCCGTACTATAGCCATTGTCTTTTTTCATAAAATTATTCCAAGAAAGAAAGACCAGCAAATAAAAGAAACAATAATATTATTGTTGCGAAGTTGAGGTACGGAGAAGAACTAACCCCAAAGAGTAAATTGAATAAAATTTTCTACAATAATTTTTATACTTTTTATTATACATACATTATATATATATATAACATAAGAATATAATTCATATATATATAACGATACCTTCAATATATATATATATGCGATATTAAAAAGTGTTGGATTAAGTGCACCTGCACGTAAGATAAATTTTAATTTTTATATCAGTCGACTCCTGCTGAAAGATTCCTAAATAAATACTAAAGGTCAATCAATATTCTTCTATGCTGACCGCATAATGCGAATTAGGATATGCTTTTGTAAATAGCCCACTATCATGGTTTCCTTTCACCCTACAAAGAATGATGGACACAGATATGTATCACCATACATTTATTGTTCAAACTACGTATAGTTTAGTTATATATATATGCAGAACGTAGTGAAATCACTAATCACACTCAAGTATTTTTATTATAAAAGAAGAATAAATATAATAACAAAAAATATAATTAGTTTCTGATAATATCCTAATTCAAGTATAGTTAATTAGCTAATATTAGATAGCGTAACTTTCTGGCATCCTAAATATTAAAACTTTAAAGAAGTGCATTAATAACAAAAAAAAAATAAGAGTGGCTGAGTGTTTAATAATAATCCAAAGAGTTTCTTCTTAAAAGGATCTCATTGATTATCAATAATTACACAGTTTTTCTTTCCATTAATCTTAACCAAATGGACTATTAGCAGTACTATTACCAGCTAATATCAGCATTCATTCTTAAACAAATATGACCATTCTTATTTCAGAAGACAATAGAAATGTACAAAATAAAACTAAAAAGAGAGAGACGAGGTTGGAATTGGAATTGCTGTAAATAAGATTAGAAGATGGAAATATGGTAGTATAGACACATAAATTTAATGCAGAGAGAAGTCTAATAGACAGTGGAAACTACTCAATGGCATATTATTACTATCATTATTGTGATGACTAGTATATGTATCTTATTGTTGAACATTCTTTTTTGCTTCCACTATCAATATTTTTAATTATATTTAAAATTTGACAATTTCTGCTTGATGATTTGTATATCAAGGTAAATTGAGATATAATCTGACCATAGTATTTTTCAAAACTTCAAAAATATTTAAATTTTTCTTATTCTTTTTCTTTAGTGTATGATTTTCACATGAACACAGAGTTGCAGAATGGCACAAAATATTATAGTTGGGCTAATTCTGATTTTCATATTTAAAGACATGCTTCTATATTTAATGATATTTACTGCAAATCTACTCATTATTAATGTGTAGTAAATGTTTTAGAGTGTTGGAACTTTATTGATGAACTATTTAAAAAATCGTCAAGACTGTCCATGACTTTTATGTTTTAATAATCAATATGACATTTACTCCTGTCCCTTCATAATAAGACATGATCTTATCTTTTACATTCTGTTTTTTTTTTAATTTTTCTAAAATGTTTTTTTTCTCTACAAGACATTATTGTTTGTCAATAGTGTTCACATTAATCATTACTCCCTCTTTTTTAGCGCACTCTTTTTCTTTATGCAATATGTTAATTTTCCAAACAGCAATTAATAAGTTATGCATATGCAATGGAAACTTTTCTCATTTTTATCTAGTTTTTATAAAGCAATAACGTTTTTTGAAAAAATATTAAATTTATATGATGGATAGCAATCTAGACTTGGTTTGGCATCATCTTGAACTTCTGAAAATTATAGTTTTAAGAGAAGCAAACATTGGTAAACTCAATTATAGATCTCAGTTGTTTAATTAACTTGTCTTCATGCAAAGAACATATATTTTGCTTTAATGAACACAGTTTCATTATCTAAAGAATCTGCAAACATTTTGATTCAAGTGTGTCTACTGGATATTATAATCCCATTAGATTTTTTTAATCTATAGTTAAATAGATCAGTAATGTAAAATATGTTTGAATTTAAGAGATTGTGATTTCACAGTTTTGTTTTTCAAGAAATTTTAAAAAAAAACAATAGAATGAATTTAGAATCATGATTTATTTCAGAATTCATTTTCAATATTTGACATATGAATCTATGGTGTTCATTTTTTTAGTTTGCAGTAATTTGGAGATCTCCTCCTATTGTGACAATAATTTATATATATATATATATTTAGCTAAATTGTAATATAATGCTGCTAAAAGGTTTATTTTGAATTAATATTTGATTTTTATTGGCTAAAATGTTTTATCTTCATTTTACAGATTATGGTTAGGTTTATCAAACTTACCTTGTCTACAGATTAGATTTAACTCTGATTAAAACAAATATTTTTCAGGATTGCAAGCAGGCTTATGATTATTCTATCACGTAACCAATACAGCTAGCTATCCAATATTGGTCAATGCATAGATATCTATTTATTAATAGTTTTAAAGTAAAGCAAAGAAGGAAAAACTTCAAAGCTTCGCAATGTAGTAATTTAGCAACATGACTTTTTGACTGTTTTTGCTTTAAAGGTTCTTTCTTGGAAAGGTCTTTATCCTACAATGACATGTTATAAAAGAATTTTATCTACTTTTCTCTAAGTTGAGATAAATTTTAAAGTCTAAATACTCTCAGAACTTTTAATAACATTGTCAGTGAGCAAAAGTAATATTTGTCGTCTCTCCCCCTCCCGTAATAAGTATTTTTTAACGTTTTTTTAAACAAACAAATAAAAAAAAAGGATCTTAAAATATGTTTAATAAAAACTTGAAGATCTATTTGCATTTTCATTCATTTTCTTCTGACTGTCTGTTGTATTGTGATAGATATCATAAACAAATTTGATTTTTTTTTTTAAATATTAGATTCTAGCTTGTTATTGATATGCTTTATGGAAAATCATTTTATGTCTGAGACTGCATTAATAAAAAAAAAACACATAGATATAAGCAATCTTACTGCTAGTGGTTTCTGGTTATATAAAAATATGAGAAAAATTCAACTTTTATATTTATAAAAATTGAAATATGTCAGCTGCATCTTAATACATTAAGAAGGCACAGATTTAATGCATTCATATCTATATAATAATAAAAAAATAAAATATTAATTTTATCGTCCAGAAGTACAATAGGGGTAAGGGGGATATAACCCCCAAATGTGTTTTTCAAAGGGCTTTTTATTAGAACATGTTGATCTAAAGAAGGGCTAGAGGAAATGGTACAGGTCATACTGATCACCTTATTTTGTTTAATGTATTTCTGATGGTTATTTTATTATTTGTGAACCAGTAAATAATGTATATAAATCTAATTAAAGAAATGAGTTATGTTGCATATCTAACTCACTCATTATTGGTAATAAAATATTTGATGCTATTCCAGCTCCTAATTCCTAACCAAGAAAAATAAGTAGACTTGATTGCACCCAGATGTCTATCCCCAAAATATAATCATTTTAAATCTAAATCCTAATGATGTTAAAGTTTTGAAGAAAGTAAAAGAGAAATGATAGTTTCTTAATGCTAATTCGGACCATCAATATTTATATATAGAAATATCAGATAAACATTTTGATTTTTTTTTCTTATGTTAAATGTTATATAGCTTGATTTTTTTTTCAAAGAAATATGAAAGGAATTCTTTTTTTTTTTATATTTGTCTTATGTTTTAATTCTTGGGATTTATAATTTATAGATTTAAAACACTATCAAAAACAGCCATGATGTGTGTCTATTAAGAAGAGTTTTCACTAATTTTGGGTATGTTAATGATACATTTTTATCCTTAATATTTATTTTAGTTAGTTGTTTCTACAATTATTTATTAATGGTGTTGACATTAATATAAAGTTTTTATTAATTTTCAGAGAAAACCAGTAAAAAATTTCTTCAATGGAAATAATGATTTTTAGAATTGAGCATATTAATTTAATTATCATTATCTATTTAAGCCATTATAATAATAAACTAGTGACACATCTTATTGAGAGAGTTGAAAAAACAGTCAGATATCATAAACAACTGTTAGAATGTTAGACAAACTATAGGGAATTTTTTAAAAAAAGTAGAATTCTGAAGATAAAGTAGAGGGAAGTGTAGGCATTGTTAATGCAGATGGTGTTAAGTTCAAGAATAAAACAATGTTTTATAGAATCTCAGGTAAAAATACTTAGTAAAAACTATGATAATTATGTAATAAAAAATATATAAAGAAAGTTAAAAAAAATTATTTAAAAAATTGAAAATAGTTGCATCATATTCAAGGGAATTTAGAATGTGGTGATAAAATAGAGAAAAATGATTAATGGGTATTAAAAAAGAGAGAGTTTATAATTGTTTGCAGAGAATAGTAACTAACATGTTTAAGAAACCAGAATTTGCACATATAAAGCTCCATATTATAATAATAGAATTCACTTAGATTGTGTGTGGGAATCCTAGTGATGTTCTGAATCAGATCACCAGAATACTAGAAAAAACTGTTCTTGTTGGATAAAACATTATAAGTAACAAAATTAAAAGCTGTGAAGCACTTAAAAGAGAAGCTTCACACAGCTTCACACGCTTTTAATTTTATATACTGTATTATAATATCGAGAGAAAAGTTTAAAATTCCTAATAATTTATAAGTAACAAAATAAATTCACTATAACATGGTAATTGTTGATGGATAACTTAAAAGATATTGTAGCAAAAACAAGATGCTATAATAAAAAAATAAAAGTAAGTAAGACTGGTATTATTCATATAGTTATGAATGAAATAAAATATTAATACTATAAAATAAGAAATATGTAAATTGTGATGTGGAAAAAATGTCTAGTCAAAATAGAAAGTAAGATTATAGAAGGTAGGTAGATTTAATATGTATAAAAATAAAATAGTTTAGATAATAAAACTAGTATCTGGGAAATAAAGAAAAAATGAATGGTAAACCAAATAAAATTGCTATTTCTTTGAGATTTGAAAATTTTAACTGTTGTTTGTAATGCAATTTATGAATGAGATAACTCCAGAACATTCTTCCAACAGTTATGATTTTATTAAAGAAAATATCAATTATGTAATCTTAATAATAAAATGCTGTTGAAGGTTTTAAAGAGACCAATTTCTTATGAGATTAAACATATTTATCTTGGGAAAAAAAA
Source organism: Epiperipatus broadwayi (assembly GCA_028023455.1). Classification (NCBI taxonomy): domain Eukaryota; kingdom Metazoa; phylum Onychophora; class Udeonychophora; order Euonychophora; family Peripatidae; genus Epiperipatus; species Epiperipatus broadwayi. The sequence continues at coordinate 4,794,451 of JAQFVV010012428.1, read as the reverse complement.
CCATCTTTATGTTGAAAAGATAGAATTTGTTGTGTCTTTCCAAATCCTTATGATAAATATAACAATAAATAGCATCTTATAATAAATTCTGCTATTTAGAGTATTGAATATTTCATTTATATATTATTTGTTATCTGTTCTATAAATAGTAAAATCTAATTTGTTGTAGGGGGAAATAAAAATTACTTGTGTAACTTCTATTTCAATTATGCTATCATAAAGCATGTGATGAGATATTTCTGAATCCATTCATTTACAAAAACTAAATAAGAATAATTATTTTGCAACTGTAGTTTTAGAAAGTGATTTTTCATTAAACTGATAGATATTTTCTGATAAGATTGATTAATTTTTTCAGAAGATCAAAAAAAAAAAAGATAACACTTCTATCTATACAATTAACCATTCACAAATTGTATTAGGTAAAATTAACACAAAAAATCCAATTCTATTTCAAGGCAACATGATAATATTAATGAAAATAAATTAGCAGTAGTTAAAATACAACTTAATCAAAGTTTTATAATGATTAAGTTGTAAATCACTTTGTTTTCACAATATTTATGTCACCTACTGTAAGTTTTAATAATTAATAGATAGATGCTAGTTGATATCCTATGTAAAATCCCCAGACTAGTTTCAAGATTATGGCTTTCATCAGTGATGAGGTTTTAATCTTGGAACAGTGCTTTTTAAGGATATAATGTAGTGATCACATTGTTTATTCTGTTTTACTTTTCATCCAAATTGAAAAACATATAAATGGTTTCATTCTAAACCAACTTGCTGTATTGTTATATGGATTTGAAACCAGTTCAGTATCTATATATTAAGATCTCCTTAGTTTTTTAACAACTATAGGCACCACTACATTGTGATCAATATTGATATAAACTCACAAACTATCACAAGAAGATAGTGCTTAATAAATTCCTATTCACAGGTGTCCTATACAATTTCCTCAGACTAATGTCTAGCTTGTAGCTTTCTTCAGTAAAGAAGTTTGGATATTGGGATAGTGCACTTGTATCTTTAAGCTCTAATGCACCTTCTCTCTAGCAACCATCACTTATCTCTCTGTTTTATATCAAGCCTTCAGCCCAAATAGGTAAATCTATAAATGATTTTACTGTAACCCAACTTGCCTGTATGGTGATACAGATCTGAAGCAATTCACTATCTACATATTATAAAGTCTTTAGATTTTTTAAATAACTATAGATATCTCTATCCTATGACCAGAATTGGTATAAACCATTAAAAGATCATATAACTCTATCACATTATTTAAGCTAACACCCTGACGTTTCAGCAAAATACTTGTTTTTTTTTTCATTTGACATATATTTGTTACTAATTTTTACAATAAGTGGCATAGCTTTGATAAAAGAAAAAAATGTGTTGTTGCATCAACAGTGTAAGTTGAAATCAATTGATAGTCATGTGAAAATTTATTGATTTTATACTAATCTTGACAACAGTTTAGAAATAGCTATAATTATTAAAAAAAGTAGATACCATAATATATAAATACTGAACTGAAATATCAGATCTTATGTGCCTTTACTGGTAAGTTGTCACAGAAAACATTTGTATGAATTTCAATTTGGGCTGATAGCTTGATAGTAAAGCAGAAAGATAAATGAAAGCTGCTAGAAAGAAGGTACATTAGATCATAACAAGTCCAGATGCATTGTTTCAAAATCCAAAGCTCTTTACTGATAAAAACTTAGACTAGTTTGGAGGTATTGAAGAGGATAGCATTGAATAAGGATTTACTAAGCACGATCATCTAGCATCTATTAGTAATTAAAGTTTGCAGCAAGTGGAATAGCTGTGGTAGAAGAAAAAGACTATGCTGCAGAAATAGCAATATGTAAGCTGAAGTTATGTGATAAGAGCGTGTAAATCTTACTTAATTATAATTTTAAATATATATAATACTGTTTTTGGAAAAATATATCTAACAGTATTTTGTTTTATATCAACTATGTTCTTTATTACTTTTACAATACTTTTTTTGCAATCTAATATGACAGTTTTGATTGCTGCAATCGAAACTATCATATTGGGTTGCAAAAAAGCATTGTAAAAGGAATAAAGAACGTAGATAATATTAATATTATATGGATTTGACAATGCATTACAAAAGATAAAGTTATAGCATTTTCTTTTCTGAAACAATTAGAAATTTTATAACAGTTTCATCACCCAGCGTTTTAAGGCCTTGTACATACTATAAAGTTTTATAATAAATAAATAGTACTTTCAAAATGGAATGTTCTTGATAATACCGTCTCATTTTAAAATTTTTGCAAGGTAGACGTAAGAAAAACACACAGAGACATATATAAAAACTCTCGCTAATAATTAGTTTGCTAATAAATCAATTTGTTTATTCGAAATTCTTTAACATATTGTAATAATAGTACATTATATTGTTTGTTTCTTTTTTTTAAATAAATTTATGTAGGATAAAAATATTATCATTTTAATATTTCTAATAAAATATTACGAGGTGATTGGAAAAATCATTGGTAAATGTCACGTGGGGAAGCAATTAGCCCACAGATCAAGCCTTACATTTTTTTACAGCATTTCAAGTTCCACATATACCTTCTACAATCAGATCTGCTTTTTATCTATGTAGGATAAAATGAATTAATCTGAACACTTGAGGGTATGTCAAAATAAAGTATCTTTACACAACTATATAAAATAATTGATACAAATGCACTATAAAGATCAGTTTCATTCTAATAATATCACTTTAACTTTTTTTTAATTCCTACATTTCATCTTGGTAATTACTCAAGTAGATAATTAAGTAAAAGCAAGGTAAAAAGACATCTGTTGAAACAATCTCATTCAAGTGAATAATTTTTGTATATCCAATATTTACAAATTTTAGATACAAATTGACTCTTGTTTTCTTTCTGTAGATTTTCATACAACTTCTATATTCACAAGATATCCTAATTTTTTTTATTAATCACCATATGAGATGAGCAACTGCGCATATAGTAGGTTATCTATTTTTAGAATGAATGGCTGTAAGCAAATATAAATATTTTATGGAGCCAATCAAGAGATAATAACTTACTTAGGAGATGATTACAGTGATGTCCATGAAAAATTTTTTTTCTTCATATCAAACATAAATCAAATATTGCCATTTTTGAAAATTACATAATTGTAGTTGGAAATTATGTAGTCTTGAAATAGAATTTAAGTCAATCTTACTACAGTAAATTTATTGAATATTTTGGGGGAAATCTTAACAGAAAACTCATGAATGTCCTCTTGCTACGAAAGATTTAAGATATCTATATAGTTTTAAAGAAGAAGAATAAAACTTTATTGAAGATTAAAACAAATAAGCCTTACTTTTGTTTTGTTGTGCTATGTCATTTATATATTCTATCTTTTCATAGTTGATATGAAGCTTACGTAGCTCTACTGGAGTTCCAGTTACTTTCATTCTAATTACACATATACATCAACTGTTCAATAAGATGAACCCTGTAAAAATCAAGCTTTTTTAAATCCGATTATTAATTTTAATAATTTTCTTTGCTTAAAGTGCTGGGATTAAAAACTTAAAAATATGGCCATGCATGTGAAAGTAAATCTATTGTGATTTGGAAAAAAACAAACTTCCAAAAATAAAAGTAACAGACTATAAATGGGTTTATATAAAAGTCTAGGTGTTTTTGTTTAATGGAGATCTATGTTTTTTTTAGTAAAGAAAAATGTTATTATATAGCAGAATGTATATATATATTTTAGGACGTAAAGTTTGGGAAGCGGGAGAATACATTGAAAATATTAAATTCATAAATGTTAATATTAAAGTGACTTTTAAAAAGGGCGTGATTATTGATTACTTTAAAAAGACACATTCCCATCATTATAAATCATTATTTCTTTACATTCATTTTTAACTTATTATATATCAAGAATTTCTATTCATCTACATAATTGCTTTAAAGCGATTCTTAAATTACTATATACACTAGTTTAAAAATTAAAGTAAAAAAATGAAACTATTTATACAGCTGTGATAAAGTGATTTTAAAAAATAGTCATTTTTAAGGCAAAATCATCATCATTGTCAACCCTTATTAATCCGCTGTAGGATGAAGACCTCTCCAAGTTCAATCGATTTCCACATCACCCATGCACACTTTCTTATTTTATCGATCCATCTCACAATCTCTTTCTGGATCAAATCTCTTGGAATCCGGTTTAAGATGTCAATTGTCCATCTATTATCATCCCTTCTAGCAATATGTCCAGCCCAACTCCAGCCTTTTAATACTTTCAATGATGTCAGTAACACCTGTTTATTCTCTTACTCATATATTGCGTTTTTGATCTATTTTCGTTACTTCTAACATGCATTTTTCATACTTCTTTGAGTGGTCTGAAGTCTCTGTATTGCTTTTTTATCAAGTCCAAGTCTCAGACCCATAAGTAAGAATTGGTAAAACATATTTATTAAAAACCTTCCTTTTCAATCACATATGTATATTTCCTTTTAATATTAAATTATTTCTGTCAAAAGCACTCCAAACAAGTTTAATTCTATGATTAATTTCATCCATTATGTTTCCATCTGTAGTAATAATTTGATCAAAGTATTTGTAGTTGTTAACTTATTCTAACTCTTCTTAATCAATCTTTATTTTCATCTTTTGAGAAAATCCATTGAACATTACTTTAGTTTTTTAAACATTTACCTTTAGTCCTGCTTTCTTACTATCATCTGTTAACTCTTGCAACATTTCTGAAACTCTAGAATATCATTTGCAAAATCTAAATGACTTAAATAATTTCCATTTAATTTTACTAAGTTTTGGAGATATGAATCAACCTATCTTTACACCTTTTCAATATTAACCTTCCTAGTACCATTACATAATTTAATTGTTGCTGTTATGTTTTTAAAAATATGTTAACCTTCCAAGTGAGTATCATTATGTAATCTAATTGTTGCTGCTGGGTTTTTATAAATATTCATTCTGAAAATATCTTGAATCTATATCTTGATGATCCAATGCTTTAATCACTGAAGAAGTACTTATAGAATCAAATGTCTTTTCATAATCTATAAATCCAAAGCATAATGGCAATTCGTATTCATTGGTCTGTTCTATAACTTCTCTCAGTCCTTGGATATGATCTACATACTAAAACAATCTTTAAATCCGCTCATTCTTTTGGTTGGTTGAAATCTGATGTTCTCTGTAGATGACTTATAATTATCTTAATAAAAAAAAATGGTATAAAATTTACAAAAGGCTGATAGATCTGTAATTTCTAATATCTTCTTTATCACCTTTTTTAAATATTAATATCAATCCTGCATTCTTCCAATCATTTGGTAAATTTTTATCATTTAGACATTTGGTATATATATAACTTTGCCAAAAATTTTTATATTTCTTCACCTACTTGTTTTAATATATCGATTATAATTCCATCATTACCTGGAGCTTTTTATTACTTCATAAATTTAATTGCATATCTCATTTTTTCATTTAAAATCCTGGGTAATTCAGAAGATGTAATAGATGTAGGAAGTACTTGTTCTTTATTACTATATAATTCTTGATAAAACTCTTCTATCCATTTCATGATATCTCTCTTTTAAGTAATAGTTACATCTTTTTTTCTTATTGCAAATATAAGTTTTCTACCATTACAAAAATGTTGTTTTACATTATTGAGACTTTTATTCCCTTCTACAGCTTTCCTAGCTAGTTCATAATTATACTTTCTTCTATCATTATCAACTCTTTTTGGCACTATTTTACAAACTTCAAAATATTCAATCCTTCTTAGTGCATTATTTTTACATATCTTAATATCTTTCTTTTTTTTTATAAATTCTCTAGTCTTAGTAGAAATTTTATTGGTCAATTGCTGCTTTTTTCTATCAGCTATCTTTGTTGCCGCTTTTAAAAATGTATCAGTTATTTTCCTATTAATTTTCTTCAAATTTGAACTATGTTCAAAATCTACTAATACTTGAAACTGATTTGCAAGTTGTAATTTAAATTCATTAGAATATATCTAAAGATTACAAATAACAACAGTGGATATTGTTTTTTTTTTAATAATTTTTATCTCTCTAGATTTGCTTTAACAGTAACATATATCTTACTTATCAATGATTACTTTCTGTGCTGAATTTATTAAGAACATTACAATATTAAAATATGTATTTTCTGTTAGTCAAAATGTAATCCATTTCTGCTGTACTTTGATTTGAATGCTTTCATGTTCATTTCTTTTTAACAATTTTCTCAAAAATAGATTTCATAATATAAAGTTTTCCTTTTTCTGCAAACTCCACAAGTCTATATTTTCTCTCATTTATATTATCATAACTGCATTACCTGAATTTGTATATAGCATTTTGATCTTTAATTTGTTTGTCAATTTTAGCATTAAAGTCTCCGATAACAATTTTAAATGTTGTTTAGTCTGATCAAAAGCCTTTTGTACATCCATATAAAAATCTTCTACTACTTCATCACTATGAGAACTTGTTGGGGCATAAACCTGAATTATCTGCATTTGGTATCTGCTATTAAATTAAATAATTAATCTTGCCATCATTCTCCGCAATATTGTTCTTCCACTTTTTATTTATAACAAATCATATTCCATTTGTACTTCCAATATGTGTGCCTTTGTAGTAGAATATGTGTCCACTTTTTAAATCAATTGTCTCTTCACATTTTCTTCTAACTTCATAAAGTCCAATAATGTCCCATTTAATATAAGACAATTCTTCCAATTTTTACAATCTTCCTTTACTTGAAAGTGATCTGCAGTTGTAAGTACCTAAATACAAAGTTGTCATCAAATGTCAGCCTGGATCCGCAATCAGGGTATTCTTAGCACCCCTTATGCCACCAATTAACTCGCTACATTGGCTGATCACTTTACAGCTCCTGGGAATAAGGACCATGATTTATTTTTGTCAGTCATGATTGTATATATCTATTAGAAAAAAATTGTTCATTCACACACACATTCATTCTGCCTTATCAGGCAACCGAGAAGAAAATATTAACACCAAAATATTAACATCAAAATAATTCGAAAAAATAAAAATAATTTATTTTATTTAAAAAGATTATATATACAAAATTATGTGAGCATGTGCAGAACACTTTCCGAAAAAGTTTATATCGGATGTAAGTAAGTATGAAATCTTTTTATATTTATTTTCAAATGAAGCTTTAAACAATTTTTCTATTAAAAAGGTAAAAGATCAATGACTATCACCAATTATTAAAGTAATTTTCATTGCTTGGTTCGTTTCGTTTTCGATATATATATATCATTATAAACTTGTTTTTAGAAAAATAATTTATTTCTACCTAAGTCAAAGATAAATCTCAGATGTTCGCTTAAAAAAATACTAACTTTTTAAAAATCAAATACTCTAAATTGATTCTAAATAAATCTCCTGAAATGATTATAAATGAAATATGGACTTTCGGCGTTTTATGTTGAGGTACTGCCTAGAAAAAAAAAAGAAATCTCCGAAAACTTACGCACAGAACAGTATTTAAGTAACGACTTTATTAATAAAAAGAAAAAATACACTTTTTTTTTTTTTTGCAAGCCTACTTTCTATAAATATGCTTTATGGGAGTTTTTTTTTTTTAAAAAAATAATCCAAGTTTCACTTTGTTCATATACAATTTTTTTTTTTTTTTTAGATGAATGTTTACGTCATCATCATGTTAGCCATTATTAATTCATTACAGAATGAAGATTTCTTCAAATTTGATTCACTTTCTTATGTAATATTTTTGCATCTCTATATCACTCCAGAAAACTTTCTTACATCATCTATCTATCTAACATGTTGTTTTTCACAATTTTTGTTAATCTCGTTAAAGATTATAATTTCATCTCATACAATTTTATTTCAGTCTTTAATTCTTTCATTAATATCGGTAATGTCTATCGGTTCTATCATCTACATATTTCACTTTTGATTCTTCCTTGATAAACCTGGTATACACTTATTTTTTCCATATTTCTTTGCGTGATATTTCAGTCTTTTTATTGTTTTTCTATTATATGTATGTCTAAGTCTTACATACATAATCAAACTCTATTAAAACATATGATATATTTAGTTAAAAAAACTTATTTTCTGTGCAAAAGGCATGATAATAGACTAATTAATTTATTCTCTTATGTTTTCATTTGTATTAACATTTTAACTAAAATATTCATAATTGTTAACTTTATTTGGTTCATTAATATCAATGTTTATTTTTATATTTTTTGAAATGATAGTAATTTTTTTAGCATTTCATTTTAATCTTATTTTTATCTTACAGCTTTTAAGTTCTTATACAAAAAAAAAAAGAACCAAAACATTCTTAAAATTTATATAACTTGATTAATTTTCCATTTACTCTGTTTATTTAATATTTTCCTGTAAACGTGTAGAAAAAATATTTTGGGAGGTAGAATCAACTTTCTATGCATTCTTATCAATGTTATTCTTCTTAATGTCACTAATATTTTTCAGAATTTTGGAAATACATGACACTATTAAGCCCTTATGTATCTTTCCATAAATTATTAAAACTAAGATGAAATAATAGCTCCTATTCATTGGTCATTTTAATAACTTTTTTTTGTTTTTTGGATGAGATCTATGGCATTTTTAATTCCATCTTTTTCTTTTGTTTGACTTGAGTTCAATGTAAAAAGATCTTATATAGAATTGAAAGAATTCAGATGACTGTAATTTACAATATTTTTTCATTTTTCTTATCAATCATTATTGCACTTTCCTAAGAATCATCATTTGTATTCTTATGTTTTAGTATTTAATGTTAGGCTTTGCCAATATTTTTATTTTATTTATTGTCTTTTTAAATATCTATAATAATTTTATTATTTTATAGAAATGTTAGGTATTTCATAAATTTAATTGAATGCTCATTATATGTATATATAAACACTTGAATCTCAAAAAAAATGTCATTCTTGTAGGAATTACGATGTTTTCTTGCTTTGTTATTGCTATATACTTCTTCTTTATAGAAGTAATGCTATTTCTTCCTCTTTATTGCAGAAGCTTTACTTTCATTCTCTCTTATAAATTTCCATGATAGTTCCCAATTATGTAAAATATCTTTAGTTCATTATTATTGTTTTTCAAAATCCAAGATGTGTTCTTTTAAATATATCATTTAAAATAATTTTTTATTTCTTTTCTATATATACTTTTTTGAATCATTTGAACATTGTCTAATGAATTACAGCTATTTTGTTCTTATTACCTGTGTAGCTGTACTTAGTACAGTATTTGTTATCATCAAACTGAATTTATTTCAATATGAGCCATTTTTAGAATCTGATAATATTTAAATTAATTTGTAAGTTCTAAAATATTTCTGAAGCTTAGGTTGATCAACTATTGATGTTTTTAACTTTCTATGTTTAATTTAATTTATCTAATATCTTACTAATTGGTGATAAATTTCTGTATTGAATGTACTAAATACTTTACAGTTTTGAAAAAATATTTTTTGTTAATTAAAATATAATCCAACTTGGATGTACTTTTATTTAGATGCTTTTATATCTATGTTTTAATTTTTTCTCAAAAAAAAAAAAATTCATAATATCCACTTTCCCCAGAAATTTTACATCCTTTCTCATTTATGTCTCCATATGCAAATTTACTCATATAATTTTTATCTTTTAGTCATTTTCTAATTCTAGTATTAAAATATTATGTGGCAATTGTAAAATATTTTTGGTCTAGTCAAAAACATTCTGTGTATTTATATAAAAATTATCGTTTATCAGAATGACAACTTTTTGAACTACATGCATATGATGCCTTCCATTAAGTTCAGCAACTAATCTTGTCTGATGTTTGATTAATCTCTTCAAGATGGTTCTATCTAATATAATGAATCTAAATCTATTTATGATTTCAAAATGTCTTTTTTACTTTTTTTTCCTAACTTTACATGAACTGGTAATGTTCTATCTACTGTTAAACAATTCTTTTTTTTTTTTTACAATATTTCTTCTTTTGAAAAAGATGGTTAAATAGAAGATTATCCTTAAATGCTTGAGTAGCAGCTTAGGTCTATAATAAGAGATTCTTATCACCCACTTACTTGAGTTGCTGTCTACTATCTTAGATGATAGCTTTATAGCTTGAAATATGAGAAGCATAATTTATATTTGGCTGTTATAAATGAAAATACAAAAACCAAGCATTTACATAAATGCATACAAATCTTCAGTTAAGAACTTGTAGCATCTGAAAAAAAAGACTGTGTTTGTTTGTTTTTGTCTTAAATTTGGAGGTAACATCTAAATAGATGACAAAATGTTGATGAATAGTCTATCAATGTTCATTCATTAAGTAAGCATTTATAAAATAAAACACCTGCAATCATAAGGGTATAAGAAATAGACATTAAGAATTTATTTTACTCAGTTCTCTTAAAGATTTTAAAAGAAATTAAGAGTCTTCTTTAAATTAATAGCAAATTTATTTGCGTTGTCTGTATGGACAATTTTAAATATAGATAATTTATGTGTTATACATCTATTTTACTGATATAAAAATTTGAACTGATTTATTCATGGAAAGAATTATATTATTGAGAAAAGAGATAAGAAAGAAAATATCTGCAGCTTTGGATATAAGGACATTTGAATAGCTTCTCCATTCTTCTGGTATACCATTAATATTTTATGTTCTATTCTTCTGCACCATATAATTTATGATTTTTTTAAATCATTGAATTATTATGAAATCTACTCTTGTAGCTGAAAATATATTACATATATTGATAAAACTTTTAAAAAAAGGTAACTATTTCATAGCTAACATGCTAACCAATCAATATTGTTTAATAAAGGAGTATTTAATGGTTATTAGTTGGAGTATAAAACAAAGATACAAAATTATCAAAACTTTCATCAACCAAAAATTAATATGTCTAATGAATAATACCTACTTTTTCACTGTTCCTAGAGCAATTAAAAGAAAGGATTTTACTTTGCAGTGAAATATTCACTTTTACCTTGTATAATATTTTAAAATGCTAAGCTTCATAATTTTAATAGCAATATCTATTTTAAGGCAAATAAAAATTTTAATCACAGGTAAATGTAATTTAACATGTTTTTTGTGAACTTCTTGATTTCATATTTTTCTAAATAATAGACTCTGAATATTTCTAATGACTAAATGCCAATCAATATAATAACTTCAAATCTGCAATTTTTCATATCAAATGAACTCATCATGAAGCATTGACAAAGTTTTATAACACAGCAGGTTTTAAAAAAAGGCATATGGCTTTATTGTTGGGCACTTCATAAAGAGCGCCAGACTTGCATGTGCCAAAATTGATTGTGAGACCATCCCATGTCAGACATTCTATCAACTGTGCTAAACTTGGTGTGCTCTACCAACTACACTAAATTTGCACAGGATGCAACAAGTCTAATAAATAAACTCCTATTTCTTTTACTGAGAATATCTAGTTTGAAGAAATTAAGTCACAGACAATATAATTTATTTGTTTACTGTGAAATGCTTTATATAATATTTTTATTTAGGTCAATTAGTCTTAACTATTTGGAATAATTCCAAAGTTTTTATGTATGTTAATACATGAATAAAGATAATAAAGAAGGATTATGAAATATCCCTACATGATGCTTACAAAAGACATTGTCACTGTAAATGGAGGGATTTCTTGATTCTTCAATGAATTCTAAATACAGACAAATGTAATCTTTTAGCTATTTACTCTGTTGTATTACTCACTGTTGACTTTACTATATTCTTCTTCTTTTGATTACAAAATTTTTCATTTTCCCTCCTACTCTTATTCACTCTTTTTGATATCATTTCATACATGATCTTTTTTTTTGCAATAAAAATTTGTAACTTTTACTAATCCTCACTTTGAATATTTTTTATATGCATCTTTTAAATAATTCCATTACTTTCAATCTCTGGTGTGACCATCTGATGAGAATTTGCTTTTGTAATCCTATTTTTTTCCCAATAATATTAACATGTTAAAATATAATCAAATTTTATCTTCAGCTTAATATTTATATATATATTTATTTATTGCTGATTTTTAAAATTAGGCATTGCATTCTTTGAGCAATATGTTTATGCAGTTTTTGATTTATTAACAATTCAGATGTATTCTTTGCTGCTTTATTTAAATCTTTGTTTTTATATTTCTTGAATTTATTGCAGTGATTTATGAACTTATTAAAGTTGTGTGACAATTGGTATGTGACAATTGGCACTGATAAAACTGGAGAATCAGTGTACAATATTTCCATTTCTGCATTCAGTGGATATTGAGACTCATTCATTTATAATAGAGACGTCTTTATTATACATTCGGAGTACATATGATACATCACCACTTACTTGAAGATTCTTCTAAATGTATAATAATTTTTCTGCTACTACTTTTCTGGAGATTGCTGTAAATCATTAGGATCATCTATCATTTTAATTAAGCATTGACTAGTACTTGGTCTGTGAGAGATTTCATCTTTCTAATTGCCTCTTTTTTAAAACTGCTGGATATTTTATTATCCTATAACTTATATTAGATATTTTTTGCTTTTATTATTATTTGTTTTTTTAAATGTGGTGAAAATTTCAATAATTTTTTGACTTATGAGCTTAGTATTCATATTTCTCATCAGCCCATTGGTATATATCATCTATTTTTAAAAATTATACATACATTTATTCATTCTTATGTATATACATTCAGTCATTTGCTTTAAAGGTTTTATTTATATTTTTAATTTGGTTTTTTTTATCATTCTTATTGATAATTGCTCTTTCTAATAATGCCAAAAAATGTTTCTTCTTGGAAAAATTTACAAATTGATCTGTTATATATAGGTGGTTTGAAATCAGACTTTCACATGACCCTCAACTATTCATGCTATCTCATACGGCTGACACACTTGATCACACACATGTTGAAAATATATTTCGTGTTAATCCAGCACTAATCAATTGGTTCAGATTATCATCTTCACACATATATACAATCAATGCTCAGCTTATATTAAGATAGCTAATTTTCATACTTTAATGGACAGGCTTCAATCCACTCCACCGCACAACTCTTTAGCCATCCATTTTCATTGAAAATCTGATGATGGAATGCTCAAAGCCCACATTGGTGCTAATTTTCTCATCCTACACATGTTGACCATAAGTCAGTTCGACTCCTCATGTATAGAACATAATCCATTTACATACATATACAAGGGATGGGCAGACCTTACAGTACTGTTGTTTTTACTGTAATTTTATATATGATCTGCTTTTTCTAAAAACTCTTCAGTTTTTTATTATTTAAAATTCTATACAAATACTAACCTACATAAGTTTTTCGAATCACTTACTTCAATTTACTGAGGCGAGTAATATTTACCTCTTCATAAAAAGCTGCATCATATTTACCGATTCATCTTTGCCCTTGGGTAAATAAGTGAAATGACTTCATGTTGTGTTTATTTTATAATTAAAGTGTAGAATGTAAAAGATATGAGTGCAGGAAGTTAGACATTTGGAGATCAAATTACAGTAATTTGGTGATGATAAATACTGATTAAATAATGAAGACATATGAAAGGTTGTGACCTGGGGCAACTGATGAGTGCTTATTTACCCAGAAATGCATCTTGAGAATCATTTACTTTTTTCAGATATCTTTATTCATATATTTCCAAAATGTAATGATAAATTCGAAGTTTTAAGTATAATTTTAAAAAGATCATAAACACACAAAAAAAATGAAATTACAACAATGATAGCATGTGGTTACGTTTAATAAAAATGAAACAGGTATATTAATTTTTAATTGAGTTTAAAGCTTAAATTTGAAATAATATGATAATCTCTAATAAATAATTATTAATAATCATCAACATATATGATCTAACGTGGATGGTTGCAATGTTGAGAGTAGGAAATTTGATTGACATTTGTAGATCAAATTGTAGTAGGATGATATTATACATAGCTCTAAATTTTTATATGAAGACATTAATAATTTTCTGTTTATAAAAAATTAGCTATTTTTTTTAAATTTAAAAACAATAAATACATTATAAGACTTTTAAAACATTATTTAAAATATATACTTCACAAAAAAAAATAGACAAACTGAATTAAAATAAGGAATGCATTTATTACCATTACCAATTTCCCTTATAACTAACTCCTTTTAGGATTAAGATCTTTCTGCCTTTATTTTAGTATATCTAATCTATAACTTTTATTTTGCATCACTCCAAAAAATATTGGATTTTAATGTAGATCTTCAGTCGTTCATCTTTTATAATCTATTCTAACAAAATGTCCAATCATTCAATCACATTTTAGTCTTTTTGTTTGTCACTAAGCCTTTTAGTCCTGAATTTTGCTGTGTCATACTTCTATGTGTGTTTTCCAGTCTATGTACTGTTTTTTTAGAATATATATTTGATATTTGTAGATAATAATATATTTATTAAGTAAATATTTTCCAAATACATAAATGTACTTCGCTTCTGCATAAAATTATTTATTCCAAACAGTCTCTATTCAACTTTAATTTTATTGTCAATTTATCCATTATGTTTCTATTTATAATAATATTTAGCCCAATACATTTATATTTGTTAACTTTTTTTAATTCATTAATATTAATTTTTATTTTAATTTTTTTAAAAATCCAATAAACATTTTTTAATATTTATCTTTAGCAATGTTCTAACTTTTTTGTCTACAAGTGATAATTTTTCTAAAATTTCCTGTATTTTTGAAATATTAATTAAGAACCCATCATATTAACAGACAAGAGGCGCCTCTTTTTAATTGGTTGCTTTAACAATTTTCTTTAAAGATTTAATGTAAATTAAACACAAACATAATTTTTTTTTAATAAGGCAATCTTTATTTTGTAATAATTTTTTTAAATTTTTTTATAAGATTTAATGTAAATTAAACAAAATATTTTAATATTATATAAATAAGTATGAGAAATTCACAGTTGAAAAAAAATCTTTGGATCAACCCGGCCTCTTAGTCCAGTTCAAAAATATAACATGCAAAGTATTAATAAAGCTAAATTAAAATTTACAGTATTAAATATATACCTGTTATATTTGACATGTGACAGTTAAGGACAATTCTTATGGTTTATTAATATTAATATTGTTGTGAATTTGACACGTAACAGGTTGTGAATTTGACATGTGACATATATTCATTAATAAGACAACAGAGAAATTAAGAATTTTATATGTAAGATAAAATCAAAATGACCTAAATAAATTCCAGTCTTTTAATTTTCTTGTTTTCCATTTTAATCTAAAAATTGAAAAGATGAAATTATTCTATTGTATACCCTTACCTATATTCATCTTATTATTGTCTAAGCATTGATGCTAAAAAATTTGATCAATATTCTTCAATAATTGATATTGTGTGAGGTCTTGAAATCCTTTTTTTTTTATTATTGGAAATGTCATCTAAAGTTTGCTATATCTTTATTTAGATGTTTCCACATCCAATTCTTTCTTTATTTTTTTTTAATTTAAATATATTTCTCTTTCATCTCTAAATTCTACAAATTCTAAGTCCATTTTCATTTTTTCCATCCAAATTTACCGAATGTACTTTTATAATTCATATGTTTTTAATTTTTTACTTTGAAATCTATCAAGGCCATTGTGAAGTGTAGCTTATTAAAAATATTTCTATACATTTTTATAACATATTTTATTTCTTCTTCATAATAAAAACTTGTTAAATAAAAATATCCTCCATTAATTAAAATAAGTAATCTTATTGTTGCACATTCTAAGACATATTTTTTCAATCTTTATTTATAATGAAGTTCTCTCCACTTATATTTATTGTACAAACTAATGCATTTTTGTTTTAATTTTACCCAATCCAATAATGTCTTAATCAATATATAATGGTTACTTTTTTTCTTTGAAATATATTTACAATTAGAAATAAAAATATATAACATCGTCATCAAATGATAGCCTAGGTCTGGAATCCAGGGATTCTCAGCATACTCTAGTTTAATCATTATCTTCCGGTTTAACTGATGAATTTACATCCTCTAGAAAACTTTACTTTTTAATTGTTTATTGTGAATAAATTTTTGATAATCTACAATTATTCGACTTCAAATTCTCACATACTCTCTGGTTAAAATTCCAAGCTTTTGAGAAAAAAATACAATGAGAGAAAAAAAAATCGTGATTATTTTTTGACCCAAATTCAAAGATATGTCAGTAAACTCTATATTTTGGCTCATATATATTGGTCAGTAGTTCACCTATGTTTATTTTTTATGGGATATTTTCATAGAGATATTAAATGCATCAACGAGAATGTATAGATTGAACATTAGAAACTTACACTGGAAAGTAAACAATCTTCTCTCAGTTAGTAACAAACCTTTTTTTGCGGCAAATATACATTTATATTAAAATAAAACTGGAAGAGGCAGTTAAAATAAAATTACATTTACTACTTTTATTTGTTTGTTTTGAGATTTATTTATATTTTAAGAAGTTTACATTTGAGTGTGAGTATATTTACATACCTTTTCAGTTTTCTAAAATAAATTTTATCTCAGCATATTTTCGAAAGATTTTATATTTTTGTTCTTATTTTTAGAAATAAGATAACTTTTCAGAAATACTTGAAGCTCTGCTATTACATTCTAGAGTTATTAATATATGTTCTATTAAACGGAAAAAATGATAAAAATATGATGCTTTCTGATGAGAAAACTAAATATATCTGAAAGTGCATTACTGAATGATTCTTTATAAAATTAAAATCTCAACCTGTCTTCTCCAGTGAAAACCAATCTCCCTTTACCCTATGAAAACATTTATAATTATCTCCAGGCAAGCTGCAGGGGGAAAAAAATTACCTTAAAAAAGAAGAAAAAAAAATTAAAGCCATTAATAAATAATGGACTTTTTTCTTTTCCTTTTTACATTTTCTATAAGACCATTAAATAAGTTCCTATAAAATCAAATATTTTGTAGTAATCTTTTTATATTTCTAAGCAATCAAAATCTTATTTAATGCTATTTCCAATATTAATCTGTAGAATCAATCGCAGTTCAGATTTCTTCATTTTTCTCTTTTAGCTTCATTTTATTTGATTTTTTTTTAAGTGCTACCAATTACATCATTAGATTCATATTTGCATTTTACAACTCAACGCAAAATATTTTTCTACATACTACTTTAAATATTGATCAAATTGACTATATATATATATGTAGGTGTGCATGATTAGAAATCAAAAAGGGAAAGCACTTCATTGATAAAACTACATCCAAATAGCTCTAACTAATTATTGAAAAAATATTCGTAATAAAAGCTGGACTAAGCCCTCAAATACAACTTAACTAATATAAGATTTGAGGTTTGTGGGTGCCAAAAAATTGAAAATTCTGTTTTCTATTTGGATAGAAGAGGTATCAAATCTGTAAAATTTATATAAAGATGGTAGGATAATATTAAGACAAGAATACGTGTCACGTGTTCACCACTAATGAATAGATGGGAAAAATGATGAATACAAAGTTTTAGAAGAATTCAAAAACATTTATTATTTGAATCAAAGAATTCGAAAATAAGTACAAATATTATATTATTTTAAATGGTGATATGTCAACATAATTAACCTCTGTTAATGTCATAAATAATATTTTGCTTATTATAAAAATTTTAATATAAAAAATAACTAGGAGTTATACATTACGTTTTATCTCATAATTGAAAACAGTGTTTGGTTTAAATGAAACTGTGATGAAGTGTCATTATTAACATACCCTATGCAATATAGTTTATCATTATAGATTACAATAATATCACACTGAGAAAAAAACAAATACAAAACAAAATAGAAACGCAATATTAAAAAATGCAGACTTTTCTTTTTTATAATATTGTTAGAAGAAAAATAAAACTAGAATAGATTTCCACACATGACATATAATCAACAAATAGCATTTGTTTATGGCAGTTAGAATTATTTTTAACATATTCCTACAAGTTGTCATATGTTTAGTATAATGATGGCCTGATAAGTTCAAAATCTAAAGCACTTTATTTTACTATTAAACAATTTTTTTGATTTTTCATTTTTATTCTAATACATATACAAACAGAACAAAATAATGTACTGTCTGATATCTTTATTAATATAGTGTTGCATCAAAAAACATTTTTTAGCATCAAGAACTATTTGCACTGATAACAGCTTGTATTTTGCATAACAGTATGTAATTACATCACATTTGATCACTATCTAAAAAGCATTAAGCCATTATTCAAGAATAAAATTTCAGACTTTCTAAAAGATGTCAAGGATATTATTGATTTCTTATTGTGTTTAAGAATGATTTAAAAATATTATTAATGTTTAAGTTATGTAAGTGAAGGGATTGTGAGAGTTATAAAAAAGAATCTCCAAATTTCTTCAAAATCATATTTGTGTGCTATGTATAAATTAAAACATTAATATTTTCTAAAATGATAATATTGTATGAAATCAGTGCTACGTTATGGAATAATTTGAACCACAGACTGTAAAATAGTCTGCAATTGTGAAATTTCAAGGTAAGGTAATAATTGGAACAAAAAATAGCATGGCATATATAACCATATAATAACAGCTTCACAGTTAAAACACTAAACATAAATCATTGCAGTCATAGGAAAAAATATAAACAATAATCCATCTAATGATATAATCATATGTCTATTGCCCATATCTTATGTTCAATATGTCAATCATTTTTGTAGCATATAGTTATGTTAACAAACATTTCTGCCATTTTAGCCAAACTTTGCAAAAAACACAATACACATATAGGTAAAGAACCCATATATAATATCTAGATGTGTGTACATGTGGATATACATGTTGAAAAAGCATATAACCTATACACAGACACACATATATCTAAATGTCTGTATATACCATATCGGCAAAGTAAAATATATTTATGTCAAATAATTTTTTTATTAGCTTTTTTATTTAGTATTGTATTGCATAGAATAACTGAAACCATGAATCTAAACTCGCAGATAAGACACTACTGTATTTCTGAATTCGATTACATTTCTTTATCAAGTTTTTTTGCTTAGCATATGAACATGCAATTAAAATGTTAAAACTGTGATTTATAATAATAAAGTTTGATTTAATTTTTATAGCATATATCTTTTTGTTTTATTTAATTTATGGGTTATTAGCCTGGCCAATCATTAAATTCAAAAATTTATAAAATTGAGAAATGTATTCTTTTATTTCTAACATATATCTGCGTACATCAATAATAATAAAAAAACATGCTGCACATTATAGCAGATAATTAACACATCTTCCAATTAAACTTAATTGTCTGTAGTACTATTTTCCTCCCTCTTTTTGTAGTCATTGTAGTTCTACATTTGATGCACCTCTATAGTGGCGACATCTATAGTTTTATATCATTTTTATTTTTTTAAAAATTAAATATAATCAAATTAGATTTTTTTTTAATTAAGCAGTAATTAATTCACTAAATATCAGAATATATAATTGATGTCTCTATGATGAAATATTTAATATTTAGTCTTTCTTCCTGTATGAATTATTCCACTAATGCATAAGCAGACTAATATCAGAACTTTGAATAATCTACGATTTTGAAGTTTCCGGTAAATCACGAACCTTGCCAGTTATATATATAATAGTGTTTAAATATATCAATTAGTTAAATAAAGTTCTTTCTTTCCACAATTGTGTTAACAATCACTAAAATGTTCATTGACAAAACAAATTTGTAAAACATCACAATTATCAGTCTGCCTAACAGTGGATTAACTGATAAAAATTGGATACTGCTAATAAAAGTTTCTGATTAATTCATGTCAGTAAAAAAGTTTATAGATATAAGGGGTCTTTGTTATTTTAGGATGTAACTCTAAATTTGTAATAGTATTAACAATAATGTTAAGAGGCAGATATTAGCTAATTGTCACTAATGATAATCAAGTATCAAACATTATTCAAATTATCCTAGTGACATTATAACTTGCCTTCATGTAGATATCAAAATATACAAATAAAATAGAAAAGGTATTTTTTTTTTAAAAATACTGTGTTATAAAGTTTTAAAACTGGGCAAAAATTGAATGAAGGTTTACCAAAATAGCTCATAAAAATAAATTGATTCTCTCCTTTAACTTCCAAAAAATAAAATTATAGACCTGCATAGAACACTAAAAACACACAAGAATATTTGTCAATGCATTAGTGACTTGGTGATCAGCATAGCTGCCTTCTAAGCAGTTGGCCCGGGTTCGCTTCCTGGTCAATGCATTTGACATATGAAAAAAAAACACACAAAAATAGTCAAAATCTAATGTAAAAATTATTTCATAATTTTTCTCAGAAAACTTCATGTCAATGATAAAAGTAATCATATTAATTATTTAGCTATAGAAAAGAGTTTACTATTAAGTGAAAGGAAACCATTTGATTACTTTTTAAAGGGAAGCAAGCAGAGCAAATTTCTAGTATACAGTCCATATGTTTTTCTCATTGCAAATTCTATGTGAGTAATAAACAAACACAGATAAACTGCTCACCAATGCACATTAGTAGAGTGGTGAGATTTTCTCCTACTTTTTACGTCTGAGTTTAAGAATCAAAAAATACTATAGACTTTTTTTTCTCAGTTGCCATTTTCTTACAGAAATATCAATTGAATTTTCTTTAAGTAATATATGAGTGAAAAATTTGTTTATTTAGATATTTATCATCACAGATAAAACTAAATAATGACCCTTACTCCAGGAGGCCATAGAGTCATCAGATAAAGCAGTTGTAGGTAGCCAAAGGCAGAGGATTCCTAAGAATCCCCTGATTGTAACCCATTCAACAATGACTTTTATATGGATACCTATAATTGGAGGTCACTTTTGAGTAAATTGATTTAAAAAGTAAACTTGTATTTTACTACAAAAAAAATATAGGAAGAACAAGTGAAATAAGATTCATTATAACTAAAAGGGAAAAGAACAACATTGTGAAAAATAATGGTATATTAGACAGAGTGGCAAAGCAGATTATTCAGGTTTATGCCCACCAAGATCTGATTGTGATGAAGAAATAGAGGATTTTTATATTGATAACAAAGTGTTTTTGATTAGTCCAAACATTTTAAAATAGTTATGGTAGATTGGGAAATAATTGAAAGATAAAATTGTTGTAAGTAAATTTGTTTTGTTAGCATAAACAAGATAGGACACAAACATTTATATTTGCAGAAAAAATAAAAACGTTGTATATTAAGAATTTTTTTTTTGATTAAAAAAAAAGCTAAATGGAAATGGACATAAAAGAATACAAATGAAAGTACTACAGAATTGTATTATATTTTGACCATTAGAAAATATGTATTTCAAGATTGTGATGTTCTTAAATGATTCAATACAAGAAACAGTCACAATAAGTGAGATGTAAGAGGTTTTAATAAAAAAAAAAAAGCTAAAGAAATGAAAACTATTAAAAAAAATAGCATTAACAGTTGATATTCCTAATCTTTAGAGATCTCCAATAAATTTAAATTAAGACTTTTTAATCGGTTTAAAATTTAACAGATTTGAATGAAATCAATAAAAACTTAACTGAATGCAAGACGGTACTGAGACAATGTATAAGGGAAAAAATAAATATAATTTTTTTTAAATAATCCATTAAGAATGATTGTAATTAAAATAATGATATAAAAAATAATTGATAAGAAAAGCTATAGAAAAGAATAGACGTCTCAAAAGTATAAATCAACGTCTTAGTATTAAAATAAAATTTGGCAGTAAGAATAAAAGATGAATCTATTTCTAAAAAAAGATATGGCATATTATAAAATAATTTGATAGAGAATTGCATAGTAATAAATAAGAAGAAAATGGTATTGTCTACACTTACTACATGTTTTAGAATTGCCAAGTATTTTTAAATGAAGATTTGAGACAGCAATTAAATGTATATAAAATGATAGAAATATTATTCTAAAAAAATCATTAAAAACATACGGAATTTTTTTTGGCAAAGTTCTATATCAAATTTCTAAGTAATAAAAATATATCAGTTAATTGGAAGAAGGCAGAAGCAACTGTGTTGATATTTAAGAAAAATGATGAAGATAATATTAGAAGTTTCAGATATATTCAATCTTCTATCAGTTCTATACAAAATCTTTATCAAGGTAATTAAAATTCATTTCTAGAAAACATTGGATTCTAGGACAAACTGGATTTAAAAATGGATTTAGTGGAATGGATCAGATCCAAGTATTAAGAGAAGTTATAGAAAGGTTCATTAAATATGGGCTGCCATTATGCTTTGAATTTATAAATTATAAAAAGGTATTTAATTTTACAAATACTTCTGTAATGATTAAAGCATAAAACATTAGAATGTAAACCCTAAATAATGCCATATTATGAAAAATAATTATAAAAATTCAACAGCAACAATTACATTACATGATACTACTAAGAAGTTGTTTTTGCAAATAATGTTTCACAGCTTCAAAAATTGTGAAAGGTTATCTCATAAAAGTAAGAAAGTGGAATAAATATAAATCCTAAAATCCATAGTAATATTTAATGGATTTTCTTAGCAGTAAAAAGTAAGGATTGATAATCTGTATTAGAAGCAGTTAATAACAATAAATAACTTGGTTCTAAATATTAATATAAATAGAAACAAAATAAATAAAAAAGAATTACAGAATTAAACTTGCATGAAATACTTTTGGTGGAGATAATTTATTTATTATTATAAAAAAATATACCTTTATGTTTGAAAAGAAAGATTTTTAATAGATGTGTCATGTAAGTTTTAACTTATGGATTTGAGACATAAATACTTACCAGAAAAATAATACACTGAATGCCTAAAAAGTTGTATGTGAGAAGAAATTAAAAGGGCTCAAAATGAAAGACTAACATATATCACTGAATATCATTGAAAGAATTAAGACATTTAAATGGAGCTGGGATAACCTTACTGCTAGAAGAGATTTAAATTTTATTCTAAGAGATTGTAAAAAGTCTAAAAAGAGATATCATATGAGATGGGGATGAATAAAAATTTGTCAATACAATATGAGTGAAGCAATTGGATTAAAATTGAAGAGTTTTTCAACCTGTAGTGAATTGATTCTAGTTAAAAATAATGATTTTTTTAATAGTCATCTATAATAGGCATAAAAAAATCAATGGAAACCAGATGTCAATGTCAAGAAGATCTCACACTAATTTTTGGTCACTGATTTATCAATAGAGAGTGTTATTCTCAGATCCAATAGCTAGAAATTAATCTGGAGAACAGCTGATTTCCATCAATAAGATATGAGCATTGCTGTCAAATGTACTTTAAATGTGAACTGGTTTTTATACTAACTAAAACTAATTTATAATCCTCTGATTTACAGAGACATTTGATAAAAATAACAATTTTATTAACAAAGTGAAAATGATTTGCAAAATTAATGTGTTTTTTTTTTGTCATACTTTTCTTAATGTTCAATTTTAAACACTTGTTTAAAAATAGTTGGAAACAATTCTAGTATATCTCACAATAGTTTTAGAGAGGTTATATTACTATTAATATATTCAAATAATACATAATATGATAAATATTATGCAAACATTTAGCTTAACTCAGTGAAATATGGAATTGGTAATCTAGTGTCAGCACTGTATATCAATACAAATAAGAATTTTGTTTTAAATATATTAATCTCTAAATAATATAAAAATGTAAATATAGTTGATATGTTGATGTAAATAAAATGCTTCTCATCATGATAATCAAGATATAGTTTTACTATCTGGTATCCATTGTTTAATCAAACTTAGGATGATATTTCTATTGCTGATTATTTTATTTAATTAAGTAAAGATATTATATATATATATATATAAAAGCTACATTTTTCATTTGAATGTGGTCAATACAAAATATTGCTTAATATTTAATTTTGGAATCGTGATGAAAATGAAAAATTATTAAAATTATATTTTACAGGAGTTTATTATTTGACAATATTTGTTTCTAGTATTCTTATCTGACTTGTAATTTATATATTTATTAAAAAAATTTTACATTTTATTTACATTTTTCATTAAGATTCACTTGAAAACAAAATAATTAGCATACATTATTTTAAAATATTGATTTTTACTTGATACTTTTTTTTTTCTGTCTGGTATCATTAAATTCACTTTATTCTTTTTTTTAAATTTAATTTGATAAAATTATATATGTAAACATTTTTTATATAAGTAACCATTTTATCATAATAATTATAGTATTAATTACTTTATTTTATTTTTTAAAGTTTATAAGTTCATTATATTGCTATTAAAAAATAACAAATGTTCAAATATTTTATTTTTTATGAAATGCTTTAAAAATATTTTTTTCTGTTTTCATTTTGAAGGATATAATTTAAATATATAAGAAGTAAATAATTTTTCTTTAACAAATATATTAAAAAAAATAGGCATGTCTATTTGTAAATCCAATCAGAAATTCTTTATTTCAAAAAAGCATTGATAACTCTTAAGTTTCTTATAATTGTGAAGTGATGTGGTGGTGCCTGTTCATTTTGTTTACAATAGTTCTTTGCTAGACAGGAGTTACTTCCTTTATTAATTATTTTTTCATTATAGTTTTGTTAATAGTTTACTTTTAGTGATAATGAATCTATAATATAATTTTCAATTTTGTTCCTAGGTGGCAGATAGAAACAGTTTAAGAACAGCTCTAAATTTATCCACTCTTTATACAATGTGGTGTGAATTTTCTGTTATGTCTGATAAGACAAAAAGGTAAGTTATTATTAATTTTATAATATTAACTGATTAAAAAAATATTTTGTTTTCATAATTATTATTGTTTTTCAAAGATTTCAAAATTAATTTCATAAGTTATATAATGCTAGTGGTTTTATGATTATAAACACATTATTATTTTTAGTAATTTTAATATTTTAAAATATAATAATTTAATTTTGCCACAAAATCTGTTTAAAATATTTATAAAAAATTAAACATTTTAAGCCTCTTTTTATATTATGTACTTGGCAAAGTTAAAATTAGTTTATTATTAAACATGATAAAAATATATTTATGTTAATTTTTAGAAAAGCTATCTTTTATAAGATTAACTTCATTTAGTTTTATCTTAATTAATAATATATACTAATTTCATGTTTCTTTTACTTTGGTAAAAAAATTATATTGTTGTTTTTTATTTTATTTATTTATTAAAAAGTGTCAAATGAAATATCAAAAAAATCAATGTGGAAAATTTTAATTATTATACTTATAAAGTAGAAGTAAACAAAAATTTGTAGTATTTTATGTGCACTTTTTCAAGATATTTAAAAAATATATTAATATCCCAATGATTTGATAAAAGTAAAATATAATTATATACAAATTAGATTTTTAAAAGTATTTGTTTAATTGTTTATAAAAAAAATATATGCATTATTATTGGACTGCAGACAAACTTTAGTGAAAGAAATTATCTAGTATATTTTTAAATATGCTATCGCAATTAATAATGAATGTATGTGAGCTGAAAAATATTTCTAAGATCTGTAAAATTAATTTATTTTTAAATACGGTCCTAATAATCTTTTTTGTTGGTTTGTATTAAGTGCAAGCTATATCACATTGAAAAAACCAAATGTTTTTATTGGAGAAATATGATGTATCAAAAAAATTTTTTTTTGCTTGTTTATTTTCATGTTTCTGCCTGTAAATATTTAAAAATCTTTTAATTTGATAATAAAAAAGTATATAATAACTTTATGAATAATTTTTGAATAAGTAATTCTTCTAATTATTTGTTGGAAGCAAAAAAAATATTAAATGCCAAATTTGCAGAACTATTAATAAGAATATTGCATTTAAAAATTTTTTAAAAATCAATAAAAAAAATCTTTTCTTTTAGATTTCCTTTTTTTTTTTTTTGTCTAATTAAAAAATATATATATTTTGATTGGAATTTAAATTTTTTTTACTTCATTCAAACTATTTATTAATTCAAATATTTCTTTCAAATTAAGCAGTTTTCTACACATTATATATATAATTACTTGGGGGCAGATTCTCTTCAATATTTTGAGTTATTTTCTAAATCTCCTATATTTTTCGGTTTGCACTTTAAGTTCTCTTTTCTGTTGTTCTTTAAAATTCTTCAATCTCTCTCTATATAAATAATTTCATTGCTTTTTTGTTTTTGTATCTTTTTTCTCATATTTTTAAAGCATTAGCATTTCTAATCTTTTCTCGTTTTTTAATTTATATCTAGCTTCAAAATTTTAAAGCATTTTAAATGTATAGCTACTTCTGATCAAATCATTTTATTCTTTCAACTGCTTAGATATATCATAGAATATCAATTATTTGAATTATCGTCATTCTGTTTCCTCTTTTAAATATGAACATAGAGTATTTTTATTCCAATAAAAGATGATTAATAAAAACGGTTACGATTTTTAAAAATAATCGGATAAATTTTTGGCAACCTAAAAAATATTTGTTTGTATTTTAATAATATTTTTACACATGAAATATATATACATTTGATGATTTTTTTTCTTTTTAAAATATATATATATTACCAAAACATAGTAAAATTAATATTATTTAAATCTGAATGCTCATAAATATATAACATTTGGAATTAATCTCCAAGCACTAGCCATATTAATGCAATATCATATTGGCTGATCTGACATTTGTCCTTATAGCTATCATTATTCTAATCTATTATTGACATAAAGATGTTGGATAGCAGATAAAAGTGAACTCATTTCTTATCTGTAATGTTATAACTTTAACACTAAGGGTTATTGCATTAATATAACCAGAACTTAAAAATTTATCATTCCAAATAAAGGAAGCTTTAGTTAAATAACTGCTAAAATTCATGTTCAAATTTTATTGCAAGTCTATTTTTTAAAAAATGTAGATGTCATGATGTGGATCTTAACAACTCTTTTGAATGGCTGATGATGTCAACTTTGATTAACAGAAACACATATTCCACAAAAAGAAAAATGCTTTCAATCAAACATTACTGTATATAAGAATATAAACTTCTCTGAGAATGTAAATAAAAAAAAAACTAACATTAATAGATCATATATATATACATTAGTCATTAATTATCTTTACTTGGGAGTTAACAACTAATAGTATGGAATTGGACAACTCAGAAAACTGAGACCAGTAGTATTTTTTATGCAATGATTTAAATTATACTGAAATCCAAACAGAGATTTATTTTTTAAAGGACCTGCATTTTATCTTCTTCCTCTTTTATTTTGTCATACTTTCTTATATTATTTTTAATGTTTTTTAATGTTTTATTATTCATAGTTACATTTATAGCAGCAGTACTAGATAATGTTAACAATTGATTACAATCATTTTAATAGCTAAACGTCATTTCAAATGGCACTGTAGAAAGTAATCACAAACTATTTTTGTATGTTATGTTTAAAACATTAAAAATATTATTAATGTGATCACCAGAAACCATTGACTTGTTGACACTTATATCATAATCAAATAAAGACTTCTATCCATTTATATAAATTTCTATTTCAAGGTTTTTTTTAAATAATTATTTTAAAAATGTAATCTTACTATCTGATCTCAATTAAGATATTTCATATAATTTATTTGATTTAATTCATTTTGATTTTTTTTAATTTTTGCAATGACATCAACAAAATCAATTTGCTTTTAAATTAATTCTTTTTTTAAATTTTTTTTCGGATCTAAATACTTTTTTCATAAATATTTTCACATAGTATATATATAGAATGTATAGTCTCAGATCATTTTGGATATAAAAAAATACTAGTAGCTTGGAAACGTTGTTGAGTGACTAGATTGAACAATAATTATTTTATAATACAAGAATGAGTATAATGAAAATTATTAAAATAACATAACTTAGATAGTACATTTAAACTTAAAACCTAAAATATTATTGTCAGTAATATTTTATGGAAAAGATTATATTTTATGACTTGTTTCTTTGGTTTGATTTGACAAATTTTATAGTAAGGCTTATTAAATTATATGTGGGGAGATGGTAATCTGGACCAGCTGATGATTGCTGGTTTAGCATGAAATACATATATTGGTGATTATTTATCTTTTCAACATATATGTGTTCAGGTGTATCAGTGTTATGAGATAGTGTGGATAGTGGTGGGTCATGTGAAAGTCTGTGCTCATATACCCTATATATTACATATATAGATACAGGTATATATAATAAGCCTGTGGGTTTCAGTTATAAGATGATTTAATTAAATACGATTCTTTTGTGTGAATAAATTTAATTCTGTAAGTAAATTTAAAATGTAAATTGCTCCTAGATTTGCTTTCAGGCAGAGATCTGAAACAATTACAATTGGTTTGCTAAATTCTTCAAACCGTCTGAGTTTGAAATATTATTAAAGAATAAAAAAATAGATCTTATTGCAAATAGTTATTTTATCTTTCTATATGTAGATGTATGTGTATAACTGACCTGCTTAAAATGACATAGAGGACAGTTAAAAATGCTTGAAATAGATGTTTGTCCAGTGAGTGTTATAATTGTTTTAGCTTTAAATTTATCATAATATATAATAAACACAAAAAACTTTATTTAATGTTTCTACCTACCTTTCTTACTTGTATAAGTAAATCTTTACATTTGTATTAAACCATTTTTTTGTATGCAAAGATATATCTTCAGATTTCTATGTAATTTTATTTTTCTGTTGTAAGTAAACTTTTATATCTTTACTCACAGTTCTTTCTTCTGTGAATGAATCTTCACACTTCTACTTACCTTTTTTTTTTTGTAAATAAATGTTTAGATTTCCACTTACCATTACGTTTTCTGTAAATATTTTTTATCAGCCCTGTGTCATTTTTTTTATTATTTACTTTTCTTTCTTCTATGAGTAAATCTTTTTTTTTTTTCTGTTAACAAATCTTTACCTTTCTATTTGTCTTTTCTGTAAATAAATTTAAACATATGATTAATTTTTCATTATGTAATTATTTATAATACCAGTGCTTGAAAACTTTTTTGATAGATGAAAATTTTCTAACTTCTATTAACAAAGTAAACATAAAGAAAATGTGGCTGAGAATAGTTTAGAAGTGTTTGAAACAAATATGTTTGTCTTTTTATAAATGACTTAATTTTAAATTTTTGATAACAATGTTCCATTAAGATACTCTGTTTTATCTTTTTGTTTCACATAAGTATATTCTTACATTTTATGTATCTATTTACTTATCATCTTTTCTTTTGTATATAGCTTTGCACATCAATTTTATATTGCCATATATTGTAAAGATCAAGAAGGAAAATGTCAAATGCAAGTGCAAATATTTCTGAATTTTTTATTGAGAAAATTATATATATGTCAGTTCATGAATTAAATGGAGCTGCTTTATTCAAGCCATCACAAGACCTCCTTAACAACCGTACATTGTTTGTTTTATTATTTGATTTTATATTTTCAGATTCTGTTTTTATCTTCAAATTCAAAATTAATTTAAAAACTAAAAAAAAGTAAAATTGATGCACACCACAAAAAAAAAATAATTGTTAGGATAAACAATATATATAGGTAAGTGTGTGCATTCATAGTTTGAATAGGGAGTTAAAACATCCATCTAACATGCTCATAATTTTGTATTTGGTTTTGTAAAGGTTTAAAGTTGTTTTTTTTTTTAGATATCTGAGCTATAAATAACCTACTTATTCAATATTTGGTTGGTAAATGGATGTTACTAAAAAAGTTCTCATCATCTCGCATTTGAAAGTTTGATACCTAAAACTTTCTAATTCATGGTTCCTCTTGAAATACTGTTAGATATGCCTTTGTTATGCAATACAACTATCAAGAGCAGTTTTACATATTTTTGCTTATCCATCCATCCATCTATCCATCCATACATCCATCTATCATCTATCTATCTGTGCATCCTTCCTACCTACCTACCTACCAACCTGCCTGCCCACCCACCCACCTACCTACCTACCTATCTACCTACCTACCTACCTACCTACCTACCTATACACACATTACAGAAACATTTTATGACTTTTGTTGTAACCCAATATTTGACCCAATTCATAATATATTTAAATAAAATTGAGAGTATTAAGATACTAAGATGCCAATTATAATTTTGAATTTGCATCTTTTCCCATAATGTCAACAATAGTTTAGTATTGATATTTTATATAGAAAATAATACAACTATCTGCAAATTATCATTATTTTTTGATAAAGGCAGTCTGCCAAAAGCTGGCTAAAATGTATATTATATTAAATATAACTTTAGTTTTAATTTTACATATAGTGGTATATAGTTATTCATTATGAGAAAATGTATATTATTATTACACTTTCAACTATATACTATAGCAATTTTTTAACAAACAAATGAGCTATAATCTTTTTCTGAATTCATTTAAAAGTAACCAAATCAAGACTTAAATCACAGTGTTAATTTTTCTTCCATGTAGCTTTCAGTTTGAATAAAGTTTGTTACAAAATAAAGTTGTTTTTTTCTTGAGCATGTTTTTTTTATGTAATTAAAAAATACTTTCCCAATAACTAAAGAAACAGGAAGATTCTATAAACAACAAAATATTTTTTTATTTTTTACTAGATAAGTTTAAATATTTAAAACAATTTTTTTTTAATAATAAACATAGCATATATTTGGTTTTTATAATTATATTATGTTTCAAATTAACTAAAGTGTTTTTTAAAATTAAAACAATTAGCTGTAGAAATAAAATATCTTCTTCCTTTACTAACATAATGTAAATGATACCTACCAAAATTTGCAAGTTGCTATTTGTGCATTAGCACTTTCTTGTAATTATGTTTGCTATCTTGAAATGAAATTAAAAATAAAATCATTAACATTACATCAATACCAATTCAATGAAAAATTATGGCAAAAACCTTCAATCTTTGCTTGATTCAGGGTCAAGATGCATTATTACATCATTAAAGCATATTAATTAATTATACTTTCCAAAAGCTTAAATATCATTAGTGATATAAAATAGTCATATGATGAATCTTCAAACTAAACATGTGGTGGTCAAAATTTTTTCTTTAATCCAATCTTTCTTTTTCTATTATGTTTTTCCATATAAAATTTTAATTTCATTGAAATAAAATCATGCTATTTTGTCATCATAAAACATATATAGTAATGTGTGCAAAATAGACCGTTTTAATTTGTAAAATAGTAAAGAACATTTTAAAAGTCTATTTTTTTCCATTCTATGAACTCTCATATTTTCAATTGCCATGTATTTTATGACATATTATATTTACAATCATTGCAAATTTTATCCTTAACCCTTCAGAAGCTACAATTGATCTGAGAGACCCAAACAAACATTTTATAATGTTATTACATATATCAAGTACATAGATTTCAAATCATGACTAGCTATGCGTTTGTGTGTGACTAATTGCCATATATTTAAATGGTCAATTTGCATATAACATGTGTTGCATAAGAATATGTGATATTTAATAGTAAAATGTATCTGAGAGATACCATGGACTCTGAAGCCAGTGTTGGTGTGATTGTGAAAATATTTTCTAGATTGTAACTGAAAATAAAATTTAAAAATCATACATTTTATTATATAAATGCAATAAAGGCAAATTTGTAATGTTTTCAAGTTTATTTTTATATTTCAGCACATACTAGTAGTTTAAATTAAGTCACGTGATGTATGACTTGATTTTTTTACTACTGTAGTAGCAACGAATGTGATATATGCAATCTCCACTGCAATTTTTTGAACACGATATTCATAGGGTTAGTGAAGTTTTTTTTAAATTTAATAATACCAACATTCATAAAAGACAAAAATCTTTTAAGTCAAAAAGTTATGATACATGTAACTAATTATACCAAAATTTAAGCACTTGTACATAATTAAATTACTAATAGCATACACAAATCTTACCTAAATCTCATAGTCTAATCTTTTCTAAAATATTAAAGTTGCTGCAAAATACAAATATATATGAAATATAAATAAAATTTAAATTCAGTTTATTATATGCTATGACTACTACAATGCTTGTAAAGATGTTTCATAAAATTAGACTCCATATGAAATCTGTGCCAAAGTAATAAATAAAACAATGCGTTGTCATTTTGGGAAAAAAATGTAAAAATAATTTTAAAAAATTAATTCAATAATGCAATTTCCTTTAGAAATCTTATTTTTTAATTTATAAACCAATTTAATTATGTATACATTGCAAACATATATTTCATTATGCCTTTCACAAATATTTTAATCACATTCTGTGGTTATTTCCAAGATTCTATTTTAATTTTTATTTATATTTGTAAAGAAAATTGTGTTATTGAATTAAATAAAAACATAGATATGTTTATATTAAATTAATTGACTATATAAAATGTGTATAGTTATAATCCACCTCACCCACACCATTTAAATAATGCTTCATAAGGTTTAAAAATACTTCAGATTTAGATTTTTCTCTTGACACTCATTATTTAATATTTTTGATACGTTATATTTATATTATCAAAAGATACTCACCCAGAGTGATTTATGCAAGTGATAAATTTTGTTACTACTATAAAAAAAGTCTTTGATTTAATTACTGAGTGTATCTTCCTTACACTCCTATATCTGTGATGTTCCAATATAGGTCACATAAAACTCAATCAACGTTAGAATTTTTTTTCAAGAAACCAACAAGTCATCCAATGTTAAATAATAAATAAATATCCAACTAGTCTTAGCTAGAAGTTAAAACAAGGATTAAAAAATTTTCAGATCCTCATTCCCGGGTACCTGATTAATAATGCCTTCAACTTTATTGCAAACTATAGGAGTTATTAAGAGATCGTTGCCTTGTGTAAGACTATTTTATTTTTCATTTAGCAACAATAAACAACCGAACTAAAAAAAAAAAAATCTGTAAAAATTAAAATATTGCTTAACATTGTTTTTAAAAAATTTAAATGTATACAGATGTTAGGCTGGTTTCAAGTTCCCTTACTGCGAGTGGGTATCATTATTTGAGATTCCTAAATGATGTGCATAATTAAAAATATGTCAAAAGCATAATTTTAATTGTAACTGCTATTGAAGCAACTTTACGATATTATGAAATAAAAGGTTATTAAAACTAACATGGGCAAAAATAATGATTAAACCTTTTAACTTAGTCTTTGCATTTGATAGACTAATATTAATCAGATAGCCAACTATTCTTTGACAATATTGTCTATTACCATTTTAAATAAGATCTTCACCGTGCAGCAATGAATGCATCCATCTGTCATGCATATATCCTGAGTTCGAATCTGAGGTGGGTCAAATATTTTTTGTTCAGATAATCAAAGCAAAGGTAACTCATCCCTAGCTGGAAACAATAAAGAAAAAACATCTAGAAAACCTGATAAGCATTATTATAATTTTTTTCATTGTTTTTTTTTTGAAAAAGAGGGGGGTGCTTTTGAAAAAAGCCTTTACAATGGAATATTTAAAGTTTCTTTATCTATCTGTGACCTTGCCTTTTTGTAATAAGTTTAATATTTAAAAAAAAAAAAAAATGCAGAAAGTTTTTTCTAATCTCGTTTGAATGTTTTCATTTTTCTTTTCAGTTTCCGCATACTGTCAGTTTATTTTATCTTTTATTTATTTACAAGACAGTTTATTATTAATAACAAACAATTCATCTTTACAATGAATGGCATTGATTTTATGGATATTGGTGGATGTCATATATATTTTTTACTTTGCTTTCTTTTGAAAAAAAAAAAAAAGTTTTTTCTTTATCAGTTTTCTTTTTCTGGTTACTTTTTTTTTGAAACAATCTTTCTAATTCAGGAGTCATCAAAAAAAATTCTCATTATAAAAATGTACGTCACAAATGTACCAATGAGAAAAGTAGTTTGCAGTTGAAAAATGAATTCAAATTATGACTTTTTTTTTCGCATTTTAATAATCTAAAATACATTTGAAATGTTTAATAAGTTGTATTAAAAGATTGATGGCAGCAATAGCAGAATCGCCACTGATGAATGAATTATTGTTTTCTGGGACTTGTATATATCTATTGCGCTTGAGCAATCGAATTGTTTATATATATGCATTAGGAAAGAATTGCATATAAATCTTCATAGTCAAGGAATATACTTTTTTGTAAATATTTTATCTCAATCTCTTTGTTTTTTTCAATTAAAAAATAAAGGTGATTGATGCGACAATGCCTTACAAAAAACCATGTGAAAGTAGATGCTTTTGCCTAAGAAACTAATATATTTATTTGCAAAACAGACTTCATCTAATGACAAAACCTGTTTGCAAGAAAGTTCACGAATTGAATTGATTTCTGTTTTGTTTTTGTTACATTTCGGTATTATATTTAAAGAAATTGCGCGGCATATTCTGAGAGAAAAAACTTTAATGAATACATTTTGCCTCTTGGATTTATAGTTGCAAGAAACACCCATTTTCTATTTTAAAACGAACCAGAGAGTAAATAAAGAGATTGAGGAAACAAAATGGAAATAGCAAAAAAATAATTGAAAAAAAAAAAAATCCTTAATGCTAAACTCATAATAAAATTACTTCAGAAATTAAAGAATTTAATTGGAGATGCGCTAAACCTATAACTGAAAGAGAAGATAACCGACGATAGGAGCGTTTGTGAGCAGAATATTAAACAAATTTTGCAAAAAGATCTTTATGAAAAGCAATATAAAGACGTTATGCTGGTATGTATTATTAACAACTTATAAATGGTATATATTATAAAGTTGAGTTTTTAATCATTCCATAATGAGATGATATATTAAATAACGTAGTCATAATTTTTTTAAGCTAGTCTTCTCTATTTGAAATCTATTAACTATCCAATGCCTACATAAGTAAAAACGGGAAATTTCTATATACGGCAGATAATGTAAGCTATAATCAAAATATTCATCTGTAGATATATTGCAACTGAGATTATCAAATTTATATACGTTTTGAACTATAGTTAGAGATTTTTATAATTTGGAAAGTAAATGACTTGGTTTTAAGTCTTAGGTTATTAGCCTGGATCTGTCGATATAAAAAAATCTCAGTTAATCAAAAAAATTAATAGAAATGTGATATCCATTAATTATTAAATATTCATAAAAAGCTATGAATAAATACAGATGTCACTATTATAAAAATTGATTATTCCACCATACTTGCTACTGCAATCTGGTAGTTGGTTTTGCAAATGACTTACTGTCTTAAACTTTTTTCATCCAATGTTAATAAAAAACAAACAATGCAAATGTGCATGGAAGTATTAATATAAGTTTTACTTCAACTATTAAATGTTTAAGATATTCCGAACCTTAGGCTGAAATATAAATAGACATAGGATGGAATCTGGAAATGGTCTAATGCAAGCATTTGTATCAAAAACTATTTGAATTTTATGTGATACTATATATTAAGATAATTTTCATGAGTATACATTTTAAAAGATGTCACATGAGAAATATTGACATTTTATACATTGTTCATAAGGTTTGATCATTTTTTAATGAAGTGGAAAGGCCATAAAAACATTTAATATCTTTATTATGTAATAGACCAATGATAATGATTGTGTCCTAATATGAATTTGTTTCAAAAAATATATGTAGCAATGAAGTTTTTATGCAAAGAACAGTTTCTCAAATCAAGATAGTTTCATCAACATATGTTGAATTTGGAAAAACTCTATATGCTTGATTTCTTTACAGTCAATAATTTACCCAACTGTATAACTTACTTGAACCAACTATTGACCTTACTGCCTTTACATTGTATCTTCATCATTAGCAACCATTAACTTTAAAATGGCAGCTTGACTATTTCTCTGACACTGCAGTTATTTATTTCAAGGTTTTTTTTTCTCAAATTTTTTTTCTAATGTCTACTACTTTCTAACTTCAATAAATTGAAAGGTTTGATTCTCTCCTCTTTACTGAATTTACCACCATTATTAAACAATTAAAACTTTTGGATAGATGTTCAGATAATTTAACATAATAATTTGATCTAAAAACTCAAGCAAGTCTGATATATCTTTCACAGGTTTATATAATGTCAGATAAGTTTTAACTCTTCTATCTATATAAAAAAATGTATTTGCATTTTATATTATAGAATATCAAAAGTATAATACTATTATAACAAATATTTTTATTATTAGTCCTGTATATGATAAGAAAGATACCATCAAATTATATATATATATTTAAGTCCGTTCAGTCAGTTTGTAATTCCATTTTTATTACTATACTTTTTAACCTGGTAAGAGTGGTAATCTGAACAATTAAAACTTCCTGTACTCATTCTCCAGTTTATGAACATAAAAATCACTCTTGTCAAGTAAATAAAATCATTGGACTCAATCTGTTATTTAAAGGCCAAACATTGCTTGATCTTTCAAAAAACTGATGATACATTATAAAATAATGAAAATTATACAATTTCCAGTTATTAAATAAAGCTGTAAAACGCATTCCACAAATGTTGCCCAACAATATTTTCCAACATCAGATATCTTTATTGAGTATTTTTGTATATCTAATATATATATATATATTCATTATCTTTTTTACAAACACAATTTGTATTTCTTTTACATCATATAATATATTAATACTTCTTTTTTCCATATACTTTTTATTATAAAAAAATCTAGATATAAACCTTAAGCATATTTTGAAAAACAGATTTTATATTTGTAAAGAGTTCTTGAAGAACGAATTTTATGTTTTTTCCGGTCTCTGGTAAAGAACAATGTAATCAAACAATTTGGAGAGAGGAAAAAACTTAATCCTTCAGTGAAAGCTAGCTAATATTTCCATCCATCTTAAAAATATAAGAACTATTTAAGATATTATTATAAATCAATATTTTTGATATTAAATTTTTTTCATTTGATATCCCTTGAATTAGCTGCTCTTTGGTATTTTTAATAATTATTTTTTCTCTGTAGTATACACCCTATTCGTATCTCCCATATATTTCTATCCAGATTATCCACATGCTATATTTACATTTTAATTGTTTTTCATGTTTTATTATCTTTGTTTGTTTTTTAAATACATGTTTAAAGTATTTATTTCTTTGTGTATAAAATATGTAATAAATCTTTTTGTCTGCTTTTCCAGCAAGAATGTTCTCATACAATTCTTACTATTATTTAAAATTTTGTTGGTTCTATTTTATTTTTTATGTCTCTTATTGTTCACTGATGTCAGAAAATTGCTGCATTAATTGAAATATAGATCCATTAACTATGTTTACATATTTGGATCTTTTCTTTATTTTATTTTAAATCTAATCTACATTTATTTTTTAGTTATCATTATTTTATGAATTGTTATTCAATATGACTATTTAAAATACTTGAAACATTTTAAATATCAAAATTTTGTATATTATAAAGTTGATTAATTAAAAAGAAATTACTTAAAGAACAAGGCAAAATAAATGTTAACAATTATCGAAGGTTGTATATATCAATACTACATATATTTTTATACATCAATTTCTATTATGAATTTAATGTTCAGCTGAGCAATCTATAAATCCTACATATCATTCCAGAAAATCTTTATTTTATTCATTTGAGGTACAATTTTTTTAAAGATCTTTCTTTTAAGATCTAACTTAGAAATTCAATTTATCTTTTATCACTTAGTAATATGTGCAAAACAACTCTATTTCAACTTTTCAATTTTTATAATTTATTTAGTGATATTTGATTATTTATTCATTCATGTATTTAACTTTTGATCTCCTTTTTGTTAATTCCAAAATTTCACTGCATACTTCATTATGTAATTTGTAGTGTTTGTATTCTTTTTTTACTAAGACGTCTAAGTCTGAAACTCATAAATAACAATTAAAACTCATTTTCAATAATTTTATGATTAATTTCAGTTTATTGTGTACAATCAGCATTAATAGTTTGACAAAGGTAATTATAATAATTAACTTCTAATTCTTTTCTCCCAATCTATTTTTTAAAAAACCATGAAAGGTTAAGTATTTTTATCAATCATCTTTAACCATATTTTTTTGTTACTTTGATAGATCTTGTAACATTTTTTGCAACTCTGAAATATTAATGTCACAAGAGCCACATCATCAGCCAAATCAATATATGACTTAAGTACAATTTATTCGTGTCCCCCCTTTGCTTTCCATTTCAATCACAAGATAAACTTCCCATAAAGTTGGTGTGGAAAAGTTCAATTCATCTTGATATCTTTATTAGTGTTAATTTTTCTAGTGTCATTATAAGATTTAATCACTACTGGTGTATTTTGATTGATATTTTTAAGAATATTTATCTTATAACTATATCAAAATATTCCAAAGATTTAATCACATCAGAAATATATATATATAGTAAAATGCCTTTCATAATCTAAAAATCCAATTAAAGTAATATATACTCATTGGTCTTTTTTATAATTCAGGTTAAGTCCAGCTTATTTTTTGACTGATTTTTAATGTTTTCTGCTAATTATTTGCAGTGATCTTACAAAAATCTTAAACAGAACCGATAGATAACTGATAGGTTTGTAAGTTCTAATAAATTTTCTTTTTATCTTACTTAAAACTATTGCTTGTTTTCATGTTATATTTATATCATTTAGGTATTTGCAATGTAGCTTTACCAAAATGTTTTCTTCTTTACGTGTTTTTTTTTAAATATCTGTGATGATTAAATTATTTACTGGATCTTTTTTAATTTTTACATATTTAGTTGCTCTTTTTATTATTTCATTTAAAACATATCATTTCAGAAGTTTGGCTTAAATGGTTGCATTATTTTATTGTTCTTTATTACTACATAATTCTTTACAATGATGTCAATCTTGTTTTTAGGAATTCTATTATCCTTCTTTCTTATTACTGAAATAACAATTTTTTCAACATCAAAACACCATCTTATAATTCTGAAATTGTTATTATCTTCCATAGCTTACATTTTCACTTCATAATTATATTCTTATACCATTATTAACTCTTTTTTTCATAATGTTTTATATAGTAGCAAATAATCAATTCTTCTAATCAATTACTTTACATTTATTTCATAAACTTTCTTTTTTTATAAAAATATTTTACTGCTGAATTACTTTATTTTTTGAATCTGTGTAGCTAATGTGTTTTTAGTAGAATGTTGACCATCTTTTTGATATTGTTCAAATGACTGAGTCATTTTCATCAATCAAATAATGTTCTAATATGGTTTATACATTTTCGCTTAAATTTATTAAAATATTTCAGATTATCACCAATACAGTTTTTCTTAAGAATTTTGAGCCTTCAGCCTTGTATTAACATATATCTTACTTCCTACTAATCAGCAGTAATTACATGCTGAACTGTTTCCATCATCTAATATTAAATATTGAATGTCTTTTAAAAAATCAAACTTTTTGAATACATTTAAATTATTAGAAGTTAGTGTGACCAGTAAACAATACTAGCATGGGAATGAAAACTGGACCTTTAGATTCATAAATATCATGTTTAAGGCAATGTTCTAACCAACTCAGCTATTCTGATGCTTTATTAAACACATTGCCATCTTCAAACATATATTGTCCATTAGTTAAAATTATAATACAAGTTTGATTTGCTGGTATTTGAGATCTTTCATGTTTATTTTTTCTTTAGACTTTTTTTTAAAAAAAGATATTGCATTGTTTTTGTAAAGACAATTTCATAAGTCTATCTATACTCTTTCTCATGTCTAAATTTATTGTAGTGCCTTTATCTTTTAATTTATTCCAAATTATGGAATAAATTATAAAACTATATGTGGATTATTCAAGAATATTTTATTTATTTATATAAAATCATTTCAGTGAGAACTTGTTGAAGAAATAAATTATAAATCTGAATTATCTGTATTTAGAAGTAACAAAACAAAAAGAAAAAAAATGTGTATTGGTACAATCCATTAGGATATTTTAATCTAAGAATAGATAATAGGGAAATGGAAAAAATGTAAGAATCTAAACATGAAAATTACACAAAAGAAAACAATAGAAGAAGCTATAAGAGAAAGAAATGTATTAGGTGAAAAATTTATAGTAATGACAATTGGAATATTATGTAATTAAAATACATCAATAAAGTTAATAAATAGAATATGAAACATAATAATGCAAATCGTCATTACATTTGGAAATTAAGTTTAGCATTTAAAGAAATAAAAAAAAAAAGGGAATTTAAGATTGCATGAATAAATTACTAATAGTGATTTTCAGGAAAGCCAGTGAAAGAATGAATAAAAAAGTTGAGAAGTAACAAATAAGGAAAAAATCAGAATAAGACAATATGAATGGTAAAGATATGTTCAGATAATATTTTAGGAAAGATTGCCAAAAGAATTATTAAATTGGGCATCACTAGGAAAAAGAGAAGAAAAAAAAGAACATCCACAATATGCTGGAAAAAAAAATATAGAGAGAAATTAAAGAATTAATGGGAAGATTTATGTGTTGACAAATATGGAAGTGGGAATTGAAACATTTATAAGTAATAAACAACCTTTAAGAAATTTGAAGTGCTGCAGTTTCTTTTGTTTAAGCAATTATTTATTTTCAATATAATAATTTTTATTCACTTCTTATCACAAATGATGAGCGTTTTAATATTTCTAATTTTCAATTGAATCGTTTAAATACTCAACTTTATTTTGCTAAGTATGTGTTTTGTTTTCTAATTGAAGGCTGGATTATGTTTTGTTGTTGATAATTATTATGATGCCATTATTACAACATTATTTTTTTTAATATAAAAGGATTATTAGAGTATATACTAAATATACAACTGGGTCAAAATTATTTATTAGACAGACAAAATGAATGTACTGCACTTTCTATGTGATGTAGATATGAGGTTCATAAATGAGTGATGTAAATTCATATACAGAGAAAGACGTATTAAATAGAGATGACTTTTAACCAAGTAGCCAGATTTAGGTCTGAGATTATTAAAATGTGTCCACAGTTGAGCAAAGTATAGAAAACGACACTACATCAAAACAAATATTACATAAGCATAACAAAATTGCTTAGATGTTTATAATGATATAAAAGCTAATAAAATATTTTTAAAACCTTGCTGATCCATAGA
Source organism: Epiperipatus broadwayi (assembly GCA_028023455.1). Lineage (NCBI taxonomy): Eukaryota > Metazoa > Onychophora > Udeonychophora > Euonychophora > Peripatidae > Epiperipatus > Epiperipatus broadwayi. The sequence continues at coordinate 4,753,016 of JAQFVV010012428.1, read as the reverse complement.
AAGCATAATCCTAAAAAGACAAAAAAAAATAGAAAAAAGTACTTATAATTGTACTTATAATACATTATAGGAAAAGGATCACATACGCCTTGTAATGTTTTTAAAACTATTTTCTAATCATTCCCAAACTGTTGTAGAAAAAATCATTTCTAAATCCTCTGAGTTTCATAAACATATCCGATTTATATCTGTAGTTTATAGATTTTAAAAAATCCTATTCATTCTTTTCTGTGAAGTTTAAAAAACTAAGAAAAAAAAAACAAAACAAAAAAAAAAACTCCTTTTACTAAAATCTTCATAAAAAATATCGTGCAGAAACAGAAATAGACTGTTGGAAAGCTGATACAATAATAAAAAGAATAGCTTATTTATTACACGCCAAACAGTGCATATTGATTTAAAGTCTATGATTGGTCAAAAAGAGTCAGGAATTTTCAACTAATAGTATATAAACAAATATTTTTGAAATAATAATTGTGAAATGTTTTGGATTAATCTTATACTTTAGATTTGAAATACAGGCATTCTTATATCTGGAATTTTAATTGTAAATATAGGGGATTTGAACTCTGATTTTCAAGCAACCTTCAACTATCCACACTATCTCATACTACTGATACACATGACCACACACATGTAGAAAAGATAAATAATCAGCAATATAGTATTTCGTGCTGAACCAGCACTCATCAGTTGTATAAATATATGTAGTGAATAATTCTTAAATTTTTATTATCTAGAACTTTTAAGGAGTTTCCAACATCATTGTACTGTTTTCTGTATCTATACAGTGTCTATTTTTTTTTACCCTTGAAAAATGATAGACAGATAGAAGCTTTAATTTATATGGGCAAAAATTCTAATAAATGGAATTAAAAAATATTTGTTAATTAAAATAAAACTTAATTAAGTTAAAAAGAAAAGGTTAACTTGTAAAAGAATTGAGTCTGAGTTTCAGTATTTACAAATAATGTGCTCTTTTGTGATTTATCACAATAGTAGAATGGTGGGTTAGAAAGCTAAATTATCAGCTTTAAAAATAAAATAAAAAATTTGTTTGATCAACTGGATGTAACTATCATATTTAATCTGTTATTTGGGTGTTTGCACATCACGACATGATAATGTTATCTGAGCATCTAGAAATGAAAAACTCAAGGGCTAAATTGGGTGATTCCTAGCTTCTAAGAAAATATATTTCATTAACTTTTCTCAATTTGATTAGTTGAATGAAATTCTTATATTTCATCTGTTTCTTTGATACTCAAACTTCTCTTTTATATTGTTTATTTTATATATAATTTAAAACATGCCCGCATTTTTCAATGATAAATTGCTTTTAAATATTTCAGTAATTTCAGTGGAAAGTTAGACTTCTAATTGGTCAACACAATATAATTTCTTTACATATATTTAATCATTTAAACTAACGGGCAGCAATATTGTTGATGTGTTAAGTAAAAAGATGTTCTTTTTATTGAGATGGGGATATTCTTCCGTTTTTATTTTAAATAAAGATGGCGGGAGTGATTAATGCTAAGAGGCTTGCCTATACTGGTTTCCCAAATCAACAATATAAAAGGATTCTAAAACTACATGTAGTAGTATACCAATTTTTTATTCAAATTTACAAACTTTGTAACGAGTTTACTGTTTGTAGCATGGGTACCCTTTGAGTCTAGAAATTAATTGGGTTAAATTTATCCAATTTCTTTAAAACCAAATCTGGGAATAGGAAATATAAAATAAGAAAATGAACACATATATACAAATTGTAAATTTTTTGTAATTGACTTCAAAGAAAAAGAAGTTGTACACCATCGTTTCTTATGTTTTATATATATAAGATTTTAAAAATATTAAGTAGATTAGATAATTTTTATTACCATATGCTAAAATAATTTCTATTGATTAAATATTTTAATATCTAACTTATATATATAAAAGAGAGGTATAAAATACTTTGATCGGATAAATTAATTAAAGAGAATTATTCGATTAATTTATTAAATTTTAAGAAATATAAGTTATTTAATTAGTTTTACGTTGACGGAGTAATGGTTTAGAATCCTTTGAAGTTTATTTCAAAATATATGCTTCTAAATCTTGAGATTGTTAAAATCAAGACCCTGGTCAATAAAAATATTTATAAAAGAACGAATTTTTCAATCTTCATTATTATTTTTTAATGTTAAAATTTTCTGACATTTCAGTGGACTAGGAAGCCTCCGAAGACTGTTAAACTGTGAACGACGTGTGATAAATAGCACGTGATATTTGGTAGTGACCAGAAAAAGACTACCTTTGTAAATATGTTTGCTACGTCATAACGCTTTTTTTTTTTTTTGTAATATATATATATGTCACTCGCCTTTATTTTATTTTTTTGTCAAGAAAAAAAATTAGAGCATTTAGACATATAACTATACATATTGTAAATTAAAGTAAAAATGATTGATGTATTTCTTACATACTTGACAGAAGAAAAAAACATATTTGTTTAAATTGCTATTGCATAAGTTTTTAGGTCGTGACTTTGAATATCAAAGAATTATTAGACTCTCTCTCAAAGTTTGAATTCTATTAAAACAATGATTGTAGAAAAACAGCGCGTAGAAATCTTGAATGTTTAACGATATTATCTATGTTTCTTTTTCGTGAGATTCAAAATGCTTTGGTTGGTCTCGTTCACTTTTACAGAATGAAGAAAATCTTCATCTAGGCACGCCTATGTTTGCCTTTATTTTAAGTCCAATAAAGCAAAATAACTTGTTTGTGCGTATTATGTATATATATCCAAATAATCTTTAGATATATTTAAATATATGTAATTATTTAAGAATCTACTATTTTGAAATAATTATAATAATGTATAGAAATTTTTAATTTATTACTAATAGTCATTCTAAACCATTTTATATTATTATTAGACATTTATAGCTTATCCATATTATAATACAGTGTGTATGTACGCATATTTGTATATTTTGCTGCATAGATTGCTTCGTCATAAATGAATGCCTATTAGAGATTCCGAGTAATTTTAGAGAATCAAGAACCACTAAAGGCAGTAATTTTTTGCCAGGCGAATGCATGAAAAGTGTCGGAAACAAATCAGTAAATTATATATTGATATGTAACTCAATTAATTGAACACATCTATGGTTTGTTTAAAATTAATTGGTTGTTCATAATTCAAATTATACAGATTCTACAGGCTGAAATGAAAGGAAATGTTATCACTGCAGGTGGAAATCTGTGGCAATCAAAATAAATCTGTTGTTAAACAAAGACATGTTCTCTTCCAACACTGTTTAGATTTTTTATGATAATACTGTTTGCAACTATTTATAGGCGGTTTAATTAATGAAACAGGGATCAAGATATGATACAAATGATGGTGAAATTTCTGATTTGAGTTGATTAAAAGTAAAAATAAGAACTTGATTTTGTTTGACTCTGGATTTACAGTATTTTTCAGTTCAAAAAAAGTTTTACAGATTGTACTATGTTTTTGGATTCAACTTATAAAGACTTTGGATTAATAATTAATGCTCAAAAAACTGAAATGTTTTTATCAGGCAGTAATGGAAAAAAAATATTCTAAAACTTTTAGTTTGGATGGCTATTAACTTGAAAATAAATGCTAATTTAAATATTTTTATAATTATATAAGCAGAAAGGTGGGTATAGATATTAAGATGCAGCACAGATTCCAATATGTAGCTGTTGCTCTTACTAAGTTAAAAGATAACGTATTTTAACATAGGGCAATAATTTCTAAAATTACATTAGATATATATTCAACTATTATTTTAATTAATATATTGGATAGAAATGAGACTTTGACACTATTAACCAACATAAGAGCATTAGAAAAAGTTTGTTTAAACATGCTTTGTTAAATTTTAATTTAAGGTAAGAATATAAGACCAATCAGTATATACTTCAACTTTATGGATGTGATTTAATAGAGTTCACTATTGAAAATCATACCTTTATTGGACTGGATATGTAAAGCCAATGAACAATGCAAATCTTTCTAAAAGAATGTTTTATGATAACTTGGCATGGCTTTTCATGGAAAAGGCAGACTCTATTTACATTATAATGAGGGCTGATTGCTTTCAATGGGAAGATATGACAGAAAATAGAATACATTAGAGAGCTATAATTATACATAGTGTTAAATATTTTAGAATTTTTTTCTTTTTGAAATATTTCAATACCATGGTTAATTATAGTTCTAAATTTTTTGCAGAAGAATTTAAAAAATAGCATCACAAAATTTTAAATGAACATAAAAATAGAACAGTATGCTCTATATGTGGACATATTTGTAATTCGCAGTTTGGTTTGTACAGTCATCACAAACTCCATATTTAGTTTTCTTGTTTTCATTTTGACTTTTTTTTATGCAGTTGGAATGGCCATACTCATTTGTGAGAGAATGCTCTTGCTGATAATTTATACACAATGACAGTTTTTTAGGCATAATCAAACTAATTTTTTACTTTAAAAGCATTAACAGAGATCACATTTTCTGAAGTTGCCATAGCATATATTATTGCTATAAAAAATAAGTTTTTACATTCTTTCTTGTTTCCATCAAAACCTATTCCTTAAAAACAAAGAGTGTTACAAACTTCATGACAGCTGATTTATTATTTCTAAAAAAAAACTGATTAAGAAAAACATGGAACACATACCTATTAGTAGTTAGGCTTATTAATGCGTTTATGCATCTATGTGATTTGCATAGTAATAAAAATGCCACTCTCTGGAATGTGATGTTCTGAGGTCAATTCCAGTGCTCGTACTTCTGTGCTCAAACTTCTTATGAACTCCTAAAATCAATTTCCATGCTGGCAATTCCAGAACTTGAACTTCTTATGAACTTTTGAGAAATAAAACCATTTGATTTATTAAAAAATTATATGTATTTACTTGAATGTGTTTTTTCTTTAAATTTATCTTACAATGTGTATGTATAATAATTTTTTGGTCTTACTGTGTGTATTTTTAATGTGTTCATGTATGTAAGATTAAATTAAAAAATGGGCATTAAATAAATTCCAATGCAAATTAAAATAATAATTTTTGGCAATGATAAAAATTTAAAGAGTTCTCATAATTTTATTTGGATGTGGAAGTTATCAAACCATAGCAAACTAAAACAATGATTTCAAGTTGTGCTATTTTGTTCTCAAATTAGAGTAATATTTAGAAATTTATTGCATGAAATTTTTAACCAAAGAATATTTTTAAAGAAAACCCATTTCATGGATTATAAATCAAAGTAAAGCAGTGCATGTTATTATAAAAAAAAGAATTGGAAATTACTGAAGATCTTAAAAACTACCTAAATGAATGTGAAAATGTTTGTGAATCACATGATTTTGACAAAAGAAAAGTCAGGCTAACACTTACTAAAAGTCATTTTGGATTAAATATGCTTGAAACATTATTCCAAAATTGCACTGAAAGATTAGATAATAATTTACAAATCTTACTTATTAATACTGAAATATATATATAACATGGATTGCAGATTGAAATGAAATCATTTGCCATCTGCTTGGTAATTAGTTTTTGATACTAAGAGACATTAAATTTAATATAGTTAGCTCAAAAATTCATCTTTTCAAATTATTATTTATACATACATATTAAAAAATCTTTAAGTCCAAGTTCACAAAATTGGAGAAATACTCAAATACAATGAATTGACAAATACTAATAAGAAATCATATGATATTTCAGTCTGCAAAGGGGAGAAAAGTTCCATTCAATTAATAATTTTTTATCCCTTTTTTACTTTTGAGTTGATAATTGATCTATAAATCTTTGTCTCTTGAGTCCACCATTCTATACAATAATTTGCATAATGTAATAATCAATTTGCATAAAAAACTAACAAAAATTATGTAGACTTACTAGAAAATCATCATTTTCAACATTATCCATTCTTTGATGCACGGAGGTTTCTCCAAGTTTAATCCAATTTCTTTCATCTTTTATCCTCTCATCATTACAGTATCAAAATTTCCTATTTCATTCATTTAGCATGTGACTTCTTTATAAATCCTTTAAAATTTCTTGAAATCTATTTTAAAAGTTTAACTGGCCATAACATTCCAGTTCCATTTAAGTCTCTTAATTCTTTCAATGATGTCAATAACTTCTCTAATTTCTCTTATGCATATATTTTATTTTTAATCTCTCCTTGTTACTCCTAACATACATCACTCTACAGTTCAATGAGTAACAAAATATCTCTGTATTGTTCTTTGATTAAGGGTTCAAATCTCCCTGCATGGCTTAGAACATATGTTACATATACATGGTCTAAATTTCTTTTTGTTATAAATTGTTCTCCTTATAGCCAATCCAGCTATTAATTTAATATTGGTCAAAAATAGATATATACATAGGTCAAATGAGTGTCAATGCATTGAAAAAACATATACAAAGACAAGAGTATAAAACAATGTGGACTAAGACATCATATTTTTACAAATCCTGATGTTATAATGATTTGACATTTTTAAAAATTACAACTTAAGTAAGGATGTAGTATTAGCAATCCTTCCTTTCTTCATTAATAACCTCTTTTTTTTTTACTTTTACAAGTAATTAAATTGTTTGCAAATTAAATAAATGGATAAAGCACAAGTAGTTTGATTAACTTGGTAAAGTACTATTGAAAATACATGATCATAAATTTATAATACAACACAACAAATTATAAAGGCAAATATAAAAATTTCTCTATTTAATCAAAAACGTTTCAAGAGGGGGAAAGGTAGAGGTTTATAGTGTAAAGCAATGTTTTCTAAAAAGTACAAATTGTCTCCATGCAAATGTATATCATCACAGTAATAGGGAATTGGAGGATAAAGACTTCGAATATTTTTTTTACAAAAGTGTGACAAATCCATTTTTTTAATAATTATCCAACAAAGGTTTTGATCTCATCAACTTTAGCATGATGGTTCTTCTTTTCTTGTAACCTGTCAGAAATGTCTTAATCTATTAGTTACCATATATTTTTACTATATGTATAGCCTATAGTTTAATCTTTATAATATCAATAATATTAATTTATTTTAATCCTATTTTTTTATTTCTATTATTATTTGCAATATGTTTTTTCATATTTTATTATTTACAATTATTGTTTTATTTTAAAATTCAAATTTGATATTTTATCCCCTTAAATTAAATGCTTATGTATATAATTAAATAAGTTTAAACTTTCCATTCTTGAAACAAATAAGTAAAGGTAAATTATCCCTACCCCTTCCCAAGATACACTTGATGGTAAAGCAGTACTTTTCACTTGGCTCAAATCACAATCTCTTATATATGCCTTTATCTGTTCAAATGAAAGACAAATGACTCCCTTTCACCCAATGCATTTCATGCTAAATCAGCACTCTTCAGTTGGCTCAAAACACAATCTCTTATACTTGCCTTTATCTGTTAAGATTTTATCAATATCAAACTATTACAATTTGATATACAAGTTTTTAACTTCATCAAAACATTCCATAATCACATTTCATATGCTTACATATGCGGTTAATAAGAGTACCAAATTATCCATACAGTAGTGCCACCAAATGCAAGTCTTTGTAATCAATGGACGCAGGATGGGTTGAGCATAAAATCCCTGTATGATTCCTACTCATTCAACATCCCAGATTAGTTTCTAGTTTGTGATTTCATCAGTGAGGAGCCTTGGATTGAGAGCCCTGCACCTAGATCTTAGGATCTAATGCAATCCTCCAGCAGCCATCTTTTACCTATTTGGTTAACTAGAAAGATAGGAGCCCAAGATGAGAACACCATAATGTTTCCAACTCAAGCTCATTTGCTTATACAGTCATACAGATCTGAACTCCATTCACCATTTATACATTTTGGTGCATTTGGTTTTTCAAAAACAACAGTCATCATTAACCTCTGATCAGGATAGGTATAAAATTATGAAAACCTGACATGATCACTAGTTTATGTGCTTACACATGCATCCATTGATTACAAAGGCTCGAAATTGGTGGTACTACTGTATGGAGAGTTTGGTACTCTTATTAACAGTATGTATAAGCATATGGAATAGTGATCATGCAATATATTAATGATTTTACATATATCTTGCCCATAGGATAATGGTGACTGTGGTTTTTAAAAAACCAAAGACACCAACATGTATAGATAATGAACTGTGTTTAGATCTATGTGACTGTAGAAGCAGATGAGCTTAGATTGGAAACATTATGATGTTTTCATCTTGGACTCCTAGCTTTATAGTTAACCAAAAAGGTAAAAGGTGTTTGCTGGAAGATTGCATTAGATCTTAAGATCTAGGTGCAGCACTCTCAATCCAAGACTCCTCACTGATGAAAGCCACAGACTAGAAACTAGAATGGGGATGTTGAATGAATAGGCAATAAATAGAGATTTTTTGCCCAAACCTTCCTGAATTCATTGATTACAAACAGTTGCAGTTGGTGGTGCTACTGCATGGAGAGTTTGGTACTCTTATTAAGTTTTTAATTTCTAGCACTCACATCTTTGATGCCATCCACTTTAGATAAATGAATTAATGATAATGATTTTTAGATCAGAAATTATCATATCATTCCTAGCCCAGCTATAAACTTTTAAATACAGTTGAAAGTTATTACACCTGTTGTTTTTTTTAAAATTAGATATAACTGCATAGTAATATTAATTCAACTTTATATCTTTTTTTCTAAGTATATTATCTTTTTTAATTATAATTAAAATTTCAATTTCCCCCACTAATTATTAACTATTTATCTAAAGTGGATGGTGACAAAGGATGTGAATGCAGAAAGTCTGATTTTTGTTGAAAATATTGTAATAATATGATTTGAATAAACAGTGAACAAATGATAAAGATATATGTAAAAGACTGTGATCTGGACTAAGTGAAAAATATTGTTTTACCATGAAATGCAACTTGAGAGTTATTTACTTTCTTCAATTGTCTTTATATGTTTCGATAAGAAGTGGTAGAATAAAAGTTTTAAGTCTATCTATAAAGATAATACACATGGGAAAATGAAAGATCAAGTTGAATTATATATTGATAGGACAGTGGTTATGCTTAATAATAAAAAAAGAGATTAATTGCCAATTGAGTTTAAAAGTTTTTATCTGGGCAAGATATGATATGTGAATGTCTACCTTAATAAGTGTTTAGGAATAATCACCAGTGTAACTGAAATGGGGGATATCAAAAATATGAGTGCAAGAGGTTTGATATTTCAGACCAAATTGTAATAATACATGTAAGTGTTTAGTTAACAATATGAATTTTAAGCAGAATTTATATATTTTTAAATCTACAAAATGACTATAAATAATTAGCTAAAATTTATGATTATATGTTTCAGTTAGGTGAATGTTTGGTGCAACTATAATGTTTTTTTTTTCTTCTAATTTTGCTAAATAGCAAATTCATGAAGTGTGTATGATTTAGATTCAAAATCAAGCATAAATTTAATAAAAATTATAACAATTTACCAATCTATAAACTGTTAATCAATATCACTTCTTGGTAAAAATAATTGAATTATTTTGCATACTTAGGATTAAAAGAATTATAGAAACAAATTCTGTTCAGTTCTGCATATTTCTCCACATATTTCTATTTATAATCTTTTATTTTACAGAGTTAAGCTTATTTTCTTCTTAAATTTGTTTAAGAATATATTTTTTTTAATCCTGTATGATTGTCACAGTGGTAGAATGATGAACTCAAAACCTAAAAATTCATGAATTGTAGTTTAACTTCTGTCATCTCTGGTTCTTAAACATCATGTGCAGTATTTTATATATATATTTTCTTTTGTAATGTGTACAATGCACTGAATAGCTATTTTTTTAATCTTTATAAGAGTTAATAAATATTTTCATTCATTTGTAGTAATTCATGTAATATAATGAGTTATGTTAATATGGACATCTAAATAATAAAATGTAGAATTTAAAACTATTTTGTAATAGTTTAAACACTGTTATCTAATGCAGAAAACTAATGGCATGGGTCATTCAAATTTACTCAATCACTTACGTTTAACCACTCAACAAGTTGAATACGACCCAATATTTTAGTAATTAACTCAGTCATATAGTTCAGATTGTTACAAAAACAAATAAAACATGTCAAGTGCATAAAACCAAGATAAAAATATTAAAATCATTGTCATAATCTTGTCAAAAGATTTACTAAACATATGTAATAATAATATTGCATGAATAATTATATGAATTTTTATATAGAATTATATATTTAACATTATTTATGCTTTCATACAGATATACTAAAACTAAAAATGGAATTTTATGTAATTTTCAATAATAAAAGGAATCAAATAGAATAAAATGTATTTTAAAAGACACCAATAACACTAAGGATCACGTAAATGAATAAAATGTCTCTTCATTAGGATCGGTCATCATCATCATTATCAACCATTATCAATCCACTGCAGGATGAAGGTCTCTCCAAGTTCAATCCATCTTCTTCGATCTTTAGGTTCTCTTCTCCACATCACCCCCACACACCTTCCTACTTCATCCATCCATCTCACATGTGGTCTCTTTCTGGGTCTTTTACAATCTCTTGGAATCCAGTTTAAAATTTCAATTGTCCATCTATTATCATATCTTCTAGCAATATGTCTAGCCCAACTCCACTTCAGTCTTTTAATTTTTTCAATGAGGTCAGTAACACCTGTTTGTTCTCTTACCCATACATTGCGTTTTCGATCTCTTCTTGTTACTCCCAACATACATCTCTCCATACTTCTTTGAGTGGTCTGAAGTCTCTGTATTGCTCTTTTATTGAGTGTCCAAGTCTCAGATCCATAAGTAAGAACTGGTAAAACACATTTGTTAAAAACCTTTCTTTTCAAACACATAGGCATATTTCCTTTTAGTATCAAGTAATTTCTACCAAAAGCATTCCAACCAAGTTTAATTCTATGATTAATTTCCTCCATTATGTTTCCATCTGTATTAATAATCTGACCAAGGTATTTGTAAGCATTAACTTCTTCTAATTCATCATAATCAATCTTTATTTTCATATTTTGAGCAAATCGATTAAACATTACTTTAGCCTTTTTACCATTTCATCTGATAACTCCTGCAACATTTCCTGCAGCTCTGAAGCATTATTTGCAAAAACAACTACATCATCTGTGAAATCTAAATGACTTAAATAATCTCCATTTACTTTCACTCCTTTAGTTTCCCATTTTAATCCACAAAATACTTCTTGCAGCACTGCTGTAAAAAGTTTTGGAGATATGGAGTTACCTTGTCTTACACCTTTCTCAATGTTGACTTTCCCAGTATCATTATGTAATCTAATTGTTGCTGTTGCATTTTTATAAATATTCTTTAAAATATGACAATATCCTGGATCTATACCTTGTTGATCCAATGCTATAATCACTGAAGAAATGTTTATAGAATCAAATGCCTTTTCATAATCTACAAATCCAAAACATAATGACAACTCATATTCATTTGTCCTTTCTATAAATTCTCTCAATACCAGAATATGATCTACTGTACTAAAACCACTTTTAAATCCAGCTTGTTTTCTTGGTTGGTGGAAATCCAATGTTCTCTGTAGACGAGTTGTAATTATCTTGGTAAAAATTTTATATAAAACTGATAAAAGGCTGATAGGTCTGTAATTTCTAATATCTTCTTTATCACCTTTTTTAAATATTAATATTATTACTGCATTCTTCCAATCATCCGGTACATCTTTATCATTTAGACATTTAGTATATAACTTTGCTAAAAAAATTTCTGTTTCTTCACCTGCTTCTTTTAATATATCAATTATAATTCCATCATTACCTGGAGCCTTTCCTTTCTTCATACATTTAATTGCATTTCTCACTTCTTCATTTAAAATTCTGGGCAATTCGGAAAATGTAATAGATATAGGAGGTACTTGTTCTTTATTACTATATAATTCTTGATAAAAATTTTCTACCAATTTCATGATGTCATCTCTCTTTTTAGTAATAATTCCATCTTTTTTTCTTATTGCAGATATAAATTTCCTACCAATACCAAAATGTTGTTTTACATTCTTAAGACTTTTATTTTCTTCTACAGCTTTTCTTGCTAGTTCACAGTTATACTTTCATGTATCATTTTCAACTCTTTTCCGCACCATTTTACAAAATTCGAGATATTCAATTCTTTTTAATGCATCATTTTTGTATATCTTCATAAATTCTCTAGTCTCAGTAGAAATTTTATTGGTCAATTGCTACTTTTTTCTACTAGCTATCTTTGTTGCAGTTTTTAAAAGTGTATCAGTTATTTTCATATTAATGTCATTCAAATCTGAATCATGTTCAAAATCTACTAATACTTGAAACCGATTTATAAGTTCTAATTTAAATTCATTAGAATGTTTCTGAAGATTAGGAATATCAACTGTAAATATTGTTTTTCTTAACAATTTTTGTCTTTCTAGTTTTACGTTAACACGTATCTTGCACCTTACTAATCGATGATCACTTCCTGTGTTAAATCTATTAAGAACATTACAATCTTGAAATATGTATTTCCTGTTAGTCAAAATATAATCCAATTCTGCTGTACCTTCATTTGGATGCTTCCATGTCCATTTTCTTTTAGCATTTTTCTCAAAAAAAGAATTCATAATATAAAGTTTTTCTTTTTCTGCAAACTCCACAAGTCTATGTCCTCTCTCATTTCTATTACCATAACCAAAATTACCTACAGCACTTTCATCTTTCATTTGTTTACCAATTCTAGCATTAAAGTCTCCCATAACAATTTTAAAATGTTGTTTACTCTGACCAAAAGCCTTTTGTACATCTATATAAAAATCTTCTACTACTTCATCACTATGAGAACTTGTTGGGGCATAAACCTGAATTATATGCATTTGGTATCTGCTATTAAGTTGTATAACTAATCTTGCCACTCTGTCTGATACACCATCAATCTCCACAATATTGTTCTTCCACTTTTTATTTATAATGAATCCTACTCCATTTGTATTTCCAATATTTGTGCCTTTATAATAGAATATATGTCCACTTTTTAAATCAATTGTCTCTTCACTTTTTCTTCTAACTTCACAAAGTCCAATAATATCCCATTTAATATAAGAGAGTTCTTCTTCTAATTCTTGCAATCTTCCTTCACTTGAAAATGATCTACAGTTGTAAGTACCTAAATAAAAAGTTGTCATCAAATGGCAGCCTGAGTCCGCAATCAGGGGATTCTTAGCACCCTCCACCTTCGGCCACCAACCGCTGCCTTGGTTGGTGACTTTACAGCCTCCTGGGAATAAGGGCCATGCTTTATTTTTGTCTGTCATAATTGTATATGTTGGAAAAATATTTATCATTTATACAAACATTCATTCTGTCCTATCAGGCATTGAGAAGAAAGACCATGGTGTTTCTTGATCTTAAACTCAGAGGTAAAAAGCCAATAAACTCACCACCCTAGCTAATGCATGTTGGTGAGCAGCCCATACATGTTCGTATACTATATGAATAAACACACAGTAATAACAGCTGCAACGACAAGAACGTATGGAGTGAACATTAGGAATTTGCCCTGCTCGGTTCCTTTAAGGCCTCCAAGAGGAATCAAAGGATCTCCTTTCAGTTAATAGCAAACTCCTTTCTGCAGCCTTAGGATCGGTAATTCTTTCTATTTACTCTAGCTTAGAGCCATTTGTTGGAAGCTTCAGTAATCAATGGGTAGTAGATGGTAGTGCTATTTAAAATCAGACTAATTTCTGGATATTAACTTTTTGAAAAAAACTAATAGCCAGAAACTAGTCTTGGAATTTATTTAACATGGGTGCTATCGTCTATTAAGGGGGGGGGGCATTTGAAACATTCAAAGTGGCATTAGGCTACAAAAGGATGATAGAAAGACATTAGATATAATAGGGTCAAAATGATATTTCAAATATACAATTATGCATAATTGAAATTGAGTACATAATCTGACAAATTACTTTATTGTACATTTATGCATGTGTGTATTTGAGATGATAAATGCAGAGTATAAACTTGTCATTTTTGTTAAAGTGATTAAGTCATGATATGTTGCAATCTTAATGTTATTGAACGTTATTTCACCTCAATAAAAAAATATAATTTGTTTCATTTATATCTATATAATTGTTACTTTAAAATGTTGCATGCTGAGAAACATCATTAATTTCTGAAAGTTGTGGTGTGATTAAACTTTCAGTAATAACATTGTGCGTGTTTGATTATTAAAAGAAAATGAAATAAAATAATTTATTTTATTTAGTGTTCTTTTTTTTTTTTAGAAAAAAATAATATCAAATTTATAAAAATAAAATATAGGCAATATTGTGTGGGAAATTTCAAATAATGTTTCATATATACATCCCAAACTCAAACTGCTAGCAATGTGTCTCATTAAAAAAACATCTGCAATAAGACCTGTTTCCATCTAAAGTCATGAGTGCCTCAGCCTGTGTTAGTCTGACTTGCAAATCATTTTACTGGAAAGATATAAAATTCAGCCTATGCTAAAGTGACCTGTAAATATTACATTGTAAAAGTGAATAAATTTAACTGTGTACATTATCCTGGAAATCTATGTTAATAAAGAAGTTATAATAATGGAAATTTGAAGCTATATAAGTAAAAGTTAAAAGAGCTTCTAGAGGCATATAAAAGAAAATCCAACATGAAAGAAAACTCAAAAATTACAATTATCAAAGGACTCAAAAGAAAAAAAAACATGATAATCTAAGATATTGTAGTTTGCACATCCACACCTACATTTACAAATAAGTTTTAATATAAATAATAATTGAAATAATGACTAATTTTTAATAATTTTTAAACATGTTTTTTATTAATTTGATTTTTCCTTCAGAATTGTAAAAAAAGGATTTTAACTATTTTTAAATTTTCTTATCTCTTATTTGTGAAGTATATTTCTTTTATATTTATTTATTAAAAAGGGAGAAATAAATAAAAAAGTAAATAATTAATTTAATATTTAGAATAAACAAGTTAATATTACTTGCTATATATAATTATAATTTTTTTTTATAAAATATATCAGTTGGAATTATCATATTATTATATCTTTCCCCAATTTTTTCAATTAATTATTATTTCAAAGTCTTTTCTTTTCAGATTTATTTTATCAATGTATATGTAAATTCAATGCTATCTTGTTAATAATAAATTTTATTTTTAATTAAAAAAAACAATTGTAAAAAAAGTGTTAATGTATTTATTCTTTCATCTATCAGTTTGATGAATTAATTTGATTTCATTACAGCATAGGATTTGAAGAGATTTGTAAATTATCCCATATGACTATTTCAAATTAAAGTAGAGTAAGCTTATATAGTTACATTTTCTCTTGCTCACAGTCCTTGTGATATTAAGCTACTTTTAGAGCAATAGTGGTTAATTTATTTATATGTGGGGATTTATGTTTGTGTTTGGACATCCAGATAGTTCTCTGGATGGCATAAAGATTAAGATCACCCTTAAAGATTATTCTCTACACTTGACTTACTTTTTAAAGAAAATTTAATTTACAGTTGATCTGTGCTTTCATTGTACCTTATGGCCCAAGCATTGACGATGAACAGCATGTATCAGAATCCCAAAATTATTTTTTTGATAGATACTTTAGTACTTAAGTAAGTAAATCTGCATGATTGTTATATATCATACTCTAAGTTTGGAAAGAACTATTTGAATTCCTTTTATGTCCAGTCACAAGGAATGATTGTTTATTATTCTTGTTTAATGCTGGTGATGCAACTTATACGTATAATTGTTATAACTATTTATCTTATTATACCAGTGATGATTCTCAGATTTTATTCACTGTATTCATTTTATGTATTCAATGGGTATGCTGATTCCATCTCCTCATATTACCATGTTCTTCCATACTGTTACAATATACATGCACATGTTAAAATAGGCTGTACACTTGCAATTCAATTAACAAAATGTATTCTATTATAATCAAAGCATTATCAACAAAATATTAGCTACTATATGCAATGTATAATAAACACAAAATGGGCCTAGAATAAAATATTATAGATATTGTGGCTCTATTGTAAATGTTTTAACTCTAAAATCTCTCTTGATGATGAGTTTAATTAATATTCAATTTTTTGCTGATATAGATATGCAAATTAATTCTACAAAGTTCTATGACCACAGTCATGATTTTTATCATCACTAAAGATAATTTGATATTGCTTTCTATTCCTTTACTAAGTTTTATTTCTATATTATTAAAAAAAGATATTATATTGGTTACTTTCCATCTAATCTTTAACAAAATTTATTTTATCATCTAACATTCTTTAATCATAAGTGTCATCATTAAAAATCATAAATGAGTATGGGCATTCTAATTGTAGAAGAATAAAATTGAGAAACAAAATAAAAAGTCTTGAATGAATATACACATCAATGCATGAATCCTAAACAGTTCACAAATATCTAAGATATTGCTTAATCTGTTTATTTGACAATCATAATGCTATCTTTTAATTTATTCTGCAGAAAAATCATTTACGATCTTTTTATCCAAATTTAATTCAGTTTCTCTGATTCCTAGACTCTTTTCACCACAACACATCGGCAATTTTTCTTATTTCATACATATACCACATGTGGCATTTTACAATTTTCTTGAGATCCAGTTTAATTAAGACTTCAGCTCTCCATATATTATCATCTCTTTTAGAAATATATCCACTCCAATTTCATTTTAATCTCTTGTTTCTTTCAGTCATCTTTGTTTGCTCTCTATACCATACCTTATGTTTTTAATCTCTTATTACTCTTACTAAGCACATTTCCATACTTAAGTGAGTGGTATGAAGTCTTTGAATTGTTCTTCTGATATGTGTCCTATATTCGTAAGTAAGAACCAAGTAAAATACAACTATTAAAAAAAAACCATTTTCAAATCCTTAGGAGTATTTCCTTTTAATATTTAATTATTTCTATGAAAAACATTCCATTCAAATTTAATTCTATGATTAATTTCTTTCATTATATTTCCATTTACATCAAAAATGTTTCTAATTCATTATTAACAATCTTTATTTTTTTATTCTGAAAAAATCCATTAACTTATTTTGGTCATTTCTAGCATTTAACATTAGTCCTACTTTCTTACTTTCATCTGATAATTCTTGCAACATTTCCTGAAGATTTGAAACATTATAACAAAAACAAGTACATCATCTTGGAAATCTAAATGACTTTAAATAATCTTCATTTACTTTTAATCCCCTAATTTTTAATTTTAATCCAGTAATACTTCTTGAAAAATTGCTGTAAGAAGTTTTGGAGATATAGAGTCACCCTATAGTACATCTTTCTTAACATTAATCTTATTATTATCACCACAATGAAATCTAATTATTGCAGGTTCATTTTGATAAATAGTCTTCAGAATATGGAAAGGTGCCAGATCTATATTTTAATGATTCTAAATTTCCTCAAAAAAATGTTTATAGAATCAAAAGCCTTTTCATAATCTACAAATTCAAATCATAATACTAATTCATATTCGCTGGTTCTTTTTATAACTTCATTTAAATCCAGTTTGTTTTTTTAGTTGGCTAGAATACAAAATTTGATGTAGAAGAGTTGTAATTATCTTGGAAAATATTTTGTACAAAACTGATAAAAGACTGATAAGTCTGTAGTTTTTTAATATCTTCTTTATTATCTTTATTAAATATCAATATTTCTCTAATATTTTATTTGTCACCTTTCTTAACCATCAATATTTTTACAAAATCTTCCAATCATTAGTAAATCTTTATCATTTAGAAATTTGGTATATAATTTTGCTAATAATTTTTCTATTTCTTTATGGTCAATTTTTAACATATTGATTATAATTTCATAATTTCCTGTAGCTTTTTTCCTTTTCATTCAAAATATTGGGCAATTCAGAAAATGTAATAAATAATAAGGGTATACTTTGTTTTCTTGTATTTCATGATGTCATTTCTCTTTTTAAAAATAGTTCTACCTTCTTATTATATCATAATATTAAGATGTTGCTTCATACTATTGAGACTTGATTCTCTTTTATAACTTTTCCTGCCAATTCTCAATTATATTTTCTTAGATTATTATTAACACTTTTTCATACTATTCTATAAGACTCTAGATATTATGATCTTCTTAATGAATCATTTTTAAAAAAAAAAATTCACATTTCTTCTTCTCTTCATAATTGTAGTTTCAGTAGAAAATGCACCAATAAATTGCTGCTTTTTTTTTATTCATCTCTATTGCAGTTATATTTTTTATTGATTTCATTCTAGAATGAACTATCTTCCAAATCTGTTAATATTTTAAAACAATTTGGAAATTCTAATTTAAATTCATTATAGTAGAAAGATTAGGAAATATCAATTGTTAATATTGTTTTTCTTAATAATTTTTGTGTTTTTAGTTTTGTATTAACAAGTATCTTACATTTCACTGATATACAATCATTCTCCATGTTAAATGTATTAAGAATAATATAATCTTGAAATTCATAATTTTTGTTATTCAAAATATAATCCAATTGTGCTTTGCTTTTATTTTAATCCTTCATGTCAATTTCCATTTAGTACTTTTCTCATAGAAAGAATGTATAATATACCATTTTTTCTTTTCTGCTAATTCCACAAGTCTCTGACTTCTCTCATTTTTGTCACCACAACTAAATTTACTAACATCATTTTCATCTTTCAATCGTTTACCAATTTTAGCATTAAAGTTTTCCATGATAACTTTAAAATTTTTGATCAGATCAAAAGCATTTTCACATCCATATAAAAATCCTTTGTTTCATTACAATGAGAATTTTTTGAGGCTTAAATCTGAACTTTCTGTATTTAGTATCTTCCATTAAATTATTTTTCCACTTTTTACTTATAATGAATTCTACACTATTTGTGCATCCAATATTTGTGCCTTTATAATAAAATACATGTTCACTTTGTAAGCCTCTTTTTTTCTTTTAATTTCATAAAGTAGAACCAAAAACACCAAAATGTATAAGTATTGAACTGAGTTCAGACCTATATAACTATATAAGCTAATGAGTTTGGATTGAAAATATTATTGTGTTTTCAATTTAAGACTCATAGTTTTGTAGTTAAGTAGAGATAAAGATAGCTTCTGGAGGGTTGCATTAGATTCAGGAGATCCAGGTGCAGTGTGTTCTCAGATCCAAAGCTCCTCACTGATGAAGGCCACAAGCCAGAAACTAGTCAGGGATATTGGATGACTAGGCACTAGATGGGGATTTTATGCACAAGCCTTCTGGCATCCATTGATTACTCTGGCTTGCACTGAGTGGCACTACTGTATGGAGAGTTTTGCCCATTCTTCTAATTCTTGTCATATTTCTTCATTTGAAAGTCATATACAGTTGTAAATATCATGCCATCATACAATGGTAGCCTGTGATGATAATTAAGGGATTCTTACTGCCTCTGCCATCCCACCAACCCTGCTTTGGTTAGTGCTATAACAGATACTAGGGAATAAGGAACATAATAACTTAGTTTTGTTTGTCATGATTGTAAATATCTATTTTAAAATGTTCATTCACATATACATTTATCCTGCTATGAAAAAACTCTATGACATTTCAATTAAGACCTATCAGGCAACTGAGAAGAAAGATTATAGAGTTTCTTGATCTTAAATGCAGAAAAAAAAAACAATAATTACTATACTGACTGTGCATGCTGATGATTTTCTTTTGTTTACTAAATCAATAATCTTATAGTAATAATAGATGCAATGACAAGAATGTGTAGATATTAGTTTTAAATTTGAATATCAAACGATATTTCAAAAGATTTAGACTGAGAATAATGTAAGCAAATTTACATTCTCCTTAGTTAATGCTATAGACCTTTATATATACAAGGTTCCTATAAGGATTGGAATTTGTTTTGATGTTTTAAATACATTTTAAATATTTTAAAATTCTTTATTATTAATTATGTTTAAGATTGATTAATAAATTTTATAATGAAACCAACATTATGAATAATTTTAAGCTTGAAATTTGACCATTTGATTTGAAATATCTGATTACTGGAGAACCAATCTAAAATTTGCTGAACTGTATAATATTTCAAGAGTTGATATTCAGTGAAGATAATAATAAGGTCTGATAAGACTAATTATATTCAGAAACCAATGTTTATTGAAAAGAAGTGACAAATCTTATGATTTTAGCTAAAGTTCAGAAAATTATAGTGAAACAAATCACTTTTGAACATTAAATAGTTCAATTCAAAATAATTCATCTTGGACTTAAGTGAACTGTTATTTAAGAGTTCATGATTTTTAATCCATTGCCTGTCATAAACATAAGAATTGTAGAATGGATAATCGTAAGATTTTCATTTGGGCTGACAAATAATTATTAATATTTTCCTAACCACTAGAAGCATTAGATATCTACTAATAACTTTAAAAAAAAGTTAACTGTCCAGATTGTCCTCCTTCATATGTGAAATATTCTGATTTTGCCAGTGGATATTTATCTCAAAATGCAAATACATTTTCTAAACAACTATAATAACTTACAAGATGATAATGTTTATATATATGAAGATGGACATCTCTATGGCCTCCCTTGTATACCTCATTTTAATATTACTAAACTTTTATGGACTATTCTAATACAATAAGTGATAGCTGCAAATCTTTCTTTGACAGCTCTGGCAAAACATCATTGTTCAAATGTTATATATTGCTATTTCATTTATTTATAAATGAAACATTTTGCTAAACACAGAGTTGACTTTCATTTAAAATACAAATATTCTTGATTAAACATATTCTTATATCTTGTTAGTAAAAATATTATTATTAGCTAGAAGGTAAATGACTTGGTTTAATCTGTAAGAATTAAATATCTGTAAAAATAAATAATACAATTATATAAATACAAGTTTCACCACAGTGACACAATATTTTACCATGATTACCCTTACTATTATTTTATCCAACATATGTATAGAATAATTTATAATTATAATAGTAATCTGTAGTATTAAATTTTTTTCTCATGTGTCATAATATCAGCCGGGAAGCGAACCCGCTAACCCGGGACAACTGCTTGTAAAGCAGCCATCGCTGACCTCTCGACCACCAATGCTTGACAAAGCAATTCCATACATTTTTTAATATTTCAACTTTTTTAATGCTGTTATTTTCCTTTTATGTACATATATACCTATGTTCACTTAAAGAAAAGGAAGATAGAACTAAAACATGTCTTTTTTTTAAAAAAAAATAGAAATAATAAACAATTTAATTTTATTGTGGATAAAACAACTTTGTTTATTAATCTTTGCATATGTGCATAATAAAAGAGTGATTTATCTTTTTTAAAAAGATATATTAACATTCAATGTCAATATTATTAAAATAATTGGTATATTTTCGTGACGCAATACTAGTTTATAAAATGCGGGGAAATCAGCTCAAAATTTTGTATATCTTAAATTTTTTATTTTACTTCAGAGATTTTTAAAAAATCTATTTAACGCAAAATGTTGCGTTTGATTAACTGAGTAAATGTCTGACAAGAAACCTAACTATAATTTCTTTCTTTTCATCCTTAGCTAATAAAAAACGCCTTTAAAATAAACACAGACTAAAAAAAAAAATAGTTTGTCTCAAAAATTTTAATAAAAGAAAAAAGGAAAAGACTTAATTTAACTATTCACAAATCTAGAAATCTAGTATTATTATAAAGGAGTGAATCAAGCAATATCTATTTAAGAGGGCGTATGTGTATATATTATATAGAGATATTTACTGAGCATTCCGTAAGAATGGTTTTGTAGAAAAAATTCAAATAAGTTTCAATTTATGTGGATTATCAAGGTGTAGATCCAGGTTATTGTCATATTTTAAAGAATATTTATAAAAATGCAACAGCAACAATTAGATTACATAATGATACTGGGAAAGTCAACATTGAGAAAGGTGTAAGACAAAGTGACTCCATATCTCCAAAACTTTTTACAGCAGTACTGCAAAAAGTATTTTAAGGGTTAAAATGGAAGCTAAAGGAGTGAAAGTAAATGGAGATTATTTAAGTCATTTAGATTTTTCAGATGATGTAGTTGTTTTTGCAAATAATGCTTTAGAGCTGCATGAAATGCCGCAGGAGTTATCATATGAAAAATAGGACTAAAAATAAATGTTAAAAAGACTAAAGTAATGTTTAATGGATTTTCTCAAAATATAAAAATAAAGACTGATTATGATGAGTTAGAAGAAGTTAACAGTTACAAATACCTTAGTCAGATTATTAATACAGATGGAAACATAATGGATAAAATTAATCATAGAATTAAACTTGTTTGGAGGGGTTTTTTGGTAGAAATAACTTGATACTAAAAGAAAATATGCCTATGTGGTTGAAAAGGAAGGTTTTTAATAAATGTGTCTTATCAGTACTTACTTATGGATCTGAGACTTGGACATTTAATAGAAGAGAAATACAGAGACTTTAGACCTCTCAAAGAAGTATGAAAAAATGCATGTTGGAAGTAACAAGAAGAGATTAAAAACACAATATATGGGTAAGAGAACAAACAATATTACTGACCTCATTGAAATAATTAAAAGATTGAAGTAGAGTTGAGCTGGACATATTGCTAGAAGAGACGATAACAGATGGACAAATGAAATCTTAAACTGGATTCCAAGAAAGTGTAAAAGACCCAGAAAGAGAACACATGTGAGATGGATGGATGAAATCAGAAAGTGTACAGGAGTGATGCAGAGAAGAAATGCTAGTGATCGAAGATGGATTAAACTTGGAGAGATCTTCATCCTGCAGTGGATTGATAATGGTTGGTGATGATGATTGAATGGCATCTAATATGCTGCAAACTGAATTAAGAGAAGAGTGATATAGAAATATTGCATGATTGTCAATTCCTTTATTTTTATTCAATGTATCAGCAAATGATGAATCCTATCAATATATTACTTGAAAATATACTCCATGTTATTTGCAATATCTAAAAGAACTTACCAGGCTTTTTGAAATGAGGGGAGGGGAACAGCTTTTTAGGAATAACATTAATATATTATTTTAGAATACAATTTCCTTTAAAATCTTATATCTAAACTCTTAAAAATTACCTACCAGGGAAGTGATCCCCCTCTTCATTCTTCTGGATTCATGAGAAATATCAAATTTCACATTTGTTTCTAAAATAATTTTACATGTATCAAATTATAGAATGTTCAATATATACATATATATAGAGAGAGACATATAAAAGTTAAGATGTTAATGACTTAATAGTTCCAGAAATAAAGGATCTAAACTGATCCTTAAT
Organism: Epiperipatus broadwayi; assembly: GCA_028023455.1. Lineage (NCBI taxonomy): Eukaryota > Metazoa > Onychophora > Udeonychophora > Euonychophora > Peripatidae > Epiperipatus > Epiperipatus broadwayi. The sequence continues at coordinate 4,729,531 of JAQFVV010012428.1, read as the reverse complement.
GCTTTCTAATCAATTAAATTTTAATAAATGAAATTTATGACTCAGACATTTTGCACACTCCCTCTTTTCTTTAACATACTATGCCTCTGCACAACTCAATCATAACTAGAATTAATAACTAAGCCTCGAAGAATTAAATATTTGGATTTATATTTGAACTATATCCCATTACAGAAATCAAGAAAAAGACATAGTTATTATGACTAAGTGATATTTAGGAGAATTTGTCTTTGATCCAATTTTTATAAGAATAGGTAGCAAAGTTTTGCTATTGTAGTAAATGAAAACTTAATGTATTGTAGCATCTTAAGATAATTTCAGCAACAAAAAAAAAGAGAAAATGACCAAACTATGTTTCACTTATCATTGTTGTTTTTTGTTTGATTGACAGCTTCTTAAAATTTAATCTAGTATCTATTTATAAATTTTTTGCATGAACATTATTTGAACACAAGTTTCATTCAGTTATTCATAATTTTTAAATTTAGGTAACTTTAGTTCTTGAATTTGTTTTTCTCACCACTAGGCTATATTAACCAGGGATATAAGGAATTTGAACCCAGACTTTCAAACTCCCTTCAGTCATCCAGTCTATCTTATACAACCGATACACATGACCATACATGAGAAAAAGATAAATGATCTCCAATATAAGTATTTCTGAAACAGCACTCATCAGATGGTTCTGATTATTATCTCCCATATATATAATCAGTGCTCGGTTTATGTGTGTGAAAGATGATGATCCGGACCAACTGATGAGGGCTGGTTCAGCATGAAATACGTATACTGGAGATCATTTATCTTTTTCACATGTACTTGGTTATGTGTATCGGTTATATAAAATGGAGTGGATGATTGAAGGTAGTTTGAAAGTCTGGGTTACATCCTTTCTAATTACATCTAGACTATACTTGTATTACAACCAGGGGATTATGCACCTATATTTAGAGATATATTACAAATTCTAGGATATCTAATATTTTCTATCATAAAATGCATTCGCCATACTACAAAAAGAATTAATCTACTGATTTACAGACATGCATATATATAATTATTACATTGTAATTAGTTCACAATACTAATATAAATATGAATGCTGGGGTTTTTTTTTTTATGAAAGCAAGTTTACTAACTCCAAAAAGTCAGGATTATGATCTACAATCAAAAAATATTTTAACGTTTTTAAGAAAATATTAATAATGCAAAACAAGTTAATTGATCTAAAAAAAAATTTCCCAGCTATTATTTACATTTCTTTCAGGAATAAAAACAAATGGCATATTCTCAAACTATCTCGTGACGAACCTTTAAATTTAAGAAAAACTTATTTAAAAAAGCAAAAACATATTATAATCACGTCTTTTTTTTTTTTTTAAGTAGAAGTTTTCAGTGGTTGTAGTTAATAAAGTAAGCGTTTCTTCGAAACTCTTCTTTCTCTTTTTTAAATCAAACCTTTTCTCAAGATATTAAATTATAATAATTGCCGTTTTCTTTAAAAGCACTTACTCATTAAATTCCAGACGTAGAGGGCGTCTGCGGCTCTAAACAACAAACTGTTTAATTTGTCCCGCATATTTAAAAATATATATATATTTTAAATAAACACAAATAGTGATAATTAAAATGTTACAAATGTGTTAACTTTTGTTTTAACTTTAATTCATACTCAAAGTTATACATATCAGTTGTTTGTTGTACATTATAAAATTGCTATAATTCAAAATTAACCTTTTATATAATCACTTACTACCTACTACTGTCAATTCTAATCTCAAATTAATAATGTCATAACTGGACGCAACTTTTTCATCTGCAGATCACATCCTTCATCTTATATTGAAATATATGGAGTTGTCTTATCTTTCTTCTAGCATTTTCTTAAAGGACACTGTTTTTTTCTTCTCTCTTTTCTTCGTTTTCATTACATTTCTTAATAATTCATTACTAATATATATACAATAACAGCAGCAACAATTGCATGATTTTGCAAATACGATTTTAAAATATTCTATTTAAAATTGTGTAAATAGGCATCCAATAATCATTATATAATTAATAAATTAAAAAATATTTGAAAAAAAAAAAAAGAAAACAAACAAACTGTAGAGGTAAATAAATAAGAGATTAGGCAGAAAAAGATGCAAATCGGAGGCTATAGTATTATCAAATTTACCACTTTCTTTATTTTGCTGTAATATCTTATATAATTGCATTTATAAAAAAAACTTAGTATTTTTTAGTATAGATATTTTAGATAAAAACTTAAGAGATTCGCCTAATAATAAAACTTGTAGTGTTAGTTGCAAAAAGTATCCCATTTTTAAAACCATTAATTAGAATTAATTTTTCTTCAAGTATTATAATCAATAAGTGAATCATTGACTTCTCTATTTAACTTTGCTTTAATAAATTATCTCTTCCTACTTTACTATTAATTTTTATATGAACATAGTTGGTGATTCATAATTTTGAATAGTCGAGTGAAAATCAAAATATTTATAATTATATCATGGTATTTATTTCTGGATTTTACAGTCTTAAAATTTACAATTCTCAGATATATTTCTCTTCTCAAAGATAAATATTTTCTATTTTATTAGGAAACTATTTAAATGTTGCTCTACTTATATATAATCTATCTATATTGTTATATATCAAGAATTATATATTTATTCGTAAAGTAATGTTAATCCACCAAAACTAAAATTTAAATTGAACAATGATAGTCCATTTAATTTATCATCGTCTATATTATATAGATAGATTATATATAAGTAGAACAAAAATTAAATAGTTTCCTATAGGAGCTAAAGCATCTCCAACAATCCTTCAAAGAGGAACATTGCTTAATGACTTGCTACCTATTAGGCGGTAAGGTTTTTTTTTTAAAAATCGTTTTGTTCTACTTCTTAGCTAAAAGTAACAGTAACTTTTTACCGATCAATAATTGGAGGATTAACTAGATTATTGAGGTCTGGCTACTTTAAATTTCTTTATTTTTATCATCTACAATTTACTCTTACAAACAATGTAAATATTATTTGTACTTTATTGAGTAAGACGTTAAAGAGAGTTATCTCCACTTCTCATGACTGTCTGTCTTATTGGGCTATTCACTTTTTATTTACACTTATTATTCTATAAAGTTTTATTTATTTGTTTATTACAGAACTATCTTCTGAATATTTTAAATTCTTAGAAATTGATCAAACCACGTAGTCAAAATAAACGAGGTTATATATATACACACACACATAAGAAAAAAACAACAGATATATACCAATCTTATTTCGCAATTCAAAAGAACTGTTAAAATTATTTTCAAGCAATGAACTTGTAACAGACATCCATTAGTAAATAATATTTCTGTAAAGTAATTTCAGAAATATTATTTATTATTGGATAATCGCAAGTCTAATGAATGACTAATAAAAATTAATATTATCCATTAATCTTTTTTTAATGGATAATTAGCATTTATATAATCTATTAAAAATATACTATATTTCTAATATTTTTTTATATATATAGATTTGCCTTCGGCAAAAAATATACAAACATTCTTATTATACTTGTAAAAAATATGTATGAGCGCGTGTACATATATTAAGATACAAATGTGGGTGTGTTGACTGAAGTGTTAAATATCTTTCTCACTTCTCAGTTGGAGCTGCATGTACCTGTATTTAATAAAATAACCGTCACTTCTTTCCTTAACGATATAATATCCGATTTCTTAAAACGGCATTCAAATAGACAATACTGTATGTACTATTTCTTAACACCGAATGCCATTTTACTTTATAAAAAGCAAGTGGTGAATTCATCAAATTAAATTCCAACTTAGTATTCAACTAACTTTCAAACGTAATATCTTTCGTTACCGTTTTTTTTTTCTTATATTAATCAAGGGTTAACAGTTTTCTCTATAAGTGGTAATTCCGTCACGAGTCTTTATAATAGTTAATTTTTTTTTTAGCCTATCTAAGGTCTAAAGTTACACATATCATATTGGCGTTTGAGCATTCTAAAAGGGCAACATCACTCTTTCCAAGTGCGACCTCTATATGCTGTAAAATAAGAAAATATTTTACTTTTAAGAAACAATCACGCTTTAATATTTTATTTATGTTAATAAGGAATTAAATATCTCATTAACAAATGATAAATTGTTTATTTTACACAACAATTTATAATATCAAATTCAGAATATCTAGCTATAAGTCGACATTATGTCTTTATTATAAATAAACAAATCTTACTAATATCATCAAAATTGGAAAAGAATAGAAAGCTAAAATATAGTGACGCATGTGTGGAGTTCACTTTTAATTAATTCACTACTAATAGTTTAACACTCAGTAATATCTCATGCGAATCAAATCCGAGTTGAGAGACGCTTACGTAAAAACATATTTCACACTTTTTAAAAATCAGCTAGCAATACTGCTAACAATTTAACTAGTAAGCGTAACACACGTTTTACTATTACATACAGTGTATATATAAGTATTCTGTATGACAAATGACTATCCACAATAATGAAATGTCATTTGATCGTAGTATCTATTGCCTAGTTATTCCCAGTCAGCCTAAGATAGAGAATATAAGTATCTAACATAAATTTATGTGGTATTGTTATTAATAACATATTTTATAATAATTGCGATCGTCAGCAATTCTCCTAAAGTTTTCTACTGGATAAGGCAATAGATGAAAAAAAAAAAAGAATATAAAAGTATTTAAAAATGAATTACTTAGAAAAATTGAATATCTGGATTTTATAAAATAGTATGAAAAAGTTAATAATCATATTAGAATATATAATTGTCAATAGGGAAAGAAGCTATAGAAGAGAATAAAAGTCTGAAAAGTATAAGACAGCATTTTGTTATTGGAAGGATGTTATTTCAACAACAAGAAGAAAAGTAAAACTATTGTTAAACAGGATGACATCAATAACTATGCGGAAGAGTTTTACAAATAATTGTATAATAATAAAGGGTAAAACACACACACACACAACACACAAAGAAGCTACATCTTGAGAATTGCCAACTATTTTATATGAAGAGATTAAATATACAATTAAATCTACAAATAATGAAAAAGATCTATAAAATGATAAAATTTAATGATATCTTAAAAGAATCTGATGGAAAAATATAAAGCTATTTACCAGTCTAAATAAATATTCCTCAGAAGTTCATAATAAGTCTAAAAATTTGACCACCAAAAGTGCTATACTTTTTGGCTCTCATATGAACTCCAAAATCTGACATTCTAAAACTGCATCAAATCATATAAAGCAATGACTAAATGACAAAAATGTACTAGATGATTGGAAGAATGCATATTCAAGAAAGGTGAAAAAAATAAAAATTACATATCTGTTAGACTTTTATTAGTTCTTTACCAGATGCTATTGACTTTTATAACTCTCCACAAAACAAATTTGGGCTTAAATCAACCAAAAAATAAAACAAGCTAAATTTAAAAATCGTTTTAATACAGTAAATTGTGAACATGTTTTTAGAAAGAATTAATGAATTTGAGTAACATTATATTTTGAATTTAGATTATAAAAATATATTTGACTCTATTATTATTTCTGATTAATAAAACTGTCAATGTTTATTTCCAGAATATTTATCAAAATGTAAGAGCTGTGATTATATGCAGTTCCTAAGAATATTAACAATAATTAAAACATATTACACTGTTGTTCCATATCTCTAAAACTTTTTATAATAGGGTTTTGGTAAGCTAAAGGAATAAAAATAAAATGGGCATTATTTAAATCAGAAGTTTTTGCGGGTCATTAATTATTTTTCTTAATAATGTTTTAGACTGCCAGTAAATATTATAAGAGCTATCAATGCAAGAAAGTGGGACTAAAGATAAATGCTGAATAATGTTCACTGATTTTTCACGCAACTAAAAGTTGACAAATACAAACATCTTAATTAGATTATTAATATAAATTAGAACATAAAGGATAAAATTAATGATAGAATTAACCTTATATGGGGTTTTTTTAATGGGCATAATTTAATACTTGTTTGAAAATAAAGTTTTTATAAATACAGATCTGAGACATGGATATTTAACAGAAGAGAAGTACAGATTTCAGACTACACAAACAACTATGAAGAAATATATGCCATAAAAAATAAGGTATAACCAAACATCAAATACATAGACATGAGCATAAATAGTTGCTATTAACATCATCAAAGGAAATAACAGGCTAAAATGGAAAAATGTGGCCATGTTATTAGAAGGATAGCCAAGTCTTAAACTGGATACCAAGAAATAGTAAATGATCTGGAAAGAAACGATATATGAGATGGAGGGCAAGGAATTTTTCTGGAGTGATATAGAGAAGTCTTGAAACAAAATAACGACTAAATTTGGAAAGATTTTCACCCTCCAATGGATTGGTAACAATGGACAATAATAAAGTACTAAAAATATGGAATAATAATATATTAAAATTTATATCCAAAGAATTTTGATTATAATAGCTTTCTTATTAAATTTGATTCAGTTCATATAATTAAAAATTAAACAATAAATCTTCATTTTCTTTTTAAAAATCTTTTTATTTATTGAATCAAAGAAATCATTATTATGAACAAAAAACGCATAAGGCTATTATAGTACAAAAATTTAATTTCATGCATTATAGTTTGCTTATCAACAAACCATTCTGCTTATTGATCCATATCTCATCTAATACATATAAAATTTAGTTTCATTAAAGCCTTCTAGCATAAATTTAGATTTGCATAATCTCATGCTGAAATTTAAAGATTTTATTGTAAATAGAGTACTATTTTTGAATTTACTTTCATTCATTCTTTTTTTTTTTTTTAATAAGGGCAAGCGGTTAGTTACATTCTATTTACCATTTTTTTAAAAAAAAAAAAATTGATGTTTATCTTATACTGTCTTAGTAATATCAAAATCACCTCAACATTATATACAACGAATAATTTTGTTAAGAATTACAATATAGTGACAAAATATCACAAAGTTAATATAAAGTGTTTTGTTGTGTATACTAGGAGGTCTGAACAAAACAAAACAATAACAAAAACTATTTTATATATGTCATCTTTTTTTGAGTTGATAATCTGCAAATTCAGCGTTCCATGTTGTTTTAAAAAAAAGGCGTAATATGTTTTATATGTTTGATGGTAATTAAATAATGGCAAAGTGTTTAAGTATATTTATTTATTTACATGCTAATTATCTGGGATATTGAAAAACAAATTCAGAATATTTTTTTCAAAAATCAATTCATAGTGAAATCAAACATTTTTTTTTTCACTTAATGGTATCCAGTTATTTTAATTAGAAAGCAAAAGAGAAATAATATGCTGAAGAACCACTATCAACATGCATTTGTGTTCTTTTTTTGTTTGGAATTCATTACCATTGGAGTAGTTTTGCTCTGCACTGAATTATTAGAGATTGTGTTTGCAGGAAAATGTAGTTAAGTAGACAATAAGCCATTCCAATTAAATATAGCATCGATTATCAATCAGCATAATATTTCTGTTTGCCACAGACATACATAATTGCATTACAGAATTTAAAGTGAGTCCTTATGTTTGAAATTCTATATTATTATAATTAAAACAAGTAAAGCATCAATCTCCTTTTTTCTTTTTTTTAAAAAAGCCTTTTTTTACTGAATCAATTAAACCAATATTGTGAACCAAAACATTTTTCTGTCTCGCTACATTTCAACTATTTAATAAGACCTTTTTCAAATATTTAAATAAAATAGAAAAGATTAATATAAATATACTACAATATTTTTAAAAAATAGACAAATAAACATATTAGATTTTATTTCAATATATACAAATAATATTAATTCCAAAAATACTGAAATGAATAGTATTTAATAAATAGCAATATAACCTAAGTGCATTTTCGATACTAAGTATCCTTGTCAAAGGCAATAAATATAAACTTAATAACTTCCATGTTGAGATTTGTTATATGTAACGATTAATATTCCTTGTATTTATATATACTTTTGTGAAGTAGTTTTTTTTTTTAATTATCAATATATCAAAAAATAAAAATCTTTTGTATTTTATTTAATTCCTTAAAAAAAAACTATATTAAATGGTTGAAATATTAGTGGAAGAGGGAAGGAATATATTTTGTTCCTAATACTGAAATAATTGATTCAATAATAAAAAAAACTTTTCTTAAAAAAAAGAAAAGATTGATGTTTTATTTTTTTAATTATAATAATATAGTATTTAAATATGAGGACTTATTTTAAATTCAGTGATATAATTATGGTAAACAAAGATTGATTATATTGGATGATAATCAATGCTATCATATAATTGCAATTAACTATTGGCCACATTTTCTTGCAACACAGCCTTAAATAACCCAGCAAAGCAAAGTCACTCCAGTAATAATAAATTTCATGAGAAAGAATATAAATGCATGTGTTAGTCATTCTCATGCATTTTATTTGTTTTCTGTTTTCCAACCAAAATAGTTAGATACCATTAATTGAAATGTTTGATTTGACTTTGAGTTGGTTTTCTAAAAAAATGCAGTTTGAATTTGTTTTGCAATATCCCAGATAATTAGCATGGGGATAAATAAATAAATATGCTTAAACACTTTGCAATCATCAGACATATAAAATATGTTACATCTTTTTTTACAAAAACATTTTCCAAAAATTTTATAACTTCAAAAGAAAAGTCAAGGAAGCCTTCTTCATCTCCAGAGACAAAGACACCATAAACAGGAAAGACACATGCTATGCTTTATCAAGGAAATGGAATGTCTAGCATATTTAGCACAAATTTGCATATTGTTAACCGTATTAGCAGTCAAGCTATGATCATGAAGGCTGGACCCTTTGAAAGTGCTAAGCTTGTTAGTTCTTGTGTATATATTTGGTAACAATACACAGCTTCGAGGACAATTGTACTACACACACAAGCAAACTAGAATATAAATTTTTTTATGGAAGGTATGCAATACTGAATTTACAGATTATTCATTCAGAAAAAGATAAAATATATAAAAGTGTTTGTTATTGTTTGAATCACAGCTACCAATTTACAATAATAAAACCAACAAAAAACACTTCATATATACTTTGTGGCATTTTGTCATTCTATATTGTACTTTGTAGCATTTTGTCATTATATATTGTAATTCTTAACAAAATTGTCATTGCATGATATTATTAAGATAGTATAAGATAGAAAGTTAATTTCATTTTGAAAGTTAATGGATCTTATATGTTCAATTGTGTACTTGTTAATAAATTTGCCAAAATCCTCATATTCATTATCAAACATCAGTTCATTAATAATGATGATCACATTATCTTTCCACAATCCATACCAGTAGTTTTATTACTGACAATAATATGCTGAAAGTGATTTTAATATAAAACATCATTAAAGAAACAAAAGTCCCATTCAATTCACAACTGAATACTATTAATTTGTGAAAAATTATTAATAATAATTTTAATTCAAGAGTATCAACAAACATACATCCATAAACAAATACTTCGATTTTTACAGTTAAGCAGTCAAATCATTTATGAAAGATCATAAAATCATACCACATCAAGCCAGGCATAATATTTTGTGGAAGAAATCTCAGATATAATATAAAAGATTCCTGTATCAGTTAACAATAGAGAAAAAAATTAATGCACTAAAAAATCAATGTAATAAATTATATGATATGTCCAAAAAGATATGCAGACATTAAAAATTAAAAAAAATATAATTGGATCATTAAATAAGCAAGTTCCTATAATTATGAAATATGCCTAGATAAGATTGTATTACTAAAGAATTCACACACTAAAAGAATAAAATGGTTGTGTTTTGGTGGGAAATCAGAAAAATCATGTAATTTAAAAATATTGTAAACATCAATATTCTGATAATAATCCCAAAATTATAAGAATAATTGAAAAATTCAGTTTGACAGACAATCCTTGATTTCTTTTTAAATGTAATTAAACAAATAGACAAACTAAAACTTGCAACAACATTAGGATTTTCAAGTATTACATCTTACTTATATAAATTCTTGAAGTATCTGATAGCAAATCATTTGGCAAATTTCTTTAATCCATTAACTATGAATATGTATATAGACCAATTATTAAACAAATAAATATTATTTATGATAATAAAAGCCTAATACTATCAGTCCTCTTATGACTCAATTAAGACCTATAACAATTGAAGATATATATACTAAAATATTTTCTAAAATATTGTTGAACAACATCGATTCCTGTTTAACTTCTGACTGTACATTATTCTATCTCTGGAAGAAGCCATTCATTATACAATACTGGCATACTATTAAATTATGACACTCATGAACTAAAATGATGTTTCAGATGGGATCACAATAAAAAAACCACTAAACATCACATGATCACAGTAAAATTGATTTCAAAACATGTTTGCTTCATTATCAAACTAAATAGATATCTAATATTATTATAGAAAATCCAATACATGTGAAGTAATAAATTATATAAAATTAAATCAGTATCAATAAAAAAGTTCATAAGATTATTAAAAACATTACCCAAGAATTTTCCCTTTCTTCTGATTTATTTGCCATCTATAATTATTCACTCTTAAAAAAGATCAGTTTTCTTATTCCTGAAATATTTATCCTACATCTAGGGAGAGAGGTAAATATATTTGCCTATATCAATGATATTATGATAATTTACAGATGAATCTCTACCATTTTTATTGTTTAGAAATGCATAAAATATGTTCAAGAATGTTTGATTCATTTCAATCTTTGATATGGCAGATATTAACAGTAAGAAATATTCCATCAATATTTACAGAAGTTTCTATTAAATTCCCTGATATTCCAGTATATACTCCAATGTCCATAATCAATTTAATAACTAATAAATTAGTCACCAATAAATTTTCACTTAAATTATTAACTTTCAATCTGATTTAATGCTATCAGATTATAAAAATTAAAATAGTTAATTGTATTCTCAAAGTTATGTGGTATAATCAGTACAAATTAATAACATGCATTGATAAATGTCATCATCATCATCATCATCATCAACCATTATCAATCCACTGCAGGATGAAGGTCTCTCCAAGTTTAATCCACCTTCTCTGATCTTTAGCTTCTCTTCTCCACAACACCCCTGCACATTTTCTTATTTCATCCATCCATCTCACATGTGGTCTCTTTCTGGGTCTTTTACAATCTTTGATAAATGTATAAATAATTATTTATGGGGAACAAGATCAAAACTTCTATCATAAAATACTCCAAGAACAACCAACTAGAAATAATGATCCTGGATTAATTGAAGTTGTTTAGTCAATTCATAAAAGTTATTTGACAATATACAGTTGTCCTTTATTTGACATCAATTTACCTATTAACCATCTGATTTGGTAAAACTGAAAAAAAAAACCCATCATACTTTGAGAGATGAAAACTAGCTTACCTAGATGAAAGATATCAGATGAAAGATCTAATATAATTCAATATCCTACAAAAATCAAATAATAATGATTCATTTAAAAATTTAATCATAGTGCCAATTGGAAATCCGTTCATTTATATAAGCATTAAAAATATGTTATTGAATGAATCATTCACTCATACAAACATCAAATTTCTATAAATGGGTTTTAACACAATTTGTAAATTATGTGGAACAAATTATAAGAAACCTTCTACATATTCTGGAATATTATTCCATTTTCAATCATTTAAGATTCAAACTTAATCCTCTCCAGTAACCCACTAAGCAAGATTTTGGCATCAAGATTTTTGACTGGTGACAACTCAGATTTAAATGACAATTAAGACATTGTGATTCTGTTCAACAGTTCCATAAATATTGGTAGAAGCAGTATTATAGAGACTTAAAATATCTGCCAAAAAATTAAAGATTTATAATGTGCAACAGGGATTATTTAATTCATGGAATCTGCTGTGACTTAAGTGAAATGCAGATTCTCCACTACACAATTATTAATAAAGACCTATTTCTTATGTAATAATATATTTAAGTACTTATGTTAAGAATCATACAAGAATAATAATTATTAATGAGCAAAATACATCACTATATTTACTAAATGTAGCAAATTAAATTTTGATTTTAAAGATAAAACGTATTGTTTGTATAAATTTATTTTGTATAAAAAAAGAAATTCTTTTTTAAAATAGATAAATAAATAGACATGCCGATAAATGGGTAGGCATGTAGGTATATAATAAATAAATACACAGATGAATGGATGATTAGATGGATTCTAAAAATAATGAAATTCTATGTTCTTTAAAAACAAATACAATTTAATTTTTTTTTTAAATAAAAAACTTTTAATAATATATCTTAATACTTTTTATTTTAATCTTTAAATTAATCTATCATATTAGAATTTAATCTGCATTTTAAATCTAATTTTCTTTTTCTTCTTCTTCTTATATTTAATCCCTAAGACATTCTTTCAAAAAAGAGCAGAGTAAAATCAAAGTATTAGAAGAATTTATCTTTCATGAGAAATTATTGATTTTCTTTTTTTTATTTAATCTTTTGATTTTATCTTGATATTTTCTGGGGGAAAAAACAGTACTAGTATCGCTCTTAAGACAGCTAAAGACAATCTCAAAGTTACATTTCAAGATTATTCGATCGTTCCATCAGATGCCTTGTAAGAATTATTTATTTTGAATTAAATTGTTATATGCTGAAATTATTTATTTATTGTAATATCATGTGACAATCAGTGGACTAAAGTGGCAAATATAACAATTCCATTTAATTGATCAAATTGATTTTGTTGTTGTTTTGCCCAATTGAAAATCATTTAATCCAGAAATTTTATGTTCTCAAGACTAGAACTTATACTGAGATAAACTACTCAAATTATGATTAAAGCTGTGATGCTGTAATATTATTTTTGTATGCTATTTATAACTCAATTCATCTTTTGTATCCTCTAACAATAAAATCATACATCTGAAATATTTAAAGCAATGATTTAAAATATAAATCAATTGATTATCAAATATAGTGGCACCACACAAAAAATAAATATAACAAAAAAATTGGGTAATTAATGTTGTTTTTTTTTTTTACTTATTATCTACACTATTTTTATTCATCCAATTAAATCATCTTTGATTCCAGAACTTTTTTGGATTTGTAAATTTTGCATGACTCAAGAAAAAACTTTAACTCCCTCTTTGTAAGTCTCAAACTCCACTATGATAAAAAATAAGAAACAATCCACTATTTATTAATTTATAGTTATTTACTGAATGCTTTTTTGTTTTTATATAATTACACACTAATTTTTTAATTATAAAAGATCATTTTTGAAATTTTGTTTGGATAATAGAAGTTTTTAAATAATGGATAAATCGTTTTTATTTATTACTTTAATATATAAATAAAATTAATGTATGTACAAATGAATTTATTTATTGAAATTTTGTGTGAATAAGTTTTTGAATAACAGATATTCTATCTAGAACAGTTTTTATTATTTTAAAATATATATAAATAATAATAAAAAAGAAAAAAAAAGTATACAATTTGTTCTCACAAACAAGTAAGGAAAACATTAATCTGACACTGTAAGGAAAACATTAATCTGACACTGTAAATTCTATCTTAATAGCAACAAATGTTTACAATTTTTATAAAACTATTCACAAGCTTGATGTTAGTTTTATTAAAAATAATTACTAATTATAAAATACATTGCTAAAAAAAAAGAGAGAAATGATTCTAATCACAAATTAGTTAGACATTTCTTTAAAATCCATGCTAAAAATAAAAGCATTCAGTCTACTTTTTTTTTTCAAAATTTTCTTTTGCCTCAGAAAATGCAAACTACACATAAAACGCAACTGAATTATTTAACTTTTTTTTTTCATGTGTCAAATGCTGCTTGGAAGGCAGCTATGCTAACAACTAGGCAACAAATGCTTGACTGCATTATTTAACTTAAAATCAATCAAATTAATCTTCATACAACTTTAATTCTTTCCATTAATAAATTGTTTAAAATTATATACCAGGTAACTTTCTGTAATAAATGATTGAAGGATAAGATTCAAGTTTTTTGAAAAAGTAACCATCATATATTAGACAGCAAATTGGTATATAGCTATTTTTATCTGGAAGTTATGCAAATCTTACTCTAATAGACAGAAATAACAAAGTATTGAGTCCAAAATTCACTGTTTACTTAAATAATAAACTCTATATTTTGTAGATTGGTAATTACCTTATAAATCTTTAAAAGACAAAATGTACACATATTGTGCATCAAAGAAATGTTTTAGATTTTTACACTTTGTAAAATTAAATTTAAAAAGCTCTAAAAAGTCTAATATTATATTAACACATTATCTTAATTCTTCTTTGAAATATATTCATACACTATATTAGCAAAGTTAAAAACTAATCAAATGTCCAATTCTTGGAAAGTTATATGACATTCAATCCCCAAAAATGATGGATTGATAATTGATTCAGGAATCTTTAGTTCTAAAGTTCATCATTCTGTTTTTATTACATGATTAGGTCATGTGATATTAAAGAACCAGATGTAACAAGTTGATCTTCAGTACAGGAATCTTTAGCTCTTCAGTCCATCATTTTACCCCTGTATTAAATAGTACAGAGTGGTATAAAGTTAGATGGTTTGAAATCAGATATACTTTTTTGAATTCATTGCCAACAAACTTAATACTGTGATAGTGGTTTGACAAAGTTCTCAGGTTAAAGGTAACAACAATTAATATTTTTATATTTAAAATAAATCTATTTATCAACTATTTAATATTTGAGAATCAATACAATAATCCATAACCTTTGAATTCAGTTATTATTCACTGCCAATTGAAATAGACCAATATATATCAAAGAATAAAATAACCTTTAAATACCCATTATGGAACAAAGATCCATTCAGTATCCTTCTATAGAAAAGCAGTTAAGAAGAAGATAATACTTGACTAATGCAATGGTATATGGTCAAAGTTTATGTTATCTTTCCATGATTTATTCTCTATTTAAAAACAACAGAACCTCATTTAGTGATGTATAACTATGATCCAACTATCTGAAAGAAAAAAACTTAAATTTGCTTGAAATATAAAAAAAATTTCTTTACATTGTTGCAATATTGAGTATTGATTGGGAACAGATTAAAATATTGATAAACATTTTGCATATTCATCATTAATTTGCATATGTTGGAATAAGAAATGTAACTTTCATTCAAAAAAAAACAGAAAAGAAGAGGTTTAGCTGAATGTTTTTTATGGCAACATTTTATTTGTAATTGAATTATTTAATGGTGTAGAAAAATTCATATTGAATTTATACTTTCCAACTATATTTCACTACTACTAATAATATATAGTTTAATGTAGAACAAAATGTTTAGAATAGCATTTTTCTCTTTCTTGTTCAAATGTTTGTGGTCTGATTAATGACAAAATAGCATTGGAATTGAACCAATAACTTCTATATTCATGAATACTGAATTTAAGATCATACTCTAATTAACTAAGTTATTCTTCAGAATAACCTAATAGATTGTCACAGATCAGATTATCATAAGAACAGAGGAAAACTACTTCTCAATACATTATGTTCATATCATAGTTAAATGTATTTAGAAAATCATAAATAAAATTTAATTTTTTAAAAAATATATGTAACAATTTATAGTTTATCATGTACCTATGTGATATAAGATAATTTCATAAAAATTTCATCATAGAGAAAATTTGTAATTGAATATTTTAGAATTAGTCCAACAAAATGCAATGTTAAAAATAGTTTGATAACTAAGAGCTTTGTACTTATTTATGAATCGATATGGATATCTGAGAGTGTTTTAGTGCATAAATGAAAACCAATTTAGAAAAAAACCTTTCTATCTAAAAGATATCTTCAGGAAAACCATACACCAAAGTCAATATCATATAAGCACAGAGATCAAAATCACAATAATCCATTCAACATGTATAACAAACAAATCTTTATCCCTCCTGCAGCTTAATGGAATAACAAATACCAAATATCTCAAAATATATCATCTGAATAATCAAGTACTCATTATTATTGTGAGCAAATTAGACTCAATTCATATTAGGATTATAATGTTTGAGAATGATTGTAATTGTAATCAATTTTTACTTCAGCAGATTACAGTATTAATAACAGTAAGATAATGCAAGGCTTCAAATACAAAAAATAATGTAAATATCAAGTATCAACATATTTCTCTAATTAGCTATCTCAGAAGCTCAAGCCAAAAAAAAAATAGACAATCAAATGAAAATTGAACATCAGGAACATGAGATATTTATATTATTATAATTAAGATAAATGGAGAGAAGAGATATTAATAACTGAAGGTAATCTTCAACTAAGTATTTATGAGAAAACAAAAAATAATAATGAAATATTAATTAAAACATCAAAGTACTCCAAGACTTAAGGTTCCAATAAGGAATGAAAGCCTGTTAGATGATTAAATACATTTATTTTTAGTTGACTATTTTAATTTTATTTAAGATAGGTTATTTTAGTTTTTTAAAAAGACAACTTATAGACAAATTTTTAAAGATTGAAATTTGATCATTTGAAGTATATATATAAAGGATGAGTTATATTTTGTAGCAGAGGGAAGATGAGTTCTCTGTAAATTTCTTACCACATCTCTATCTTATTACACCTATCATCAGCATAGCTGTGATCACCCTTTTTCTCTAAGCATGGATTTCATGAACAACCTTTTTCATCAGTTGAACTAGTGCTACCAAATATTTGGTTTTTCATATCTATATTACCAATTCATAGAGTTGAGGTACAATATATATTAATCATAATAAAAGCAGTAGTTTTAAATTTTTATTTAGAAAAAAAAAGTTCAAATTACTTATTTCTACAAATAAAAAAGTTTCACAATTCACTTAAAATCCAGTCTTTAATAATAATACTGCTAATACTGCAATCAGTTGTTGAGAGACTATTAATTAATGTAACAATGGTAATTCTATTATAAAATACATTCAATATCCGAGATTGTAGCTTTGATATTTAAAAATATAAATTTTGATTAACATGCCTAAATAAAATAAATAATGGCGTCAAGCGTTGTTAACCGAGAGATTAGCGCAGTCGCCTTGCAAGCAAATAGTTGTTTGCAGACGGTTGTGGGTTCGTCTCCCGGTCGATGCTATGACATATGGAAAAAAAAATGGCTTTATTGCTACAGAGTTTGTAAAAGTTCAAATTCCAGTCGTAATGATAATAAAAGAATTAATATAATAAATAAAAAAAGTCACATGGAAACAGCAACTAAATACTATTTAATTGTTACTAATTTTCTTCTTTTCTGAGTTGACACTTAGTTGTTAATGAATATACATAAAAAGGTTTTTTTTTTTTTTTTAATATACAGCTTTATTACTGCCTAGTATTCGTTAAAAACCAAGTATTAAATACTATTTAGTAAAAAAAAAAAAATTCCTACAAGCAACAGGATTCCAGCAATTGAATAGCATAGAAAATAATCAACGTTTTCAACATTCGAAACCGTCTTCGTTTATGGTTCTCTTATTTAAGGTACTTTATTATATTTATTTAAGAAGAGCATCGTAAAATTCAAACACCATTAATAAAAGATATTTAACTTTATTTTTGTATGCTTTAGACATTTTTTGTCTAATCATCTCGTTTTTATTCTTTTGCATTCAGTACATACATAAATAGAGATAGATAGTAGAAGCAAAAAACCCCTGCAAAAAAACGTTACCATCAGGTAGTTGATTAGTCTAAGAGTATGATTTTCTCCTTCAGTTTTATTTATGAATGGAACCAGAAAAAAGCCTTTATCTTGCAGAAAATAATTCAGACTGTTTTATCTTTGTTGAAATAAAGAGTGAAAAAAAGATTAACAGAAAACATATATAAAATTATAGATAGATAAAAAAACATATATAGAATTATAGATAAATAAAACATATATAGAATTATAGATAGATAAATTGAAATAACAATTTGACAGTTTTTGACACTTTTTATTCTCCTAATCAAAGTGCTAATAATGATCGTAGATGTGAGAAAACAAAAACATTAATTACCTGGATGATTTTTGTCTATTTATAATAAGAAAGCTAACTTAAAAAAAAAAAAAAAAATCAGCACTAGAGACAGTTTTAATAATATGGATGATAGAGGATAATTTTATTTCATATTCTTAGCAAGAAAAATAATATGGCTTTTGGGGCTCACAAATGCTATAAAATAATATTGTTCAATACAGTAAAGAAATGACAACGTCTACTTCATACTGCGGATTTAATATTTTCAATTCTTTAGCAATTGAAAATTTCTGTAGAAGGACATTCTTTATTTATTCTGATTGGTTATTAAATATATATTACAAATGTAGTGATTTTTCATAAACTAATAAGTAAAAGAAAAGTGCAAATTACTTCTTCTTTTACAACATTTTTCTGAGAACTTGAAAAAAAAAATTAGTAGAAGTTAATTTTTTTTTCAGATTTTAATCAGTTTATCCGTTATTTAGTTATTCTTATTTAGAAGTCACGGAGGGAAAAACTTTCACACCTTCACCACCTGGAAATTGGGAAAACTAAGGAATAATGCATTTCTCTTTACTCTTCATCTATGGGAAGTTTCTGGAGAGACATATGCCCTGCAGTGGACCATTATTAAAAGGTTGAGATATATATATATGGAAAGAAAGAAAAAAGCAAATAGTAATTTGTTTAATTTAAATAAAATTTTAAAAAAATATCTAAAAAAAATACTATCATTAATTTTTAGTTTTTTTAAAGTGTGAAAATATTAATAAATAAGTTTTAAAAATTAATTACTCGATATACATTAAAATGAAATTTAAATGATTAAGAATCCAGAAATAAATGTGTTTTACAAATCACACACCTACACTTAAATAAAAGCACATGGCACTTCAATCAGAAAGCTATGAATGAATTTTACTATTTTAATGACATCATATAATAAAAATAAGTATTCATAAAAAAAAAGTTCTCTCAAAAATCTACACCTTAATGATGTGAAACCTCATCGTAGGATAAACACTAATATAATAGATAAAGTATTTTTAAAATAAGGGAAACTACGAATATTAATGACATCGATATCACTTACCCAAAGTTTTAGATC
The DNA here is from genome assembly GCA_028023455.1 of Epiperipatus broadwayi. Taxonomy (NCBI): domain Eukaryota; kingdom Metazoa; phylum Onychophora; class Udeonychophora; order Euonychophora; family Peripatidae; genus Epiperipatus; species Epiperipatus broadwayi. Next base: position 4,710,246 of record JAQFVV010012428.1, on the reverse strand, counting down.
ATTCTTTCTACAGAGCCTTTAAGATAAAACATATCATTTACACCTATCGTTTCATCTCAAGTAACATACAATAAATATTTTCTAACTTTCATTTAGTTTATAGAATGGATGTTAATTTTAGAGTTACGACTATTCCAATATTTGCTACTACACTACATGAATAATTTTTAATGATTATTTACTTCTCAAATCTAGTTAATAAATTAAAATTTCACTCTTTAAAATTTTTATTTACAATAACCACTCTCTAAAAGTTTATATTTTAATCAATACTGTTTACAACATACAAAACTAGCCTAATTATACTCTCTATGCAGTTTTTTCCACTCAAACTAAGAATTCTAAAAAGGCAGTAAAATTAATTTTTAAAATAAATATATAAAAAAAGCAGTAATAGTCATTTTATAATAATCATTTATAAATACATATAAGGCTTTAATCTTAATACTATGCCCTTGAGTGCTTAATTTTACCGCAAGAGGGACCTCTATAAATCTTAACACAAGATTACGACAGCGTTTTACCTTCAACCTACTTTCTAATTATACAGGCAAAACTTAAGCATTTTGATTTGAGAGTGTCAAGCTAGTAAGTTCTTCACTGATTATGCTTACAATAATCATTTATGTAAACATTGTTATTTTATTTATCTGCATATAGAAGTAAAAAAATAGATCAAATAATCCTTACATGATAATTATAAAACCAAGGATTAAATGTGTTGATTGATTTTCATTTTCTCAATTTTGAAAAAAAAATCAATCGTAGTACATTTTTTATTCTTTCATCAGTCTGATGTAAAATATTAACAGTGTATTTACAATTGTTACCAGACTTTATTTTAAAATGAAAGAATTTTCAAAATCATGAACATGAAATCAATTTCCTAAGAAAACCAATTTGACTTATAATAAGGTAAGTCCAGCATCAGCAGTTATAGTATTAGTCAAATATTAGCTCTTAATCTTAGAATAATGTCTCTGATTTTGGGATCATTCAATCATTTGAAAGTATTTAGTTTTTAAGTGAGTAAAGTTCAGAAATATTGTTCAAGCCATTATCTTTAAAGATATCTTATCAAAAATTCACTGCCATTATTTTCAGAACTCTGTGTTGTTTAGTATTGGTCAAATGATAGATTAAAAATCTAAATGTTCTTTGTTCAAAGCTCACATTTTCATTAAGGATACTCAAAGATGAGTTGTCAAACAACATTCAGCTATTTTTATTGTTACATTATCTTCAAAATATTTCAAAGATGTAATTCTTATGTAACCCAATTCTCTCATTTTGTAAAAAAAATAATAATAATTTTTCTTGCTTGGATAAAGAATCCAGTGATGTTAGAAAATTTGCTGCTGAAAATAAAGGATATGACATGAAAATGTGGAAACTTAACAAAATTATGTAAAACAGATTGACATAATTGAAATGATCCATTTAAAATTTTCATTTATGGTAATAGAAAAGAATCTTATTAAACGATGTTAATTTTAGCTATATATGCAATTTGTAGTAAATCAACTACAAACATTTTCATATTTTCTCTAGATAATATTGATATTCCTAGAAAGAATAGGATAAATGATTTAGGGGTTTGGTTTAATAGTAATGGTCTTTTTTGACCCACATTAATGAAGTTATTCTTAAATGTAATAAGATTACTGGGATTATAGCAAGATCAAAAAGTTTTACAGAGACAATCTTGCATTTATTTTATGTAATGTTCTGTTGTTTGGAATTCTAGCACAAAATGTTATGAGAAAAGATTGCAGAATATAATGTAGAAATACTTTAAGTATGTAAGTTTGGAATTATCTTTAGATTGTGAAACATATCTCATGAAAAGAACAATGTTGAATGATGTAATATTTTAAAGAAAAATTGTTTTACGTGAATTTGGTGTATTGAAATTTGTTTATAATATATATTATAGAATTCCTAATATAATTAGAAATAGTAATTTATTTTATATTAAAAAATATAATCATAATGTTTATAAGAATTCTGCTATGATTAGAATATCCATGTTATATAACGATATTTTTGAATGTTGATATTTTAAATAATTTGAATTGTCATGATTTTTTAAAAATAATCTAAACTAATTCTTGGTTTGTAAAAGCTGTACAATAATTGGATTGTTACAAGATTGTTGTTACATGCTTAATAAATTAAATATCTGAAAGCATTCTGTTAATTTCCTCACCAAATTAAAAAGAAATTTATAGTAAGTCTCTATTTTAAATTTAACCTTTTCTTTAGTATTTACTAAAGACCTAGTTTAAAGCAAAAATTAAGAATTCAAAACAAAGCAAAACTCTCCATATAGTAGTGCCATCTTGTGCTAACAAGAGCAATCAATGGATGCCAGAAGAGCTTGGATTGAAAATATTAATTGTGTTTTCAATTTCATTCTCGTAGTTTTGTAGTTAAATAGAGTCAAAAGGTGGGTGCTGGGGGTTGCATTAGATCCTAAGATCTAGGTGCAGTGCTCTCAGATCCAAGGTGTCTCACTGATGAAGGCCACAAGCCAGAAATTAGTCTGGGGATATTGGATGAGTAGGCACTAGATAGGGATTTTATGCACAAGCCTTCTGGCATCCATTGATTGCTCTTGTTACCACAAGATGGCACTACTATATGGAGAGTTTTGCTTTGTTCTGAATTATTTAATAACAATTATGTGCTAGTATGAGATAGTGATCATGTGATGTTTAGTAAAAATTAAGAACATAGTTTAAGAAAATAGGAAATCGGTGGTTGTTAGTAGGCAAATAAAACATTTGTATATTATATTAGCAATCAACATCTGTAGATTACCATGACTTATTTTTGGCTATTTGGATTTTGATTTAGCTAGGTATTTCTATCTACCTGCAATAGTTGCAATTCTAGAAAATGTCTGCACCTATTCTCTGATTGTGAATGCTAATAAAGGATATTACAGAGGATAAAAAATAAATTCAGAGAGAGTATAATAAAATCTAATACAAAATGTTATATATATTTTAAAAACATTCAATGTTTTATTCAACTTTATTTTTATTAACTTATTATATTTCTGGCCACAGTTATTTATTACCTGCCTATTTGAATCTTATATTATTGAAATCAAGATTTCCTAAAGACTCTTGTTGTTTAATAAGAAAGTTTATTTCATTTTTTAAAAAATATTTGGATTTATATTTTTTACTTTAATCCAACATTTTCAATACAAAATGATCTGCTTACAAACTATATATATATATATAATCATAATTATATTTACATCTTCTGGGATGTTACACTTAACCTCATAAATTATTAATTATTATGTCTGTATGTGAAATCCTGCACTCATTGATAATTGTGCACTAAGATACTATAATCAAGCAATTGTGCTGTTAATGGTTGTTTAACATTATACCACCTACACCAATCATTTTTGTATCTCAGTATTTAGTTACATTATTATCACTCTAATAGTAATTGATAGATTAATTTTTTTCAAAAATAGTAATTTATAATAAATTTATTACTGTTTTAATTATTGACAATAAAGTATATGAAATTTTTTTAAAAAACAGTGTAGCATTAAATATCATATAAAATCAAATTTAGGGTTAAAAAACTATAATGGTTTTAGATTACTTCTTAGAGAGAAGTGAAACTTGCAAGCTGCTACAGCTGGAGGATGGGATGAAGATGGAGGACTGTTCAATAATTCATCATTTAGCAATTGGCAAGTTAATAAGTAATGCTAACTCTACTAATTCTATTAGGTAATGTGGAAAGACTTTTGCTTTTCAGTGCGCTATTTAAACATTGCTTTACCTATTCCTTATAAAATTGCCTTCATGAAACTATTCTATATTATTTTAATATCGCACATATGATCTAAAGAATATTTTTATTATAGGATCTCCCCTCTACCCATAACTTTTAACTTAAAGTTGTTGTTGTTTGTATTAAAAAAGCCTTATATGGAGTAACAGTTTTGAAAAAAAATTAAGCATCATTTTTAACAATATGTGAAGTAGGTGTAATACCAATATTACGGTAGTATAAGGAAAACCTTTAAATGGATTCTTTTCAATTTGGCAAAATCAAAATTTTTCCCCACTTTTCCGACAAAAATATATTAACAAAGATGTTATTATTTTAGTAATCTGGCCTAATGATTCTTGATTCAGTAGTAACACATCAGCTGCTTGAGCCAAAAGTATCTGAAATATCTCTAGAATTTTTTTCCCATTGTTTATTGTGTTTTTTCCAACAATCATTGTTGTCTTTTGACCATTGAAATCTTATTGATTTCTAATAGAAAAAAAAAATAAAGATTTAAAAATGTTTTCTGTTCAGAAAAACAGAAATCTTTCTCTTTAAATAGAACCACGTTGCAAAACATGTACATATAAAATAAAGTTTACCCTGTATAGTGGTGGAATGGAAGACTCAAAAACTAGAGTTTCCTGGATCAATTCCCAGCTGAAGAAAAAAATTCAGTTTAGATGAATAAATAAAAATATTGTCTCAACCTGCCATTAAGCAGTTCAAACATCTAATCATACAATTTTATTTAAAAAATTTTTTAAAAAAATAATATTAATTGGAAGTAAATTTAGTTAATAAAAATGTTACATTGCTTTGGAGTTAAAAACTAAAAAACATTGTTGCATTGGCAATAATAAATTATTTTACAGGAATAAAATTTGCCCCCCCCCCCCCCCAATTTTTAAGGGAACATCTTTATATGTAAAAGTTATGCTAAATAAACTAAAACAATTTTTGTTCCATCTGTGCTGAATATATAAATTCAACTTATAAACTCTATATATTAAAATTACAGTATCAAAACATATGCTGTGTTAACTTATCAAGCATATAAATGATCCAATTAATATGTACATACTTTTAATATTTACATTATCATGAAAATATATTATTGGATAGCATAAAATAACACTAGAATACTCAATGAGACAAAGTGTAATTAAAGATCTTGAAAATAAAATCTTATTGTTAAAGAAGACAATATGTGCAAATAATAGAGATTACTTGATAATATATATTTAAATGAAAGTTGTACTTAAATGTAAGACTTTCAGTAAAATGCTAGAGAAGAAAAAGACGAAAAAATAAATATTCCACTAAATCTCTTAAATATGGTTTGGGTTTTTTTCCCCCCACCAAATTGTTAAAAGATGAAAGTAAAAAATTATGCTAAATAATCTTAAGAAATATAGTAATCAAGTTTTACTATTGCTTTTAAATATGTCAACTAGAAGATTAATTTGGTAGAATCTAATTTTAAAGTTCCATGCAACAAATGAATTGCATTAGACTTTGAAGCTTTAGCACTTTAAAACACACTCAGTGAAGAACCTCATGATATAATGGTCACACCATCTACCATGGTCAAACCTGAGATTTGAACCTAGGATATGTAAAAATTGGAACATTTCCAGATTTGAAATAAGCTTAGAATTTTATTTTAGGCAGTTTGTCCAAATATAATTACAGCCATTCATATACAAGTTTCCTAAGAAATGTTTCTCCTTCATACTCTATCCCCCTCCCCTCAATACATTCAGCAAAATAATTGATTAAATATTTTTCAAAATGAATAATACAATTTTCCTATTTCTCTCAATATATGCATCAGTAATAGTTTCCATTGTTGAGATCTGATCCTTATTTTTTCAAATTCAAATCGTTCTTGGTATTAAAAATATCTATATTCCACCAAAAACATGCTTATTTTATAGCAACTTAGCCCATGTAAGATTAAGTCTTTTATTAATGAAATTATGACTATTAAAAAAAAATCTTCTGGCCTTTATTATGTGAAATGACATCATAAATATCTACTCATTCTTTCAAATATCTTTCATTATATAATAGCCTTTAGAAATTCAACTACAATCTCACCAATTGTTTGATTTCACTTTCATTTCATTAAAACTTGTGTTATTATTGCACAATCTATGTCATCTTTACCTACCTTTTTATCCAATTAATATTGATATTCAGAATTGTTTTTCTTTTCCTTACTCTACTGTAATTAGTAAAGTTTCAAGAATATTGGATAAGTAAAGGTTTAGTTGGTTAACTGTAGCTGAGCACAGCTGGTAAACCAGAATTATAGCTCTCATGAATGTCTGAATATGTTGTAGTATGTAAATACAAATGCTAATTTATTTAAATTAATGATGTATATACTCCATTTGTTTGGAAAGTTGACACTGTTTCTTTTTTATTAATGGCATGGTTGGTATTACCAATACACTATGCTTATAACTCTTTCAGTACAGTAAATTTTCACGTTTAACTGATCAAAAATGTGGCCAGAAAGTTATTGTGATCCAGATTGATGTTTTGGATTATTTTTGACATGCTTGTGCAGGTATTTGTATTGGGAGACTGCTGTTTATATTTGTCCTACACTCCCTAATATACTGATTTGCAAGTGGCATTATTGCAATAAATCTTGTACACTATCTGAGGTGTAGGATCCTGGGATATATTTTATCTTTACTATTGTTTAGAATTAGAAGAGATTCTCAGATTTATGTTGTGTTGTGCAGATCTTCCTAGATAATTATACTGTGTGTACTAAAGCTTCCTCAAAAAATAAAAAAATCTGTACCAACATACATAAGATAGAGAAACTTCCTCACTCCTGATGTGAATGGACACCTAAATAATACTAAAGATAAAAAATATCCCAGAATGAAACCCTCCAGATAGTGTCTAAGATTAAGTTCAATAATTCCACTTGTAGATCAGTATATTATGGGGAGTCTAGGTCAAATAGAGCTACCAGAGTTCCCAACACAAATACTTGTACAAATATGCCAAAAATAACCCAGAACAAAAATCTACTTTCTTAGAGCATGAGCAACTTTCTGGCACATTTTTTTTCTAATAAATATGAAAATTGTTCCTACAGAATGAAATGATAGAAGTGGTGTGTTGCTTATAACAATCACACCATTAATAAAAAAAAAAAAAAGTATTCAACTATCTAAAAAATTGAAATATATAAATTATTAATTTAAATAAATTAGCATTTGTATTTAAATACTGCAACATATCCAGATGCCCATGAGTGCTGATTCTGGTTTCATGGGCCAAAAGCATACTCAGCAATAGTTCACAAACTAAACCAAATAAACCGTTACTTATCCAATTTTGAAACATTGGAACTTTACTAATTAATATTGGTAAAAGCTTATTATTTCTATCCTACTAATATATCCTCACTTTTTCAATACAACTGTCTTCTTAATAATAATTTCAAATCCTACATTAATCCAACATCCTACTTTCTCCATCCATTACATATTAAATCAAGACTATTTTTTGCCTATTCTTTCTAATCAGCTTCTATTTTATATTTTAATTTACTGATGAACCTTCTACACATACATCTTTTACAAAATTCACATTTTCTATTTATTCCCATCATCATTATCATTAATAATCCTATACTTTTTTTTTTACAAATATCATACTTTTTTTCATAACCTACTGCTTTTATTACAGGAATGTTGAGCATTTTTCACTTTCTACATGAATTTACTCCGTGAAACAACATTTATTTTTATTATCCAACAATTTAGAAATTTTTCTCCAATATTTTTATCCTTCTTTAATTCACACTTCCAATTTTGTCTCACTCATGTTTTTAAAAAAATAGCTCTACAATGTGAACATGTGTTCTTAATATTCTTTCTAAATTTATTTTGGATAAAAACAATTCTTCCTTTATTGCCACCATGCTTCATACTTAACTACTTTTTAAAACTTGACTACTCATCAGATCTGTTGGACATGCTTTTAGTTTATCCTAAGTAATTCATCATACAACCAATTGCTTCTTATAAGCTATCTTTCACTGTTATAATACAAAACTTTAACATTCTACTTTATTATTTCACTTCATAAAACAATTGATTATATTTCAAAGGCTCTTGTGAAATCTTGCTATTTTTCTTCTTCTCAGTAAATATGTTTCTCTTTTTTTTCACTGATCCATTATTCCTACCATTCTAATGCATATTTTTAAATATTTCTTAATTCTCAAGATTTTAGATAACTAGTCTTAAATGAATTAATGTGTTAACTTCTGAAAATTTATTTTTCCAGGTATTTCAATTCTGGTTTTACGTCTCCTTTTACAATAATGACAGCATATGTATTATATATCTATAATCTGGTTACAACTACAAATTTAATGATCTTAATTTTTTTTAAAAAAATGATATTACATTTCTACTAATTAAATAATAATAATTAAATTTGAATAATAGAAATAAAATTATTTATTTATTAAATAGAAAGGATTTGAACCCAGACTTTCAAACTCATCATTCACTCCATCTTATACAACAGATATACAGACTATATATATGTGTAAAAGATAAATGCTCAATATACGTATTTCATGCTGACCAGCACTCATCAATTAGTCTGGATCATCATCTCCTACACACACATATATAATCAGTGTTCGATTTATATTAAGATAGCAAATCTTCAAACTTTAATGGACAGGCTTCAATCTTCTCCACTCTCCAACTCTTCAGCCATCCATATCATTGAAAATCTTAATAAATTAGTATTTATATAATCATACAACTTTAAAGCTCTAAGACTTTTTTATCTTAAGATTCATGGCCATAAGACTCCACAATAGTATAAATATTTGTTAATGGAAAACTTTGGCAAACTATAATAGATATTAATTTAGCTGTGATAACAATGAGATAACAATTTAAACATGTAGTTATTTGTTAAAGGCAAATCAAACGTTAGAGATTATTAATTAGCAAACTGGGTTATTGTTTAATCATTTTTTAAATTTCTAAGCTGAGATAAATGTTATTGTTTTACAACAATAGAAAGTAGAGAGGCAATATTATTTATAACATGACTCTATCTAGTCGGTTTGTTATTGCATTTTTCTTTTTCAATGGCTTGTTTAGCATCATTCATTATTTTCAAGAACAAACGTTAATACAATTTCTTAATATAATCAGACACTTAAAAAAATTATTAAAAACAAATTATTATTGTGATTGTAATTATTATTAAATGCCACTAAATCGTCATTAAACCTCGGATTTTCTGAATGACATTATACTTATTCATAAAATTTTCAACCTACTATACCAATGTTGATTATAATGGTTTAGTTTGAAAAGATACTGTTCTTGAAGGATTATGACCAATTGTCCTCAACATTATAATCTATTCCCAGTATGTGTGATAATTAAAAAAAAAAAAAAACAGCACAGAAACAAAGCTAATAGACACAAGCAAAATAAAAGTAAAAATATATATATTTAAAAAAAGATATCTACTTTTCTTATGAAGAATAAAATCTCAAACTAAGAATTAATTTTATTGTAACATGGGAATTAAGATTAGAATTAATTTTATTAGAAGACTGGATTTAAGATTATATATATATTAGTTATTTGAGATGTTAAGTAATACTCGTGCAAGGTGTGTTTGTTAGTCTTAGCAGAACTGTCCCATTAAATTTGATCAACTGAGATTTTTTCCCCACTAAAAATCAATCCAAAAACTTTTAGTTTTTGAATCTTCTGCTCTCACAACTGTATTAAATCAATGGGTGAAAAAGATTTCATCTGGCTATGTTATCTTGAATTTTTAATTCTAACTTCACTTGTGAGTTCAAAAGCCCAAATTATATATATATTCTTGAAAAGAAGTTGTAATAAATTAATTGTGGAAGAAAGAGGGAGGTTAACATTAGCAAAGCAATTTTTAAACTAAAGCACCTGAAAATATTTTTAGGCACTATCTTTGTAAATTTATAGTTTAAAACTTTATTTTGATATGTTTATAGAATCATGAGGCCATGATATATGCTGCATCAATGTACACTACTTCAGTTATACATTATCAGAAAAAAATGTAAATAAACATGCAAAAAAGAAAACACACACACAGTAAAATTCATAAATTTAGTAAATTTTAAGATATATTAGCCTTTTTGGCACACTGAATGTAATTATATTTTTTAAAAAATAATAAAATTCATAAATTTAATAACTTTTACAATATGATAGCAATTATTTTTCTGTCTCAAATGTCATAAGTGATTTTTATAATAAATGTTCTTCACAGGACCACCATTTTTTATGCTTGCTTATAACTGCAATGAGCTTGGATTTAAAATATTATTGTGTTTTCAATTTTAGCCTCATAGTTTTGTAGATAAGTAGAGATAAAAGGCAGCTAGCTGGAGGGTTGTATTAGATCCTAAGATCTAGGTGCAGTGCTCTCAGATCCAAGGCTCCTCACTGATGAAAGCCACAAGCTAGAAACTAGTCTGGAGATATTGGATGAGTATGAGTATGCACAAGATAGGGATTTTATGCACAAGCCTTCTGGCATTCCCTGATTATTCTTGCTTGCACTGAATGGTGCTACTGTATGGAGAGTTTTGCCTATTTTAATAAAGTTTCTTCAGTTTATATTGAAAGCTCATCCTTTTAATTTATCCTTTCCAAATTTGATGTACAACATCTTGGGCAATAAAATGTTTTTTAAATTTAATGCTAAAAGTTTTATAAAATTTAAGAATATTCATAAAGTTGATCCAGACTTAAAAACATCAAAACAACTAGAGAGGATATAATTTCTGGTGTTAATGAGACTTCTGTTACATTTTCATAAAGAGATGTTATTGAAGGAAAAGAATATCATGCAGAATATATTTAATTGCAATGAAAGCTGGACATTTTGTTATTCATTTTATTTGAAAAAATACAAATATAATACATCAAGTTTTTTATTTTATTTTTTGAGTGCGTAAGGAAGCAATCAACACACAATAAAATTCATGTAAATGTGCCTTCTCAGTTTATTATCAATGACTAAATTATTTTTTATAAAATTTATTTATACTATAATCTGATATAAAAAACATTAATTACATATATATGTGTGTGTGCTTGGTGAAAATTACTGTATACTTGTAATTCACTAAACAATACATAATCTATGGTAATCTAAGTTTATCAACAAAATGTGACTTATTATAGATAATGTGTGATGTGAACAAGGGGAGCTTGGAACAAAATATAGCAGATATTGTGGCTTTGCTGTATATACACAATGCTTATTAAAGCTAACATATATGCATATCATACTTATTTTCAATTTTTGTGTGTGTGTGTTTTATCACTCTTCTTTCATCTCACTTCTAATATATCTTAACCATCCTTCAACATGGAAACCCAAACCACCATTTCTCACTATGCATGTATTTGATGAGCAACCTTCACTTATCAGATGAGATAGATATCACAGATCTGAATATCCACACCTCTATGGAAAACTTGATGTTTTCTAACTAAGTCACTCTCTTTCAAGATAGAAATTGGTTTCTATTCATTTTTAACTCTTGAGAAAGAGGTTAAATAATCATTACATTGCAAAGTTGTTGTTTTTTTTGTTTGTTTGCTTGTTTAACAGTTCATCTCTCATCTCAATTTCACCATACTGAGGATAATTCACCAGCAACCACCCTCTTTCAACGTTTTTTTTTTTAATTTCAACTCTAAATTGTGAGTTTTTTTTCTGATTATCACTTTTTATTTTATTTTCAGTCTTTTGTTTCTTTTTGATATAACAAAAACACATGGTATAAAATTAAAATTTCAGTCTAAGCATTTGCCACCTCATGAAGTTTTGTTTTCCTTTTTTGCTTTATTATTTAGCAAATATTAGTTAATGTCCATTCTTGATAATATGACTTAGACTAGTTATTTAAAATTAAAAATCCTAATTCTTGTTTTGAATTATTACTTTGCAGAAAAATATTGGAGTCATTTCTGATCTGCAAAAAATATTGGAGTTATTTCTGCTCTGCATTAGGCCACTGTTTTGATTTTGCTTTTATCATATTTAATGTTAATTATACACAATTTTATAGTTTCAGTTGTTTATAAGTAAATTAATATATATTTGTAAAATACTTTTATAATAAAGTATTATGTTAAGCATCACTTGATCCTTAAAGATATGTTAGATGATATGCTGAAAACAGGTTTTACGATTGTAAACAGTATCTTGCCAATCAATAATCGATTATCATTAGTAGTAGTTTAACATTGTTTTCCATTATCCCTTAACAAATATTTATATTGTTTTAAAGACCTATTGCAATGATTACTGAGATGAAAAGTTTTATAGAGATAAATAAATTTGTGTTACACGTAGAATCGTAAATTTTACAAAGATTCATAATCAAATTCACATATGTTTATGTAAAAAAAAAACACAATATAGGGTAGCACCAAGATATTATTTATTGGTTGAATTCGTAGCAATATAATTATTTCAGGGTCGGTTTTAATTGGTAATTCTGCCACAATTTTAGAGCTGAGACTAAAATGTTTCTGGTTTATTTGAGAGGTAACAATGCCGATCCTGTTTTCAACTCTTTTTGTTTTGTCTTTTATTGATAATTCTTGCTTAAATATGTAGTGCGGTGTTTCTTTAAATATTAAAGGCTTGTTTTTAAAATTTGATTTAAAATATACATTCCTTTTCCAATTATTCTTTTAAAAATATTATAAAATTGTTTATTTAGTTTTAATATTATTCAATAGATGGCAGTACAACAGTTACTTTGGAGCACAAACCTCATTAGTTTCAAGGTTGAACTTGTACAAATACGTGTTTTTTGAGAAAATGATGTATTAAGTTTAAATCCTTAACGATTTTATCGAAATAAGTTTTTTCCTCTCCGCTCTTTTATTTTTTTGTTTCAATAATGCAGGTAGAGAAATTGTAAAAAAAAAAAAAAAGGGAGTGGGCAGTCGCAATTCTTTTGCGGCTGTACGCTTATTAAAGCAATATTATAATATCTATTACTGTTTTTATTCATTTTTTTTTATTTCAAAAATTTATAATTTGCTATTGTTTAGTAGCGTTAATAATTTATAATTTTAATGATTTTTTTTTTTTAAAAAATACGTGGTCTAAATGTTGATCGCTGTTAAGTGTAAAATATAAAACTTTTAAATAGTATATTAGAGATAAGTGTTTTTATTTGTTCTAAACTTTATTACTTAACTTGGATCATTTGTTTAAATTTTAAAAGTCTTGATTTACAAGCGATTTCTTGATTTAGTCAATCAAAAAAAAAAAAATGGCCTGAAATAATTTTTGTATAGAGAAATTGAATAGGAATACCTTAATTTTAGTAGAAACAAAATACTGGATTTCTCGATCAACGCTAAGATGCGCAGTATCACAACGTGTGAAAATAGCGTAGCATTCTGGGATTTTTTTAAACAAAATACATGTCTATTGCTATTTCATTAAAGTACTTTTTATTACTGTTAAATGTATTTTTAGGAAAATACCCAAGGATGTTCGATTATAAAGCGTGATCTACCATTTAATGAATGAAAAGTCTTCAAACTTACTTTCCTAATTTCATTTGGTTTTACATTTGAACTCAATCTTGTGAAAATTTAATTTATGAAATAAAATAGAACCACTTATAATTACCGATTTTGTCAAGAATAATGCTTTAGTCAATTACGTAACTAAAGAATTTAAATTTTGATATAGACAATATATATATACACAAGCATATATTTATAAAACAAGTTAGATAAATGAAAATAAAAATACCCAAAATAAGAGATAAAAGTCTCATCGTTGGGTTAGAATTAAGAAAATCTTTAGAGGATGTAAACGAAAAAAAGAAGACACAAGTATTCAAAAAGAATAAGAAAAATAATAATAATTGAATGGTTTGTTATTATTGAATTAATAAGAAGTTCATTAATCGAAAAAAAAAACGACCTCAATAGCTTGAGACGGTCACTCTACTATTGAAAAAAACCACGCAGAGCAAGAAGGATAAATGAAAGTTAATAAAAAATAAATACGATTTATCAAAAAAAAAAAAAGCAGTAAAGATAAATAATATTTTCAAAAATAATGTACTATGTAACTACAATTATTTTTTTTTTACTTTATGCATTACTACAATATAAGGAACTTCTTTATTAGCTTTAAATTTGAAGCGCTAGAATACATACATTGTCTAAGGATGGACGAACTATAGAAAATTACAAGGATTAATTTTATTACTTAATCCTAGTACTCTATTACCTATTTGCACCAAACGTTATATTGTAAGCTTATTTTATAGGGAAAAAACAAAAAAAAATATTGCACATAGATGATAAGTCTATATATACACACGCGGAGAAAAATTTCTTTATAACATGTAATGGGTCGAGATAAAAGTAAACTATAGATTTAATCTATAGAAATACGACTGATTTCTTATAGCGATGAAATCTGATTTATATTAAAATAATGTTGTTGTTTTTACATATTCAATCTAGATTATTTTGGGATCTTTATCTCATCATCTAAGGATAGTTAGATATCCATTTACAGACCAATGTTAAATAGTTAGATTATGGGTTCACTATGTGAGAGGGGGGGGGTAATCTTGCTAGAAAACTACTCAATGATATTAACATTCTATTAAGATTTGCCCAATTTAAAGATCATATCTGTCATACATACTATTAATCAATTTGCATAAAATGTAGCAAACCATTTAATTAAGAATTATAGAATCGATATTCTCAGTATAATAATATAGCAAAGAATATAAATAATCAAACATAATAAATTTATCTTTATCTTCTTTTCTATAGATTATATATATATGCTATTACAAGATCAGTTTTACTTTGTTAAACAACCTGTCACTAAGTAAATAACTTATGTTTACACACACACATCACATTTTCAGTATCGCATTTTAATTCACGCCTACGGACTAATATTTCATGACTTTTTTACGCATAACTAAAACTAAAGCAGATTTTATTACAACAAAAGTTAAAATGCTAAATGTTATAACTAATTATGTTAACAAAACTGAAAGCATTGGTTAATTAAGCGCTCAAATATATTTGCTGATAGAGCCATAGTGATTTTTTAAATTCAAGCACAAAAATTGTACCCACATATATGTGTGTTTATATCTGAATTAATTAGTTTAGTTTTTTTTTTTTTTTAAATATCTGTCGATGTTTTCAGAAGTAACTAAAATGAGAAAGAAATTAACATTGCGTTTGTTGGCTTAGAAGTTACAAACTAGTTGTTTAAATAGAGAATAATGGGTTCAGTAATGACCCGAATAAATGACCCGAATAAATATAATATAAAAAAAAGAAAGATACTTTTTGTGTAATATAAAATAATTTTAAGGTCCATCCATTATTGCTTTATGAACTCAATTAAAGAAGGGCAATTTTTAAACTGAGTTTGAAATAAAGTTTCATTGCCTGGGTTGGAGAGATATAAAGTTGTTGATCCTAATACTAGATGGTTTATTTTATTCTTCAATGAATTAAGAAAAACAAAGTGGATGGGTACACATTATTACAGATAACTGCATATGTATAGAAGATAATTATTATTTACACAACAACATCATGCCCGCAACTTCCCATTATGTGAATTGAAATAATGAGATAGATAATTGGAATAGAAAGAAATATCATTATAAATGTTTTCGTTCTTTCGCATATCTAGTGAATATCAAAAAAAATTTGAATAGATATTAATAGTAAAATTTTAAAAATATCCATTGCATAGCTATGGAGTTGACATCAGTAAAGAAAAAGACTGTGAGAATAAAGATCTTTAAGTGAAGAAAAACGACATCTAGTTTTTTTTTTTTTTTAAAAAAAAATAGCGCATTTAGATTATATTTAACCTAGATTGGTTGTAATGTTTTTTTCTCTTACTCTAAGAAGACAACTATGAAATCATGAGCAGTCATAGGATATCAAACAGTCATCACAATTTCTTTCACTGCCATCTGGTGTCCACTTATTGCCTATGTTTAAACATATGCCCTTGGAATAAGGAAAAACAAACAACTATAGATAATCTTTCAGATAACAACAATATTTATTATTATCAAAAATATTATGGCTTATATATTTATTATTGACTGATGATTAAAGATGAAAAATATTATATGATTTATAAATAATCATTAGCAATCATTTTTCATTTTTCTAATATTTTTTATATTTCTGCCACATAATTATTAAATATTGATGCTTTCATTACTTAATATTTTAAATTAAATATTATTTTGCTCTTAACAGTCGATTCATCTTTTCCCTGTTATTTCTTTATTATAGTCCTACATATTTATATAACAACAGTATTATTGTCAAGTAAAAACAAAATTATAGTTATAGAATTCATTTTACCTCATGGGTCATAGCATCAGCCAGGAAGCGAACCTGCTAACCCGGGACAACTGACATAGAATTCATTTTACTTGTTAAAAAAAAAAAAAATCAAAATTTACATTTTTCTTTTTAGATTACTAGTAAGATATTATCATTCTCTAATGAATCTTAAATAGGCTTTAGTAATAACCTTAATATTCATAACCAACTTTAACCTGCTCCAATTTCAACTCCTTCCTTTTTATTTGAAAGACCCTAGAGAGAAGGTTGTCATATTTGCAACATTTTATTTTTACAATTAAATCTTTTTTCTATATCATATATTGATAATCATATAATACTAAATCATCCATGGACTTTACTACTGTTACACAATGTTTTATTTACCACCCTCTTTTACAGTTTTAGTTGCCCCAGCAATCTTCTTCAAAACTTTTATATCTTCTAACTTCAACTGCTTTTATAGTTTGCAGTTTCAATTGCTCTGACAATCTTCTTCAGAACCAAACTGTAAAAGAGGGTGGTAAATAAAACATTGTGTAACAGTAGTAAAGTGCATGGATGATTTAATATTATATGATATACATTTGGCAATGCAATAAGAAAGAGTAGTTGTTATACTTCTTGAAGAATATATTGATAATCTTCACATTATTTATTACAAATGTAAAAAGACATTCTAAAAGTTAATATTTGAATTTTGAATAATATAGGGAAATAAATTTCTAATTAAAACTTTTAACTTTAACATTTTCATTATTAGGAGTAATGGATGTCTAATCATAAAAATTACAGAACAAAATATTTCTTACTTGAAATTCATTTTTAAAATAGAAAGGAGTTTTAGTTTACACATAATTAAAGTATGAAAATAGATCTTAAAACTGGAAAATAAATTTATTATTATTAAAATTTTTATAAAAAATTTCATCAGTGTTTATAAAATACATTCTTATTACCCAGTAAAACAGCTTCTGCTTTCTTAAAAACAAATATTTTCAAATAAAATCTAATTTTGCATGTCGTTGAAGATACATTCAAAAATGCCTTAAGGCCAAACAATCTACCAATAAGAAATTGTCACTTGTATAGAGAACAAAAGAAGGTATTTTTTGGCTTGTTTATATGCAAATTAACATTCTAATTTTCTAGAGGTCTATATGATACTGATATTTTCAGATATTTTCTTAAACTAATAATCTTAATAAATGATTTCTATGCAAGAAAAAACAGTGTATGGTTACTGCAAGAGAATGAAAAAAGCTGAAAGCAATATCATAACATCAAAAACACTTTAAAATAAGACATTTTATAATTACTAAACAAAACTCATTAAGATTAGGCACTAAGGATTTAAGGGTACCAGATGGCAGAAGTTTTTATAATAATGAAGATACTGTTATGACCAAACAGTATATTAAAAAGGTATTATGTGACTTTTGAACAATACTAACATTTTAAACTTTGTACTAATGGTATTAGACCTTAATAAAATTTACCATGTTAATTAGAAAAAAAGATACTGACAAACTATCTAATGATTTTCAAATTGTTTTTTACTATTATTTATATTTGATCCAAATTTTATAGCATTAAAATTCTTTAATCAGTAAATCAGTTTTCATCAAAATTAAGTAATAAATACTAATAATTGATTTATATTAACATTAATTCACTTTTATTCATTTGAATTTTTTCACATGATAACATTTTTCCTTATCAATTTTACTTGAACTTTATCCTTTTTTTTACTGATGCCACTGCTGGCCCTGTTGAACACATTAATGCCCAAATTGACATTTTTTGTCTGATTTTTTTTTTTCAATTGTATTTTTTAATGAAAAAATCTTATTCTCTATTATTGATTATTTTTTACAAATTTTATTAAAAACACAAATTCAAAAAATTATATAAATCTAAAAAAGAAAATATCAGCTGTACAAATAAAAAAGAATAATAAATAAAACAAAATTTTTTTTTTCAGATTTCAGGCTAAAAAAATTATGTAATGTCAAAAATTATTCTTTATTTTTGTATAAGACAAATTATAATCCTTAAAGAAGTTGAAATTTTCTTTTGTTAGCCCTGGTAATAATTTTGTCAAAGTTCAAAATTTGATTTAAATAGTAATATTTTATTCTATATTAGAATTCAACAAATTAGGTTTGATTTGATAGTCATTTAAGTTTACAAATGAAATACATTCTAAACAATTGTGCTATTTGAAAATATTGAAGAAAATAATTTATTGAGTACATAATGAGAACAAATATCTTTTTGCTTGTGTCATGGGGTTCAGGAGTGCAACCAAGTTAATAATAACTTAAGAAAATTCAATAAATCTTTGTTGAATAAAAGCAATTTTTCAAATAGTAACAAATAAATTTGAAACTATTAATAAATTTAAAAAATG
This sequence comes from Epiperipatus broadwayi, assembly GCA_028023455.1. Taxonomy (NCBI): domain Eukaryota; kingdom Metazoa; phylum Onychophora; class Udeonychophora; order Euonychophora; family Peripatidae; genus Epiperipatus; species Epiperipatus broadwayi. The sequence goes on along the minus strand of JAQFVV010012428.1, from coordinate 4,691,559 downwards.
ATTAATTTCTATTTATAATTTTTAAAATATTTCAAAAGTTCCTAATATTGTATACATAAATGCATTTACAGATCACTTTCAAAAGGAGTGAAAATAATATGACCAAAATTTTTTTGTTAGAATTATGGTATAATTTATTACCTTCTATTTTTAAAAATAAAACATATATTATTAAAATCAGAGTGTATACATGTATTATTTTGGTTTTTAATAATCACTTCTAATATTATGTAAAAATAATATCTAATTTTTAATAATGTATGCAAAACAACTTTTTGCTATTCCAAAAATGTTTCTGAAGTAGTTTCACAAGTACACATGAAATAGGATGACAATAAACTAAACCCATCAAGCAACTGAAAGTGGATCTAAATAACTTATCTTTTGAAACCTCTAAAAATAATGACATTTTCAGTTTTTTAAAACTAATACATCAATATTACTTAATTTTATTTTCTAGCACTATTTAAGCATAGATACTGAAAAAATAATGTTAAAGCTTTCATAGAAAAGCAATTTATGGCTCATAAAAAAGTTAATATTTATGCTACAAATTCTCATCAGCTCTTTCTTAAAATTCCCTAGTAGCCATTTGAATTATATCTGCAATAGTTTATTTTACCAATTACCTTTTATTCTACATAGTATTTCCATAAATTTTAATTTATTTATTATAAATATGAATTTATAAATGAAACATTTACTTAAAAATAATATGTTAATGTAGCCAATATAAAAAAAGTAACTAATGAGAATATGTAATCAGAAGATTAGGTTTTATTGGTTCCCTATTGTTGATAAAAATATATTTTTAATAAAATATTTTTTATTTGAACTCTATTTTTAAAATCCAAAATAATTCTAGTTAAGACGTCATAAAGCAATAAAATTCTTTTTTAAAATTAAAAATTCACTTGTATTAAGATGACACAAATGTAAGTGCTATGATCATAATGGAAGCATTCCTTCTGCAGTCAATTATCATTTGCTATTTAATATCATTAATATTCTCTTGACTTATCTTGATTCAAATCAAACATTTTTGAATAAAATTTTTATCTTAAAATAAATATTTGTAAAATATTTTCAAAAAGTAATCAAATATATATGGAAAATATATAATGTTTTAAAAAACGAAACAAAGGAATGACCTTCTCAAGATCTCTAACAAGAGCTCTTGGAGCCTGAGATCAAAAAACCTACTCTACAGAGCCATTGTTAGATCATTTGTATTAGATTCTCTATATGATATTGAGATGTTCTGATTCTTTAAAACTAATAAATCAATATTAATTTTAGATCCGGTTTGTTATTAAAGAAATGCAAAGCTAGCAAACAAATGTTACAGATAGCTACAAAAATATGAAGATAATCTGAAGACCACTACACTACATTGCAGAAATGCAGCTGATAGTGAGACTGTTAAAGTTTAAGCTCAAATTATGCCAATATTCAAATTTTAATTATAAAAAAATAACAAGTATTGATATTAGATGAATTGGAGACATTTATTGTTTAATATCAGTAAATTTTCAATTGAAATTGCTAAAAAATAAAAATGAATATACTTAAGTAAAAGATAAAGATAAACATTGTTTAGTAACAATTTACAAAAAAAAAAGATAAGTAAACAGATTATATTAAAACTTACTTTTCTTAACAAAAGTTTATATTGCACAAAAGCAGAAGTATATTTTCTCATCAACATCTCATTGATTTTTCTTGGATGTAAAATATGTCTATTAGATAATTTCTAACAACTAAAATCATTCCAAGCCTTTTTTAAATTAAAGTTTATACTCTTAAATAATCACAGTCTATTTCTATCATTGAAGTCAATCAAGTCTGATTATAGTGCCAATAGCAGATTTATATAAGTAGATTAAAAGTATATTGGTGTACATATGCATATATATATATATATATGCATGCACACATTTTCATAAATTGATATAAACCTTAAAATCATTATTAGCCTGCAATGTCTGAAATTTCTTTTTTTTTTTAAATTATTAACAGTATAGATTGTTTATTTAGAATGCACATCACACACTTTTGAATAGTGCTGAATTTTTTAATAAATTAATTTTGTCTTAATAATTTTAAAATATTTTAATATAAATACTATTATAGTCCTATTCCTAAATGTGAAATAAACAAACATGTAAATTGTAATTAGAAATTCAATTATTAGATATAATCAGGATCTTTTTGCAAAAGAAAGAGTAAACTCAAAGTGAGAAAGAGAAATACTGCATATGTTTGTTTAACATTATTTTAAAAGAGCGAAAAAATACAAAATTATTTCTCATGAAATCAGAAGAATGTAAAAATTAACAGTGCTTATATAATCAGTCATCATTAGTTTAGAAAGTTTTCATACAGCACAATTAATTTTCATCTTTTTTTATTTTCATGAAAAATAATTTAGCATTTTTTGATTATGATAAAATAATAAATGGAAAAAAACATCAAAGTATAAAAATTAAAGCAAAAAAAAAGAATTTAATAGAGTAATTTCACTATTTGAAAAAATGTTTTAAAAAAGTGAAAACAATAAAATATAGAATTAAAATAAGAACTGAGTTGCTATTTTTTGCTTTGTTTTGCTTTTACATTAGAATTAGTATGTGTCAAACAAGAAAACAATATATAATATCTTAAACATCAAATACATAATGATATATTTTGTAATATTACCCAGATTTTTAATAAAAATTTAATAAGAAATTCTTAATATTATATTTTTATTTAAAATAAATAGTAAAGACAATCCATTATTAAATGCACAGAAAAAAATATAATATACAATTAATTGAATTTCATAGTAATTATTATATAAAGAAACATGGCTTCTGTGATATTACTTTTATATGGTATAGTGACTATGTTTTCATTGTAAGGAAAGATGCTACACAAAATTAACATACAAAGATTTGTGCTCTTCTAATTCATTAAGACAGACAAATATTATTGCAATACATTTTAAACCAATATGCATGATGGTTTTAAAATTATTATTTGATTTTAAATCAAAAGCTTACTAGTTTACAATTTTCTTTAGAAGAATCATACAAAATAACTCACTTTCATTCTTGCAATATTTAACTTATAAGCAAAGCATTAGTAGGTACATTTTTAAATTCCAAGTTCTCACAAGGAAAATTAAAAAAAACATATAATCAAATCTCTTTAATAAATTTGGTAATGAATTATGCACTAACTTGGGTATCCTATGCAAAAATACAGTGACAACACTCTAAAATAAAACACAAATAGGTTGTCATAAGCAAAATATTACTTCAACTTAAAAATATCAAAAATACAATGTCTATATCAGTATTCGCTATTTTTAATAATTTATGTATTGTCTGCTAAAAGATTGTTTTGATATTAATTGAAGTGATTGTGAGACATATTGATTAACAAATTAATGGAAAATTAAAAAGACATTATGTTTTTAAGTTGTTAAAAGTAGTAATACACTTATTTAATTCCAAAGTTTATAATATTTTGAATGCTATATATAAAAATACTTTTTTTTTGCTTTAATATATTTGATAAATTTTTGAATTCAAAATTAATACAATTAATTTTAGATTAATTTGTATATTCACAAGTATTAAGTTCTTGCCAATGAAGTCAGACTGAGACAATTAGATAACATAATATGGTCAATCAATAACATTAACCCCTATCTCAATATTTAGGGCAATATCATAAGCTTTAATGATTCTTTTATATTATCAAAATCCACAATTATCATATAATAATTTATAATTTAATTTATTAATTATTCAGTTATGGCTTGTAAATGAATTTCATTTTATGTTATGAAGTTTTGTGAAGCTTGCATTTATTTAACATTTCCCATCTATCTTGAATCAGATTTTGATTTTGTTAGAATTATTTTTCTAATTCTGTACTTCTTTTACTTTGATAACCTGATACTATTACTAATTCAATGATTCTGAGATATGGTATATCATAGAGTAGTGTGATGGTCCTGCAATCCTTTGGTTCTAAACTATTCTTTTTTTAGCTATCTTTAGTATTATTTTGTCAATTTTATGTTTATATTTGACATTAAACATTAAAACTAAAGTAAATATACATTTAATAGTTTAAAGAAATCTGAAGATATCAATATTCTACAGAATACTCCACAGAGGAAAACTATAAAGGAACCAACAAAAGTCTAGATTGATAAATTCTCTGATCTTGATTATATAAACAAACTTTAAAACATCTTTGATTGTTGTTAGAAATAAGCAAAAATATACACTTTTGTAGCTTATTTAATTAAATCATTCCCTGTTCCTTCTCATACTTCTCTTAACCCTCTTGTGCAATGTAATGCACTATGGCTTTTCCTTTATCAGATTCAGGAATCTCTCAGTCATTATGCCCAGAGAAACCTGTTAATCATCTTACCTTTTCATTCCCACCCTAAGTTTTTCCCACATTTTTCTGTATCCTGCTCCATCCCATTTCCACAACATTATCTTTGTCCACTTTATGGCCTTTATATCTAGATCCCCCTTATCTTTTTTCAAATCCAGCATAAAAATAAAGAACCCACTTTCTGTATAATCAATTTGTTTATATTTATTCTCCCACAACTTCATTATTAGTACCCTTTCTACTTGTAAGCATTTACATTCAATTAACAAATGCCTAATACTTTCCATGCCTTTCTTACATAACTAGCAGACTAAATCACTCACATTTCTTCATTTACATGTATATGTTCTTGTTGCTAATGATCCTACTTGAGTCTTAAACAGTAAACTACTTTCCTTGCTATTATTGTAAATTAACTCATACTCAATATTTTTTTACTTCTATATATATTTAAACTCTTTTTACTCTCTATACTAGTTCTTCATCTCTCCAATTCTCTATTTTTTATTAATGCATCTATTTTTCTATCCCATTCATTGCCATTATATCACTCAACAATTCTTCTAACAGAATCATTCCATCTTTTGTACAAGTACACTTACATAAAATCTTTATCCAAATCTTCTGCATACCATACTATCTTTCTCACCCATCTTGTTGTCTGTCCTTTCTTGGTAATCCAATTAAATACTATTTCGGCTATTCTCTTATTATCCATAAATTGCAATATACTGAACATTTTCATTTGCTTTTTGCATCTCTCATATAAAAACTTGATTATCCCATTTCACCTTGAATTGCCTCCTTTGCTGTCCACACATCTGCATCTAATGCATGTATTCTGACACATTACATTGTTCTATCTGGTGAGAGTTTTTGAAAATGTTCAATCTTTCTATTTTTATAAAGTTTATATTTTAGAATAAAACTCAATAAATTGGACTTGATATCCTTTTAATTTAATTTTATACATAAACAATATTTTAAAAAATCACAATTGATTCACCATCACAGATATTTATATGAACAATAAAACTAAAAATAAAGAAATTCATTTTTATTTTTAAGTTGTCTTTTTTCTGAATGGATGGAAGCAAATTTATGATAATTCTATTAATTTTACTTTAAAATCTAATAATTTTTTTTGTTTACAAAAAATGACAAAATTTTAAAAGATTTTAACCCCAAGTCAATTTTAACAGAGAATGATATAATAGACATTGTTGGGTTTTTTCTTTATATTATAATCAAGTTTGTTAACTTTTTTTTCTAAAAATAAAACATGTGTATTTCTTTATAATAATCAACCAATTAGTGTGTAAAAATAATCAAAATTACTTTAGAAACCAATAAAAAAATTTAAATTATACTTCAAAATCTTTCCATGAAACTAGACCTGAAGAGCATAAATGCCCACTGGGTATTTTCTTTTGTCAAAAAGCAAATGAGATATCTTTTGATGTTAGCTGCAATCCATAAAATTCTGATCACTTCAGTTTTTTTTCAATTCTAACATCAATAAAACCATTATGTTAAAATCAATTTTATGAATAAAACCATGGGTAATTATCACTTAGAATAACATTAATATTATAATCTAAAGTTATGTGACAACAACATTTTTTATGAGAAAACTTTCAATGAAGATTAGGATTCACAGGTTAAAAAACATAGTGGCAGTTCCACTCATATTTGCAACATTTTATTTTTTACAATTAAACCTTTATTTTATATCAAATTTTAATAATCTATACATTATTCATTATAAATATAAGTTTACAAAGACAATCTAAAAGTTAATAAGTGATCTTGAAAAATTAAAAAAATTAAATACTGAAGTGAATACATAAAACAATGACTCTTTTTGTATTGAATAACAACTCTCATGTATTTATAAAAATATTGAATAAATTACTTTTTATTTGAATTTAATTTTTAAAATAGAAATGAATTTTAGTTGACAACATAAATCAACACAAAATATTTTAAAATTTAAAAAAAATTTTTTGTTAAAATTTCACAAAAATTTATTTATCAGTAGTTATGAAAGCATTTCTTTTCATCAAATCATCATAACTTCCACTTATTGAAACTATAATTTTAAGATTTTTTTTTTTTTTAAAAAAATAAACATTTTCAAATAAATTGCAATTGAGGTAACATTTGGGCAGGAGTGTTAAAATTAATATTTTACTAATATATTCCACAATAATCAAAAATAAATTATTGAAAAATACAATTTTTTTGTTGAAATATCAAAATGAAAAAAAATGTTTCAAAAGCCTGGTGCCCAATAATTTACCATTCAATAGTGCAGTCAGTTTCTTTGTCTTATTATACATCCAACCAGGGTGTGAGATTTCTTTGAATTTTGAAATTGGCATCATATTTGTATGATAATGATATCTTCAGATCTTTTTAAATTAATAATTTTAGCTCTAATTTCTATTGCAAAAAATGCAAACTAATGTTACAGAGAGTTACATCATCACAACATCCCAAAATGAATGATTCCATTATGTCTGGAAGGTAATGTCTTTAAATATTTATGATTATTTTTATAAAATATTTGCACATAATTATTAAAAAAAGATATATTCTTGTTACACTTACATTTTTTTAAATATGTTTTATTTTTAAAAGTACAAGTTAAGAAATTCAAAGTGATGATAAAAAGTAAACTATGATTATTATTGATTATAATGTTTTATCAAATTCTGTAATACAAAATTTTTGTAATATTTTATAACTATAAATGCAATTTTAAATTTTATACCAAATTTAATAGCTTTATGATGATAATTATTCCTTCACATTTAAAAAATGAAAAATAAATATTTCAGTAATTTACTTTTTTCAATAATGTTAAGACAACCAGTCAGTTAAAAAGAAATTGTTCTTGTTATGTATTTAATTTCATTATTTTTTCCTATATTTGGAAAGTTCACATATAATTTTTTAGAATCTTTTTCATTTGTAAATTTAAGCTTTTAATAAATAAAGTACAATTTATTGATTTATAATATTGAACAAATGTTTGGATACTGAAATAAATTGTTGAACTATTAACTCAAATTACCACTAGGTGAAGAAGTAAAACAAAAAAATGCAGAAGAAACAATTTGAGTTAATAATTCAACATTTTATTTTAATATTAAAACCTTTATTGAATATTATGAATCAATAAATTGTATTTATTAAAAATATAAATTTACAAATAAAAAGCATTCACAAAAATCATACTTGAACTTTCCAAATATAGAGAAAAAATAAAGTGAATCATATTAAAAACAACAACAAAGCCAATAGAAAAAAACTAAAAAACGAAATCTTTATTGTATGAATTTTATTTTTTAGATATGAATAAATTATTATTATTAAGTCATTATAAAATTATGAAATTATGATCTAAAATTTAAAATTGCATTTATAATTATTAAAATATCACAAAAGTTCTGTATTACAGAATTTGACAGAGAATAATAATCATAGTTTACTTTTAAGTTTAAAATTGCATTTATAATTTTTAAAATATTTAACATTGTGGAATACTGTGTTAAAAAATGTTAACCATCTTACCACAATAGTTTTTTGTTTATCATTATGATTCAATTTAAGATATATTTTTAAAAGTAAAACATTTGAATAAAATCAAATTATAGTGATGTATACTTTTGTTATATGTAATTATTATATTAAATATTAGGTAAAAGTTATCATAAATATTTAAATAAGCTATGAAAATAAGAAATGAGGTACAATCTTATCTAAGCATCTTAATAGGAATAATTTGAATCTTTCGAAATTTGTTTTGGCTGTAGATTTCTGCCCTCTTCAGATATTATTTTTAATTAACATATCAATATGCCACCAAAATAAGCGAAAATTGACAAAGTAGCTCTTCAGATAATGCCAGGAGAATGAAAGAAAGTTAAAGGTCACTCAGCAGTCTCTCTAAAGATCTCTAAGCACTTTATAATTATTAATGGCAGTGTTAATTATATTTTTATAAATATAATAGTACAATGATATCCATTATTGAAACTTTTGGATATAACATTTTTAATTGCTAAATTTATGAAGCAAAATAATAAGAATTAATAGAGTAAGATATTATAGTGTGCTGCCAAGTACTCAGTCAGTATACTGAAAATTTAAACTGATACTCTTATGATTTGATAAGATAATAAAAAAATAAAGATATACAAATCTAATATTTCCATTTATGAAAATTTATTACAGCTCTTTACATTAAAAATAATTTAAAGTTGGAAGTCTGGTATTTCATAAAGTGTGCACAAAAATTATTGTATTCAATAATTTAATATATTAAATAGTTTTAAAACAAGATGCAAAACAATGTGAATACTTATAATACTGATAAGACAGGTTTGTTTTTTCAAATACCTTTGATAAAATTATTTGACTTAACATTAAGCATATGAAAAAAGTGAAGAATTCAGATGACATCATCTCATCTCATGTTACCAATTGTAACATTAAAATTATAAGAATTCAAACCACTGACGTTAGTTCATGAAGAGAAAAAATATATAACTAAGAAATTAATTCACAGCTTTTATAAAAACTAACAAGGATATTAACTATTAAAAAAAATGAAGAAAAATTATTCTCCAGTTAGCTTGTTTCTACTATAACTATCTTAATAGAATTTTTTTCCTGTTTGCCTTGAATTTAAATTTGTTTTAAAGTTTTATAATAAATTTGATAAAATTTAAAAGATAATATTTTGTTTGTAATGTTATCTACATAAAGTAAAAATACCAATCATTATAAAGGGCAAAAAAATAAAAAATAAAATTTAATAGAAAAACTGTAACTACTAAAGAATTAAAAAGTGAAAGAAGTGAAAGGGTAATTACTGATAAAATTACAACAGAATGAACTGATTAAAAAGTTAAAACATAAAAAAAAAAAATTGAAGAAAATGTTTAATGATAAAAGCAAGAAATAGGATATTTTTTTTATTATCATTTTAAAAAAAGAAATACAAAATAACTAAAATAAAATAGAAAAATGTCTTTCAAAATGTAAATAATAGTAATAATTATCATTTTCACCTGTGTTGACAATAACCTGTATTTTTGTCATAAAACAATGTGAAATTTTTATAAGTTTCCATTATTTTATCTGATTTTATTAATCAGAAAATGTTTGTGAATTATATACACGTATATACAATTCATTTAATTTTGACTGTTTCCTATTTGATCCATTTTGTTATTCGCCTCAAAAATTCTTATATTTAAACAATTTTAAATTGTATATTTTACTAAAGAAAAAAATTGCTTATTATCTATATAATAAATATGCTGTTCTGATAGAATTTTTTTATATTTTTGAATATCATTTTATCTTTTTCCATTCTCTCTTTTTTTTTTCTACGTAAATGCAACTATTTATCTTTTTTCCTTAAATATATATATATATATTCTTACTTTCTATCACAATCATTTAATGTATCTCCTATGGCATAAATGTTATAAATATATACACACACATATATATACTATGCAATTATGGCTAATTTTTTAATAGAAGGGAGGAAATTATTTAAAGAAGGTTACTCTATTTTGACTCTGGAAAATTATATCAAATTTTAATTTGCGATTAAATGTTATATATATATATAAGGTTTTTTTTTCTAGCAATTAATTTCATTGTCAAATTTGTGATTTTATTACATAAGTTTGTTAATAACAATGTTGCATTTGTTATGTAGGATATGAGTTTTATTTATTCAATCAATTACTTTATTTATTGTATTTACATCAATTATTTTTTTAACTACATTATTGCCTTAATTAAAGAATTGATAAAACTCACTTAAAGTATCAAATTAGAATTTAATACTTTTATTAAGATCAAAGCTTTAAATAGTTTTTTTCCCCACTTAGTAAGCATTTATTACCTTATCTTTTAATATTTAAAATACAAGTATATTTTACATATCTGGAGTCTAGATGTAATATAGGGGATTTGAACACAGAGTTTGGGTGTTCCATCATCAGATTTTCAATGCTATGGCTGAATGAAGAATTGGAGCATGGAGTAGATTGAAGCCTGTCCAATAAAGAGTGAAAATTTGGTATCTTACTATAAATCGAGCACTGATTATATATATGTGTGGGAAGTGATGAATGCTGGTTCATCGTGAATTGGAGATCTTTTATTTTTTTCACATGTGTGTGGTTATGTGTATCAATTGGATGAGATAGAGTGGAAGATTAAAGGGGGCTTAAAAGTCTGGGTTCAAATGCTCTATATTACGTGATTTTTTATGGATAGCAAATTAACTGTTTTTTTTAGTACTGACACACAATGAATGCATCTATTTATACAACTTAATTACTGTATTATATCATTCAATGTGGTTGAACATTTGAATAAATAAACTTGCTTTTCAGTAAAATGCATATACAAAATTCAGCATTTCAATTAATTCACTTATTAATACTTCATCATTGATAGTTGTCAGTCTCTTAACACAATTTATTTTAACCATATCACAAAGCCAATGAGTTCTAATGTTCTTTTTTAATGAGCAATTCAACAAGAAATATAAATAAACACATTATTTTAAGAAACTATTATCAAATTTTATCTATCTAATTTATAATATGTAGAGAGCAGACTAATCCAATTTGGTTCTTAAGCAGAAAGAATACAAATAATGAAGTTATAGAAAAATAAATATAAACAAAGTGATTATACAGAAAGTGGGTTATTGGTTTTTATGCTGGGTATAAGGGGGATTTAAATATGAAAGCCATGGAATTGACAAAGATTATATTGTGGAAATGGGATGGAGAAGATTATGGGAAAACTTAGAGTGGGGAATGGAAAGGAAAGGTAAAGTAGCTAACAGGTTTCTCTGGTCATGGTTGCTGAGAGATTTCTGACTCTGTATAAGAAGAAATTACAGTGCATCACATCACATTAAAAGAGAAAAAATGGAGTTAAAATACAGAAACAAATTTGATTGGGTTACCATCTACATATAAGATTAAAACAGTAGAATGTACTAATAGTATTTTAAAATAATACAGATTTATTAATAGTTTTTGATTAATTGTTTATTTAAAAAAAACAAAATTAATTATTATTATTAGATATATTACTATAAAAATATATATCAAATTACAATGTGTAAAATTAGTTTCATCATCATACTCTTGAGAATTATGTAATATAAAATTGGTTAAAGATTATATACGTTTAGGAAACAGCTATTTAAATAGGAAACAGCTATTTAAATATGTAGTTAATTGTTATTTATTTGATTATATTTATAAATTAAGATTTGAAATTAATTTTGTACATTGGAAAATTTGTTTATTTACAATTAATAATCATTTTAAATATTTATATATAAAAGAAGTTCAAATGTCAGATCGCTGCTAGTTAGCTGAAAAAGAAAATTAAAATTGCTTCAAAACATGCAAAAGAAAGTGGTTTTATTTTATTATACTGAAATTAAGCAAATAGTAGAAGTGAAGGCATTAATTGTTTTCCTGAAGGTTTGTGATGACAGGTGTTTTAGTTGTATTTATATGTTGGACTATTTCCATAATCTAATATGAGTATTGACTGTCTTTAAAAAAATTTAACTTTATTTAAATATTCCCAATACACTCAACTGTTAATAATAGCACACAAGTTAGTATATTCATAATGTTTTGAGAGATATTATTTACCCCTCTTCTTCAGATGTTGCTGGCCTGACCAGTGACAGTACTAGCATGGGAATTGAACCTGAACTCTTAGATTCTTGAGTATTAAATTTTAAGATAATATTCTGTTGGTTAGAGAATTACCTTAAAATTCAATACTCAAGAATCTAAGGGCCCAGGTTCAATTTCCATGCTAATACTGTCACTGTTCAGGCCAACAACATCTGAAGAAGAGGGGAGAATAATACCTCTCAAAACATCATGCACATACTAACCTGTTTGATGTGCTATTAGTAACAGTTCAATGTATTTGGATTATTTAAATAAAGTTAAATCTTTCTAAAGACATTCAATACTCATATTAGATGATGGAAATAGTCCAAACAATAAATACAATGCATTAATTATTTATAAATTAAAACTAAAAAAATTAAACCAGTAATATTATAATATAATTACATGAAGTTTCCTATTTTTTTTTCTATAATCCAATTTAATGAAAAAAATGCATAATCTTGTGTTTTAATTGTTTTAATGATATTCCATAAGTTGAACAAATCATATAATGCATTGATGGTTGCTTACTCTTTAACTCACTCATTTACAATTATTTTTAATACTATTCTTTGAGTTTTACATTTATTTAATTGCAAAAATTGTAACTTAAATAATATTGGTTTATTACTTTTAAAAAACAAATCTCAAGATATTAGTATTGTAGAGAAAAATCTACTATAAGCAACCAGCTCACAACATTGCTGATTGGTGTTTTTTTCTCTGCACACAAGAGCTCTTGTGAGAGTTTTTGAGAATATTCATTCTTTTTGCTTCAATTTTGAAAATGAAAGCATATATTTTCTGCAGTTTGTTTACAGATTTATGATTTTTTTTCTCAAAATATTTGGGTGTAGTATTTATTTTCTTAAAAGAATAATGTGATTAGATTCTGATTTTATTCAAAAATATTTATTTTTAAAAGAAGTCAAGAGAAAACAATAACCTATAGCCACAACTTATAATTTGACTAGATGTTTTTGATATTTTTTTAAAAAATTATATGTACAATTTTAAATAAAATTTCACTAACTTTAAATAACCTGAACAATGATTCATTCAAATTTTAAAAACTAAACTAAAACAAATCTTTTTTTTCATTTGATGTTTTATCAATGATGTGATAAAGCTCCAGTAAAAACAAAGTTATTGTTATTATTAATTTTATTATATATTTTAGTTTAATTTTTTTTTCTATTATTTGCAATGTTGAAATAATATTTTTAAGAATAATTTTCATTTGTAAATATATATTTTCAACAAATAATTTAAATTTTCTGAAAACATAATGAAGATAAATTTGACTAAATAAAAAGTTTGAAATTTAATAAAATGAGAACATTTTTATAAAGACTATATTATTTTTTTCTCATGTGTCATCGCATCAGCCAGGAAGTGAACCCACTAACTCAGGACAACTGCTTGTAAAGTAGCCATCACTGACCTCTTGAACACCAATGCTTGACAAGACTATATTATTTATTTGACAAAAAACATGTTTTTAAATATATTTCTAATTTATAGTGAAACTTAATTATATAATTTTCACTATTTTTATTTTCCTGCAAAAGTAGTTTCATAATTTTTTTAGGTTCCACAATTCCTTAAATGTAAAACAGACCATATACAAGATAAATGGATAAAAAAGTTTTTTGAATAATAAAGAGAAAAAGAAGCCATTGACTAAAATGAAAATGTTCATTTTGCAGTAGATCAATAATATTCAAAAATATTGAATTTATACTATGTACAGACTGGGAATCAAATTTATTGGTGCTTCTAAACAATCTAGTAATAAAAATTGTGATTAAACAATAAGAAAAATATTAGTTCATCAGGAATTGTAATTTGGTATTGATTTTTTATTGAAGAATGTGTTTGATTTATATTAAAAATTATATAAAATGCTATTTCAATTTTTGTAAGAATGAATAAAAAAGTCAAATGCTTATCAGTTTTTTATATTATTTGACTGCCTATAATATTGTTAGAAATTTTTTTTTGAAGCAAACAACCTATTTTCTAATACAAGGTTTAATATATACATACATGTCTACACACAACAAACACATTCTTATCTATATAGAGATTTTGTTATACATAATAAAGGTATTGTATTATTTTTTGCATTCTCTGCCAGATAATAAATCAAATGTCTGAAATACACTAAACGTTTGGATTTAGAAACAAAAACATATTCAAGAGACAATTATAAAAAAACAATTCTATGGCAAATTGCTCAAATGGTGAGTGACTTTCAAGAACCAAATAGAAAGTTGAGCATAAACAATTCCAATCAAATGACAATAGTAAAATTTTACTTTCTTCAACTGAGAATTTTTGGCTTATTAATCACCATTTATATCTCTATGCTAAATTGAGAATAAAAATAATTAATATCAGTCATAAGTACTAGTTTTCACCTGTATCTTTGTTTATTATAAGTAATTATGCTAATATAATAATAAAAAAATTAACAAAATCAAACAATATCTTAAAAAAATTATAATTGACCTGATGAATTAAAAATAAGAAGAAACAATAAAAGAAAGTCAAAAACCCTTTATGAAAATATTAGTAAAATAGCTTGTATAGAATATGTCCAGCAATATTAAATGCACTAAAATTTCTCTTAAATAAAAAAAAGTCTGTGATGTGATGTGATGCGATGAAATGAAAGTTCTTTACTGCCACTTATCATTAGCTTCAGTAATTAGTGATTACCAAGCAAATGTCTTATTGTATTTTGAATCATTACAATCATATCTATCTAGTTTATGCTTTCATTAATGAAGATAGGCTGGAAGCAATGCATTTTACCACTCAAGCTGTCCTATCAGATTAAGTTTTGATCCCAATAAAGTGTGATAAACAGAGTAGCTAAAATTCACACTTTATCACACTTTATATGTAAAGAATAATTTTCTATTAACTGATATAGTTTTTGTATTATTCAACTTAATATCCTATATATTTTAACACTCTCTGTTTTTTTATTAATTATAGGCAAGTTAATTCGTCCATGAACAGGAATTCAAAATATAATACTTCATCTGGTCGTCATATTATATAAACCTATAGTTTAAACAGAAGATGTTGTTGTTAAAAGTATTGCTGCAATTAAAATGCTCTGATAAAGCAAAAAACTTATTTAAAAATATGTTGAGTCAAGTTCTCTAAAAAAAGTTTAAAGCAAATGCTTAATATAGTATATAAAAAAACCATTAAGATTATGCATATATCAAAATTTTATATCAATATTTCACAGGCAAAAATCTTCATACAGTAGTGACACCCAGTGCCAACCAGAGCAATCAATGGATGCCAGAGGCCTGTGCATAAAATACCCATCTAGTGCCTACTCATCCAATATCCCCAGACTAGTTTTTGGCTTGTGGCCTTCGTCAGTGAGGAGCTTTGGATCTGAGAGCACTACACCTAGATCTCTGGGTGGCACTACTGTATGGAGAGTTTTGCCTTTGTTAATAACAGATGTGCTAGCATAAGAAATGGTGATCATGTGATGCTTAGTGGTTTAAAAATCAATATTTTATATCAATTTTTGATTATTGTTTAATTATTGCTTAAGAAAATTAGTAAGGGTGATGAAAGTAAGAATTTATGTTACTTTTAAATAATGAGGTAAATTTCTAGGGATTAAAATTCTTATTTCATTTCCTGATTGGAGTGGGGAGGGGGAGAGATTCCTGTTACTTAAATGAAAATATTGCTTTTTTATAATACTTATGTAAAATATGGAATCTATTAATATAATCTTCCAATATGCAAAGATCTCTGGAACTATGACTGCCATTCATAAGAATTTTCTTAAAATCAAATTAGCAAATGTGTTGCAACAACAAAGTAGACTATCAATAAACCATATTGCAAGAGCTAATATCATAAAAAAAATATACATTTGCAATTTTTGTCAATACTCCACTATTAGAAATAAAACAAAAAAATATACCACATTAAGCAACCTAAAAAATACATGACTTGATAAACTGAAGTGATAATAATTAATAGCACCATTTAAAAAAATGTATCAGTAATGAATATCTTAATAAATCAATTGATTTTATATTAATTACTTACAATATAAATTTAGTAATATATTCAAGTTTCTTTATATGTCTGTGTTCTTATATATACATATAAAATACAAAAAAAAAGACAATATATATGGTGAGTCTTGTTTTAAAACCTATCAAAAAGTGGTTAAAATAATACTACAACTAATTTCAAAATTTATAAAAAACAAATGAAAAACTAATGAAAATATACAAATTTAGTTGTTGTTGTTGTTGATGATGATGATGATAATAATAATAATAATAAGCTAGCATTTGACATGATACCAATAAATACACTACTAAAAATTCTAGAACAGTACATAGTACCAAAAGCCTACCTAAATTTACTTGCTAATCTATTAATAAACCATGAAATATACATTACTCTAAATGGAAAAACTTCACTACCAATAGTACCTCATCAATCCATCCCATCCCCTAATTAAAATCATAGAAAATGAATTACCTGGAATTCATGTACCCTGCTTAAATACTAACATCTCATGTATAGATTACATGGATGATCTTGCAATTTTTTTTGACATTTCAAAAACAGATCCCCAAACTTCTAAAAATACTTTCCAATTATACAAATGAATATAAATTAACATTTAACATGGAGTAATCTTGTGCATGGCAAATTTTCACTGGCAGCAGTATAACAAAACATTTTAAAGGTAAATCTAACCCATTTCTTGGTTTCCATTTCTATCCGTGTCATTCAGCAATGAGATTATTTATACAAAAAAGTTTTGCAAATAAAGTAGAAATTATAGTCAATTCACTAACAAAAGCCTACCTTTCACTGTACACAAAGATAAAAATCACGTATTACACTCCAACAATACTTTATACTAAAGCATTCACTAATAAAATAGACTCACTTTGCAGAAAAATCTTGTGAAGGGAAAAAGTAATCTCACAAAATGGTCTGGGACTTCATTCAATTCATACCTTCAGAATCCAAAAAAACATTAAACATAATCTCTGCATGTGCACAAAAATTCCCATCTGCAAATAGCCTGTAAAATTACCCCCACAGATAAACCACCTCCTATATAAGGATACCTGAAGACACTGCTTGCATCATTACTATCTATAAAAAACTTGAATTTTAATCCATCTCAAAATAAATTTAAGTACTGGGAAATACATTTGCTTTTACAACTATCACAAATTGATGAAAATCACCAATAGACAACTATACTGTAAATTTAAATTCTGGTCACTTGAACCAAAATATTTTGATTTTCTTCTTAAAATTAACCTTGACTCTCTACCCTCACAACATTTTTTTAAAATATAGAAGGAACTGCCAAAATGTAGACAATTTATGTAACCTCTGCCACAGAGACTCAGAAACACAGGATCATATTTTTTTCTCATGTGTAGGACTAAATAGCATAGGTTTAATAATAAACACACTATTCAAAAATAAAAGAATAAATATGAATTGCCTATTTGACTCATTCAAAAAAGGAGTTTTTGCTGAAATAAGAATCAGTATATTCATTCTCTATGCCTTATGGTGTACAAGGTGTAAATTCATGTACAATAATATTCCAAGAAGGCACCCAAACACATTTAAAAAATAAATTGGGGAGTAAACGTGACAGAGATAAAAGAATAATAAATCACACAACATTCATTGACACCTGGTCTCTATTGCAGTTACTTTCAAACTTATAAAAAATAGAAAAAATCACAAAAGATTTAGAAATGTCAAATGAAAAAGATACCACTTGCCATCATTGAAAAAGCATTATATGATAGTGAATTTTGAACTTTGATCAGGATTTAAAACAACTTACTAAATGTGAACTTTTAAGCTTTGATCAGAATTTAAAACAAGTTACAGTATATATGTGAATTTTTGTATCTCTGCCAGTTTTACAAACAATTGTCTGTGTGTATAATAATCAAGAATAATGTGTAAAAAAATTGTGTAACCCTTTTTTAAGTTACTGAATAAAGTCCTTTGAAAGATGATGATGATGATAATAAAAATAATAATAAACGTATTAAAATCAATATAATTTATTCATCCAAATGTAAATTATCATCAAAAAAAGTTAATACAAAATGTTTTTTAAGAAACAAATAAATAAGCAACAAAGCAAACTAATGCCACAAAACATCTTTGATTAATAGAAATGCTTTAATAATAAGATCCAAATCACTGAAATATTATGTAAATCTGAAAAAAAAAGACAAATACAAGCGTCCTGAGCTCAGTGAAAAATGGCTTGCTGCTGAGCAAAAGGTTACTCAAGTGAGACAAAATCAGGAGGCAAGAAAAATCTCAGATCAGTTGAATGGAATTGTTAAATGCCATTTTGGTGTTTGAATTTTGCTTGAAATGGCAAAAAATACAAATAGAATTTTCTACCTAGAAGTCTAGCTTTCTAATAATAAGTTATCTGACCTAAATTAAATAAAAAGATCCTTAGAGTATAAGTTCTTTCCATAATTTTAGTGCATTTATTACTTAATGATAAAATTTAAATGTCAAATATTTCATTTTTTTATAATGTTGCTAGAATAATTTATATCTCATTACTAAAGGTCAATTCAAATATATAAACCACACACATATATATATACAATCATAAAACATTAATTTTTCTTGTGTGGGTGGGGGGGGGGACAAGGGGGGAGAGGCTTACTTTTTTAATATTACAATAATTATTTGATTATTTTAATCTAGTCTCATCTTCAGCTTTAAAAAAAAAGTACAGAAAAAAAACTAATAATTAAAATTATAATCAATGTATATCATAGTACTTTGAGATGCTATATTAAACTGAGGTAGAGAGAGACAGGTAGATAGAGAGAGAGGTAGATAGATAGATAGATAGATAGATAGATAGATAGATAGAGAGAGAGAGAGAGAGAGAGAGAGAGAGATAGATAGATAGAGAGAGAGAGAGAGAGAGAGAGAGAGAGAGAGAGAGAGAGAGAGAGAGAGAGTAGCCAAAGTAAAGTATACTAATGATGATCAATTGGATTGGTCAGGGGATAAAGTATATAATCTTAATGGCTAAATATAGTTTCAGATATAACATTTAACTAAACCCTAACATTGATATGTCATTCACTTATTTAGAAAAAACAATCCTAAATAAATGCGGGATTCGAACTCAGATTTTCACATGACCCACTACTCTCAGTGCCATCTCATATTGCTGACCCACCTGATCACACACATGTTGAAAAGATAAATAATCACCAATATATGTATTTCATGCTAAACCAGCAATCATCAGTTGGTCTAGATTACTATCCTCACACATATATATAATCAGTGCTCAGCTTTATATTAAGATAGCCAATCTTCATACTTTAATAGACAGGCTTCAAACTATTCCAACTCACAACTCTTTAGCCTTCCATTTCATTGAAAATCTGATGGTGGAATGTTCAAAGCCCTTGTTAGTGCCAAGGTGAGAGTAGTGGGTCATGTGAAAGTCTGAGTTCGAATCCCGCATGTATTACATATATTAATGCAGGTTTAAGCCTGTACAATGTATTAATTTATATAAATAGTGTGTAAAAGATCTGCCCATCCCTCGCATATGTACTTATAAATGAATTATTTTCCTGTACAGGAGGGGTCAGAATGACTAATATGTTAACATGGGTAGGATGACACTTGGCACTAACAAGGGCTTTGAACGTTCCACCATCAGATTTTCAATAAAATGGAAGGCTGAAGAGTTGTGAGTTGGAATAGTTTGAAGCCTGTCTATTAAAGTATGAAGATTGGCTATCTTAATATAAAGCTGAACACTGATTATATATATATGTGAGGATAGTAATCTAGACCAACTGATGATTTCTGGTTTAGCATGAAATACATATATTGGTGATTATTTATCTTTTCAACATGTGTGTGATCAGGTGGGTCAGCAATATGAGATGGCACTGAGAGTAGTGGGTCGTGTGAAAGTCTGAGTTCGAATCCCGCATATATTACATATATTAATACAGGTTTAAGCCTGTACAATGTATTAATCCTAAATAAAGCAATTTTCTTGGGTTGCTTTAGCTTAACAAGTAAATAATTTTATGTAACAAGTATAGAAGGTCAGTTAAGAAATCTTACTAATATTCAGGTAAATAAGTTATTCAAAAATTTAGTAAATGAAAAATTTACTACCACCTTCTACGTCTGTATTAAGAAAAGAAAGTTAGAACCGTTGAATGTACTAACAGATATTATCGGTTATTTGAAGTTTTTGTTTTAATCATTTAAAATATTAGTTTTTCAGAAAAGATTCTTAGGCTTTTTAAAATGTGTTTTATAACGATTCCATAATTTCTGCAACGACTTTTTGTAGAAAAGAAAAAAAAATCAAAACATTTAAAGTTGCAATATGGCATGGTATTATGTACAGAAAGGAAAGAGAAAAAATGTAAATAGATGCAATTAAAATTAGAACTAAATAATCATTGTAGAAAATCATAATTGGATTGTGTCAAATCTTTTTTTTATACGTCTGAATTGATTTAACATGTATTTTGAAATATGGATTATCTATTACTCCTTAAAAATACTAATGCCTTAACAGATTGCCATATTTAGATGAATTGAAAGAAAAATAATACGCTCGGAGAATAAGGTTTATTTTCTTTCTATTAATTGATATAAAAAGAAAATTAAAAACAAAACTGTGCCTAAAATTATATATTCAGGAAACTGAAACATTTTTTAAATATTAAGTTTTAAACAGATGCAATAATTTTATTAAAGATTAGATATAGTGTATAGAAAAACGATCTACATGACTGAAATATTTTATTTTGACAAGCGATTTTATAATAGATCACAAAACTCATACAATATACTTAACAAACATTATTTATATAAAAGAAAGGGAGAAAATAAATAAAAATTGAGAGGAAAATCATGTGGTTCTGAGACTAGAGTTATTATGGTTTGCATGTAAAAATAAAAGAGAGACATTAAGTAAAATTTAAAATTACATAAGAATTACATAATTCTGAGATTATTATAATACATCACTTCTAAATGTGGTTGAAGAAAAATCATGATTTGAAAGTTCAAACTCTTTCCTATTTTTTAAGCCACTACCATGTATTTGCAAAAATAATTTTGAAATTGCAATAGTCAGTGGTTTTAACTAATAATGAGTTTACAAAAAAAACAAAAAAACAATTGTGATTAGAAAAAATAATGATAATCTTTTTCAAGCATTAAAAAATGCTATTTATTCCCTATTTCATGATATATTAGCCATCTTAAAACATCTACAAGAAAATAATTTGCTTTTAAATATGTCTGCAGTTCTAAGTCCAAATATTGATTGCAATAGAGAACTACAGAAAAATTAACATTTATTGCCATCTTTTAACACAATTCAGTTCTAAAATCTCAGTATTTGAAGTTCCATCATAAGTGACCAATTCATGATCAAAATTTTCCATTGCACTGCAAGAACACAATGTCAATAATAAGAAACAAACTAGCTAGTGAAAACATCTAAGTATGTTATTTAATTGTAGAATAATAATTCTTAAGCTGAATTCTATTTCTCTCTTCAGACATGGGTAATTTAATATCACTTTGGGATCTTTGTTTATTATGCATTAGAAGTTAAATAACGAAAAAAAATAACTTTATTTTTAAGGCTAATTACAAACAAATCTGAAAGCTCAAAATACTTAAAGAACTAAACATTTATCAAAATAAAATTAATAAACAATAAGCTTAGAAACTCTTAGAAGTTAAGGCATCAGTATTACATTTTATGTGCCTACCTATTAACTTTTCTCATAAAATAGAATAATTTTGTTCTTAAGAGTGATATATTTTATAATTTCAGTATATTTATAATAAAATTTTATTTATCTAAAATATCTGGGATTCTTCTCTTTTACTGATTAAATCAAAAAATCAGCAAATTAGTAATAAAAAAGATGAATTTAAAAAATGCTTAAATAAACAAATACCAATAGTTTGTAAATATTATCATTAAGCATTAATTCAAGATCAGTAAGTCAATACATAAACCAAGTAAGCCATTCCATTAGTATTATTATTGGCAATATAAACTATACTGTACTTTGTAAAAAGGGTTGACAAATAGTATAAAAAATAACTAAAAAAATGTATAAAACAAAAATGAAAGATTATTCCATTAAAAAAAGGATGAAGAAGATATTATAGAGTTCATTAAATAAAAATGGCAAAAAATGGAGAAAGAATCCAAAAAACAAAACAAAACATAATCAGGTATTAGAGAAAAAGCCATGTGATTTTCTTCATAATGTGTCTTAAAAAGTTATAGTATATAATGATTATAATAAAAAAATTATCATTTCCACTAAACAAATGATGTTAAGAATTCATTATTTAAAAAATCACTAAAAAAAAAGGTTATTAAATCAAATAAAATTGCAAAATAGTCCTTAGAAAATACTTAGCACATAAGCAGATAAATGTAATCTAGAAGAATCATCGTTATGCTTAATATATATATACAGATCTAAAATGCCTGTTTTTAAATCTGTGAAATTTTTAAATTTTAAGCATAAATCTTTTACATCTCATTCAAACCCAAACTCTGGTAATATAGAAAAAAAAGATACACTGCAAGTAGGTTTATTATTTATTTTATTTGTTAAGTGCATACAAACCAAATTATTTATTGGAAAAGAGTATAGATAACCTTTGAAATTTTGTTTGGATGATCATCATTATCATCATTGTCAACCATTATCAATTCACTACAGATGAAGGTCTCTCCAAGTTCAATCTATCTTCTCCGATCTCTAGCTTTTTTCCACATCACCTCTGCACACTTTCTTATTTCTTTTACAATCTCTTGGAATTCAATTAAAGATTTCAATTATCCATCTACTATCATCTCTTCTAGTAAGATGTCCAGTCCATATGTTCTTATTTGGATATCAATTTTTAAATAGTAAGTATTCTATAAACAATATTGCATTACTGATTGTAAAAAAACTTAGAGAACATAAGTGAGATAGATAAGAAAAAAAAATTGCTCAGGTGACGTAAAGAAAAGAAGCTATAGATCAGAACAACTGAAAAGTGGAAGCATTTTTTTTTCTCAGTGATGAGATGTTTATTCATCAAGAAAAAAACAGATACAGTGAAACAAATGAAATTTCAGAAACAAAATGGTAAGAGGGGTGGATACATGTAAAAGGGAATGGGAAGTGGAGAGGGGAATTGGTGTGTAGTTCAGGCTGGCTAGAAGAGCATGTCTTTGTGATTGAGTCCTATGGCAAAGGCTGAGAGGATGGGAGTTGGAGGATTGCCCAAGTGTCTGTGAGGAGTGGAGATGGAGCTAGTTTGGTATCTCGGGTTTTGAGAGTGCAAATTAAGTCCAAGAACTTTTGATTTACTGAAAGTACTCTCTGGTCAAGGATGATGGCACATCGGAGCAACCAGAGAGCATAGATGAGAAAAATTGACAGTCAAGTGGAAGCATTTTTATCCTGTAGTGGATGATAATAGGTAAAGATGATAAGTTACTATATCTTTATATATGTGTCAAAGCATTGACAGAGAAACATTGAACCAGGGACAGATGCTTGAAGGCAGCTATGCTAACTGCTAGGCCACCAATCCTTGACAGTTACCATATCTTATTCTGTGAATTTTTAAGTACAATGAATATAAATTACCCACTAAATATATTATTATAAACTTTAAGCAAGAACATTTATTTAATATTTATATTTTGCAGATGTTTATTTTTATTTTCACCTCATCAGAAAATATCGAAATTGGAAAATTTATATTTTTCATTTGAAATAAGCACTAATTGATGATTAGATGTAGCAATAGCTTGGTTATAGCAACCACATCGTCTTAAATGCAAAAAATATCTTCAGAGAGAGAACTTGGCATTCAAAATGTAGTGATGAATTAGTATTTGCAGAATGGCTAAAGCAAGATTCCCTATAAAGAGCCCAATATATATAATATAGTCTTGGGATTCTTGTTCAGAATTTATTGATCTTTTATATTTTTCGATAGAAAGATAATTAAGCTGGATTGATGCTACAAGATGTCTTCGGACTAATAAATATATTTGCAAATATGTTCAGTAAAAGAAAAAATGTTTTGGTTTTTTTTTAATTTTTTTTATAAATAACCTAAAAGAACTTTAGAAAGAATCAAACCAAATAAATAATTCTTATATAAATGATTAAGTGTATATGATCAATTAGTGTAGATGAAAAAAAAATAAAACAAAGACTAGTGAAAATGAAATGAATGGTATCTGGAAGCTAAAATCGTTTACTTAACAAATAATAAAGCTTTTTGGGGAAGTTTTAAAACATATTGCTCGTTAACAAATATTTTTAAAACAATACTTTTATTATTGATTATTAAAAAAAAAAAGGAGGCCGACACTCTAAAATATATATCAAAAATTAACTAAGTTCTTTGAAGAATTATTCTTTAAAAATCTTAATGATTTAAAACGTTCGTTAGATATTAAGTACCATTTCTTGGACATAACACAGATATGACATTGAAGTCATTCAGAAAGAAAAGTTTGTGAAAAAAGTTAAAAGACAGCACCGCAAAATATCAAATAAATAGTCTAATAAGACCAAGGACTATATGTGGATTTATTAGTAATTCATAGATTGATTTATGCAATAATCGTTTTTTTTCTCTTTAAATTAAGTTAGAATAACTACGTTCGTTTGCAAAGGCTGTTGATCGTAAGTTTTAACCAATCCATCGTTCAGTATCAAAAGTACAAACTAATAAATGGGAATTAGGTTTGGTGGGGGGGGGGGATCAAGATATAATCATTCCATCAATCCAAAAAAGGTAGAACATATTAAAAACAAAATAGATACAGTTAAATAAAATAATTATAACACATTTGTTCAGTTAATTTTTTTTTTTAATATGTAAATAGATGCTGGTTAAAACTAGTATTAATGCTTAGCAATCATTCTAAAATATAAAATAATAATTTCACACAAAACAGAAACCTCTTTATTTATATTACAACTAAATGGTGTAATCGGTTTAAATAAATAGGACATATTAAATCTCAAAGAAAACAAAGTCTAATTTATATGGAAGAAATAAGAAAGTATCAATAATGAGTTATTTATGAACTAAAATAAAATAAAGAATTTTACAATCAATCAGAATCATTTTAGAAGATCTGCATATAAGCATTAATTGCAAAAGCAATTTTAACAGGCATATAGAAAGTATATAAAAGATATATATATATAGATGACGCTACTGTCAATTGAGATGGCTAGTCAGCTAAATGTATCATTTATTGATTCAGAAAAAAAAATTTTTTTCTTACAAATGGCAATACAATACATAATATTTATTATAAACAGCAGAATAGTCATAATAAAATATTTTAAATATACAATTCATGACTGCTGCCAGTTTCCATTGCTTAGATATCTTTAGTAAATTATATAAAAACAGAAATGGGAAAAACAAACTATCTTATTAGAAATCATTATTATTCAAAGTTTTAAAAATTGTATTTATTAATATTCAGTGTCAGATTGCTTTTAGAGTGACAAAGGTTGAAGTTCAATCCATAGATTGTGGCTCCCTCCAATGCTCAACTTTTTATAACTCACAGCAATAAATAGTTGGATTTTTATTATTATTAATATTCAGAAGCAAAAAAAAATATCATAAGACACAAGCAAATAGTTAAGGTTTATTAGGTAGTTATTTAATGATTTGAAAAGAAGTATAATAATGGTATTATTATTAGGCAACAAATATTCTTAGCACAGTTTCAATATACAAAAAAAAAAAAGGATAAATATTATCACAATATTAGAAAGTAAAAAAGTTTGGATATACCATATACACCATCTACAAATAAATTCATTAAATGTGGGTTTTTTTTGTTAAAAAAAAAAGTTAATGCTTCACTAATACTTATGGTGTAGCATTGGATTTTAAAGATGAAAGAACTTAAATTAAAAATATTATTACCAATAATAATTTTCTGGATATTTATTGGAAAAGTGAAAGATATTGAGCATCCTTGTGACAGATTATGCATTTAATTATCTGAGAAGTCATGTGACCCAGTATCTTATTGATAGATTGAACATTTAACATTAGATCATGTGATGTTTTAAGCACCATAGTGGCATACTGAACATGTAAGAGTTAAATATATATATATATATTAATCAACTGATAATCGATCAATAATATAAGTCTATCTCTGCACTAAACCTCATTATATTTAATATATTAATATAAAACTCTAAAATCACCTAACAATTAAATTTTTAAAAAAAAAACTTAAAAGATTAAAATATTTTTTCTATATATTGTGGAAGCAGAAAGAAATTGAATGATAAAATTATCCCATTTTTCCAAGTTAATAAAAGTAAAACATTAATAAATGTATTTGGGTTGTTTTTAGATACCGTTTGTAAAGCAAAAATATGGAGTAGAATGATTTAAAACAACACAGTTTCATATGATAAAAACATTATAATAAACTACATCAAATTTTAACATTAAAGATCAGCAGCCATTAGTACTCAAATCCACTTAAAAAAAAAAAAAAAAGTTTTATACAAACTTGGAAAAAATAATTTATAGTTCAATTAGATATTATAAAGTATATTATAAAAAACAAACAAATAAGTTTTTCTTAAGCCATCCTGGAACGTTTTTCTGATATTATACAACCATACAATTCACAGAAATAATAGTCATTACTGTTAACAATCGGAATCAGCAAAATGATTTTGGATAAGTTCAAATTATGAATAATTTAAGTTATAATTCGGACTCTATTTTTTTAAAAAAACATTCACATGCAATAAAGTGGACAATGATGGTTTTTGATCAACATTATCATTACTGGGCATTTTCTGAACACAGTTTAATATCTCACATATAGAATTATATTGTAAGCTTTAATGAATTCTGATTTAGTTTTTTAAATGAATTTAATTCTTCATTAAAATGACTTGTATATATTAAGGATTAATAATTTTATATATATAAAGTATAAACGTGTAATTGTTTCATTATTAGTCTCCCTAGTAAATTATTAAAGTTTTATTATCGGTAATTTTTGTTAGTAAAAACTCTGTTTAAACAGTGAACCAAAACAAAAACGATTTATCTTTGAAAACTATACTTTTCCTTTTTAGTATATTTTAAATACAAGCATAAGTAATATACTTGAGTTTAGATGTAATATACTTGCTTTAAATAGCTTGTTCCAATTTCTTTTTTACTTCAGAATATTTTTAATTGGCAATTGATCTTTATATGCTATCAAATTAGCTCTGAGTTAGAGTAATTTCCGACTGAGCAAAAGTCACTGCTTCAATGGAGGAAAAAAACTCTCCTATTATTTAAAATGGAATTGCTATATTTATTAAATGATTTATAAAACCTTTTTAAAAAAATAATACATATAGTGATAAGGTCTTTCAAGATAGAAAATATTAGTCATAATTAGCTATATAAAAAAGGAAAAACATAAATCTATAGTAATTAGAAGTAATATATTTTCAACTGGGCATTATCTAATAGTATAACCATAATGAGCATCCCCATATGATTTTAATGATCATTCATATATTAGAAGAAAATGAAAAGAAACCTGCTACATTACATATATATTCTCAGAATGAACAACAATTAGAGATATTAATCAGTTTTACAGGGCAATGATGATAACCAACCAAAGTTAATGTTAATATACTGTTTGAGAAAAAACAGTATACATTTACTCTTATAAAACTTAAGATGCAGTATCATTATGGTCTGTTATATGTGGCTAGTTAGTAAATTAAGTTTAATATTCAAATTTATTTGCTAAACAGAGATCATATGTAATTAAAGAGAAATGATTTCAACCTTTAATATATGTGATATACTGATTTTATAATAGCTCAAGAGATCATGTTGAATACTGAGGACAGCTATTCTTATCTTTTCAAAAGTCTCTAGTGTTTTGAGAGTATCCTCAGAACTCAACATACATCACTGAGTTATTATAGTATCAATACAATGCATATATTAAAGGTGGAAATCCTTTCTTTTTAATGAAATTAAATTAATTTTTTTTTAATATTGGAAAATAAGTTAATCTTTTCTGATTGAATAGTAACACAAAGGAGCAAAAGTCTATTTATACTTCAAAGAATAAGGTCTTCTTAAAGTATGTAAAGATTTCTCATTGCTTTACAGAATATATATAGATCATCACCTTTTGATAAACCTAATGGACTGTAAATATGACTAAATTGGTGCTCAGATCACTATACAATATTAACATTACCATCTGACTTATTTTAAACAGATAAAAATAATTGATAATTATGATATATTTCTAGGAAGTCATAATTTTTTTTTAAAAAAAGATTTTGCACTATAGTGACAAATACCTCCATCTGCTTTATCTTTGATCTAGAATTTGAATTCAATTGAAACTAGCCTAGGATTTTTTTTTATCTAACTAAGTTAGAAAATCTAAAATTTTTTTAGGTAGTAGCCACTAATAGTAGCTATTGTTAGTTGGTAGGTAAAACTTCTCAAGTTAATTTGAATTGATAATGTGCACTAATGTGATTTTAATAGGATACAGTCTTCATTGCTAATTAATAAAATGCTAGTTTCTATAATTACTAAGCTTATGAATTGTTTTTATCATCATTACTATATATCACACTTTTTAAATACAGATGTTAAGTTATTTAGAAGTAAGTTTTTAGCTCCAAAAAGTTTTCTGGTGTGATCTGTGATGAACTAAAGATTGATGCCATTATCATAATTAAAGCTCTTAGTTAAAAAAAGTCTAGGGGGAAATGAATTGCTCACATGAGTAATATTGCAATAATTGTCAATTTTTTTTTTAAAAAAAGGTTACTACAGATAAAATGTATATTTATATCCATTAGTTCTAAGCTCTTATATATAACTGCAAAATAATGTAATTTGTGCTAACTAAGCACAATATAATAAAAATGTAAATTAGTTTACATTTTTATACAAAAGTACAACATTAAAATATAAAATCACAATGAATTTGATGCCTCCATCAAATTTATCTTAGATTTAAATTAAACCTAATCATTATTTCATTCCATTTTATTTTGATGTCTCCATTAACACAATAAAATTTACAAATTTTAGATATCAAGAAGAATCTATTTTTATCCAATTTATATATAAAAAATATATTCCTCTACCCATTAATTTTCATGTTTAGCCAAAAAGAGTTTGCAAATCAAAACGGTAAACATTTAAAAATTACTGAAATAAAAAAAATAGAGATGAAATAAGAAAATTTGAAGTTTATTCAACTGAGCCTATTGTATATAAATAGATAAGGCAACAAACTTGCAAATCTACTATTTAAAATGCTAGAAGTGACAAAATGAATTTTAAGTAATTTTAGCTGTCGAGTCCGCCACTCTATCATTGAGCGAAATTGCGCAGGGCAAACTAGTCGAAATCCATTCATTTGATGAAGTGATAAGATTAACTGCTAATATAGCATTGACACACATAGATGCATCTATATGTTTGTTAAATAATTTCATTAATTTAAAAGCAACAGATATAGATATAAACAATCAAACGACATCTTTTTAATTAAAATAATTTTAAAAACAATATAGTAAGTCGATATAAAAACCAATATATGTGAGTAGATCGATACACATAAACAATTCCATTTGCGTGTGATTAAAACTAAAATTTTAATAAAAGCAGACTCTAAATATAAAGAAAAAAATTGTGAGTCGCCAGTGGAGGAAAAGTTGACTTTTTCTTCAATTCGAAGTCTTTTTTTCAAGTCTATTTTTCTAGTACAATATATATTATTTATGCCATCGTATTTATATTTTACTTATAGTGTAAAAAGAATATATATAGAGAGAGAATGTTGAAAATGGGAAGGGTGCGTGAGTGTACGTATACACTAAATGTTTATATCTGCACGCGAGATTTTAAAAATATATTTTTGAAAAAGTTAAATATTATAAGACTACAGATTTTATATTAAATTGTTCAAACTTAACAAAATGAAAAGTGCAATTAAAATAGTATAATATTACTCAGTTATATAACCATTTTTAACAGATCATAGCTTAAATTTCATTTTTTTCTAATTAACAAATCCTGAACAGAAAAATAAGAAAAGAATTATTTCTTTGATGAGTAGAAAGCAAGTTGTTAAATCTAAACTTATTCCGCAAAATGATTGATAACTGTTTTTAAATAAATAATAACATGAATATACGAATTTATTTTATAGCAAAGTTTTCTAAAACATTAAATTAATAAACTTATACAATAAACATGTTTTTTCAAAAGAAAAAAAAAGAGAAAGCAATAATACATGTTGAGCCTTAATAACGAAAAAAATACTGTACTATATTTGTACATTTCCTATAATCGTTTATTATTAATATTTGAAACGCTAGAGAATAAAAAAAAAAAACATTATTATTTGTAATAATAGTTACTTAAGCAGGCATGATGATTCTCTTAAAATATAATTTTTGGGGTTTCATTTAAAAAAAGACATACATGCATTTTTATCAATCTGTTTAATAGAACAGTAGTGAAGAAAAGTCTCTAGTTTAGTTATATATATATATGGGAGTTTACATGTTGGATGAAAGAATTCTTTAAAGAATGACAAAATGTAAAACAGCTTTAGAATCAGCAGGTTTCGTCAATAATCTCTCATAAACAAACAGTGAAGAGCTTACCGTGAAGAGAAAGCATACAGTGATTTTTCATCTTAATTTTATTTTCTAAGAGCATCCAAATATATACCATTTGCTTACAAAAAATAGATGTTTTACTTTTTGACTATCATACTTCTGATTAAAACCTGGGGAAATATTCAATTTTATTCTTCTTAGACAAACACACAGCAAACATAATAGAAGGATACATCAGAAAACACTTCACGAAATAGCTTAAAATGTTAAGGTGCTAAAGTAAATTATATGAAAAAGTAGTAAGCATTAGAATATCCTTGAATAATGAAATGTGTTTATAACTTAAATGGAATAACCTACATCTGGGCACATTAGTCCACTTTCAGGCAGAAGACTTCACATATAAATTTTATTTGTTATTTGTTGAAACTAATCCTACTATTAAACCAAAAGAAAAATATTTTAATGGTCCCATCATCATTTGAATTTATTAATTTCAGCAATATATACTTTATTAACAGTAATCTAGCTACAGTTAAGACATTCCCAAGTTAAGTGCATCTCAATTATGTGATTGAAGAGCTAAAAGGGTTTACAAAAGTTATAAGACTTTGACTTAAGTCATATTAGAGTTATAGTAACGAATGGTGTCAGAAAATTCAGCATTATATTAGAATTACTTATGGTTAGAATAATATTAATTGATTTAAGATATATAGATTTTTCAGGATGCCTCATTCATTATTCTTTCCATAGTTAGCCAAAATTAAGAAATATGATACTCCATCTCTGAATTCATGAGAATGATAAATTAAAAAAAGTACAATTCTGATTTTTTTTAAAAAAAAGCTATAGTTTCTTATACAACTTGCACTATCAGAATTAAGTACAAATTATTTACAAAGATTTTATATATGTATTAAATAATAAGTTAGTTGTTTTAAGAAAATTAGATTAAAATTACTAAGAAACACAGGCCACTGTAGACAGTTAGATATCCTGTAAAAATTGTGAAAAATAAACAATATTATATTCAATGTTGGATTGTTCTTATTAGAATCAATAGTGTTCACTCTAGAACATGTACAATATAAACTCTATAATTTTTTTTTCATATTTTGTATTTTAATACCTCTTGCTACATTACAAAACAACTTATAATTTAAACATAAATATCTACATATAAAAAATCAAACATTGCACAGATTTAAAAGCTATATATGATCACAAAAAAAATAAAACTCATCATTTTTTTCTTATATTCTAACAAATAATAAATATTGCACATGTATACTACTAAATTGAGAACTCATTAAGATAGAGTTTATTTGACCCAAAATTGCATTATAAATGATAGAAATGGCTCATTAAAAGTATGTTACTCTAAATATTCAGATGCTTAAAAGGTGAATTTAAAAAATGATAATAAAATTAAATATAGTCAATACATATTTTATTTTATTTTCAGTATATTAAGATGGTAGAATGGAATTTTAAAGATAAATTACCATTTTGAAGATCATGCTTTTTGATGTGTTTACTAACTCAGCCTCATTTTACCAGAAATCAGATAAAATATTAAAACAGGGCATGAATATCTGGAGATATAAATTCTTGCTTCCTGTTGTAAAAGATTCAAACATGGATTTAAAAATCATAAAACAATATATCAAATTTACTCTTATCTATTCAATGAAAATTTAGTTACATACTTCAACTTCTAGTTACAACTGCTTATAGTATTGAAATGCACTACTCTAAGGGTAGGCTTGAGTAGATTTGAGATTGCAAAATTAGCTGATAATCATTTTATAAACTTATTAATTTTCAACATTTTTTGATGATAAACTGCTATATAGGCTGTTCTCAAATATTATAGAAATGCAGTTGTTCTCCATGTCAATTTAAAAACGAGAATGACATATAATGTGTAGAAGAGCCTCTTCATCCTTATTGCAAAATGTATATGATAGAAGTATATTCATAAACTATCTTATCTTGAGAAATTTGGCTGATGGAAAAACATTGAACATATCTTTGAGTATGGTACCATTTGATGACAATAGTAGGAAGTGGGCTAATTAAACTTGGTCCAGAGATACTCATTTAGTTTGCAATGTTCTCTTAAAACTATTGCTGTTTTGTATTAAAATTATGTAAAAATGATTTCACTAATCAAGTCATTATAAAAATTTAATTTTTTTTAAACAAAATATAAATATTTGGATATTTTTTATCAGAAAATAATCAAAATTTTAATTTACCCAAACTATTTTTTTAGTCGCATTAGTAAGTTTTTTTTTTTCATGGTTTTCTTTTTTGTGATTAATCATAAGTACTATTATGTCACCTAACACACCTATATATATATTGATTTAAAATGTAAATTTTAATTTATTACCACATGCCTTTGATATAATAATTTTTCAAAATTATTACATTTGATCTTGAATATTAAATATATAGAACTATATTTTTGCACTGTTTGTAGGGCTTTTTCAATTCACTGTTATCTTGCAGAAAATATCTCCCACCCCTACTTCCCATTTGATTTTTAGTAAAAAAAAAAAAAAAAATTGTCAAAATATTGCAGCAAGAAAATTAGTACCAAGTTTTATAATAAATGTTGTGTCTTGGTTGATATCCATTTTTCATTCAAGGTTTTATAAAGAAGCTTGATTTTAAATGTTTTCAATTATAAAAGGATTCATACTTCAAAACTTTTTTGGGTGCAAACTATTTTCTCTCTCTATTTATATATATAATATATGAAATAGTTCTTGATATCTTAAATGTGTATCTTTTTTTTGCAGAAGACAGAGAGGTTAAATAAAAACTTGAAATTCAAATCTGAAGTGAGGTTAGAAAAAAAAAAAGTATTTGAAAAACCTTCAGGTATCCAATAACGATAAATAAATGAAATCAGAGAATATTTTCTTTGAAACAAATAAGTTAGAGAAGAGGACAATAAAACATGGGCATTACATTATCTCCCTACTTGTAAACCAGATATGGTATAAAACTAATAAATAAAAGTAACAAAAACCATCTGTAAAGATTCCAAAGACTATTTATCTACATAATTTGAAGAAATATACTTTCTATTTATAATAGAGAAATTCAAATAATTGTCGAAAATTTTTCTAGCTAAACTTGTTGCTCTATTTCTTATCAATAATCTTAATAACTAACTTATGTAGCTAAAATCAAATAGATGACTTAAAAGAGTTTCAGAACAGGTTGTATAATTCAGCATTAAATAAAATACTAATCGCAGGGTTGTCACAGAATCGCAGGGTTGTCACAGAATCACATCGATAAAATCAAATCGTATAACTGGAAATATATATAGAGAGATGCATAAAAATGTTAACTTTAAAAAATAGCAATATTTCTATTAGTCTTTTATATATATACGGCAATTGGGACAAATTGGAATTTAAAAAAGCCTTTTTTTTTTTTTAAAAAAAAAAGATTATTTATGTCTGCATTTCTTAATTTTGTTTTTTAATGAATTTTCAACATCAAATAGAAAGTCAAATATCTATTATTAATCAACTAATGCTAATCAGCTTATCTACAGTGCCTTTTATTAAAAACCCTTTAGAAAAAATAAAACCACTTAACATGTAAAAATATATGGTAAACCATCCTAAATTATCGGAATGCAGATGTCTCTTTAGGTCCCTTTACATGAAGGGGGGGGAGCAAAAAGACAAAATTTATTAGGTTGATCAACTGCCATGTATAGGGATTTTTGCCCTTAGTTTATTTTCCAGCTAAAAGTAAATAGGTACTCATTCATAAACTTGGTCAGAAATTCTTATCTAACAGGAAAAAAAAAGTCCAAGTTTTTACTTGGAATTAGGTTTCTATGCCAGGAGATTCTTTTATTTAACACGAATAAAATCTAAATATTTAAATTTTTCCAAGTTTACTATGTATAAAATTAAAAAAACATCATAATCGACATTTTTACTAAAACTATTCAGAATATTAGTAAGCTCAAAAACTAGGTAAAAATTTCTAAAACTTTTGTAAACACATACAATACAAATCTAGTTACATTAACAATTTAAAAATACAATAACCTGACCCCTTATCAGTTGTACATATATACACATAACTTTGCTCTTTATGTTTGAATTTATTTATTTTCTGATTTAAAAATATATATATATAACGAATCATCAAATGTGAAAAATCCTTTGGAGTTAATAAAGATACTTTGTAACACATTTATAAAAATACATACAATTTAAACTTTACTTTTCAATCTATATAATAAACAATAATGTATATCAATGCCATTTATATATTTTTAATTCTCAAATAATGTCTAAGATTAAATGATGTTTAATTCAATGCATCACTGACACACACATATATATATATTGTGGCTTGATTCTGATACTCTTTTGTCTAAACATTTTAACCTGCCTTCATGCAAAAAACTTAATTCAAAATTAGTAAGTCCACTTAATACTGTTTACGTGGAAATATGGTTTTGTAATGCGAATAATCTTAACTTCTTGGTTGTTTTTTTTAATGAAAAGTAATAAATGCTGTTTCAGCAATATAATACAGATTATGTGTGCGTGTATTCTTTATTTTCTCAAATATAGAATCAAATTTTAAAAAATAGAATGCTAACAAAATGATACGTTCTTAACTCTCTAAAATAATTAATTTACGGTTGGCTTGCAAACAAAACATTAAAAGTAATATGTAAACTACATAACTATATTAGTTTATATATATCATTATCCTTCGTTTATTTAATTTGATAAGCATTTCCAAATTTGAACCATTCTATCGTTAAACGTTTAGCACATTGTCGTTAATTAATTTTAATTATTTTACTGAAGTAACGAACACGCTCTTTTAAATCTAGAATTGAGTTCAAAACAAAACAAAAAAAGTCTATTATTACAATTTATTTTAATTTGCAAATATTTTCAAAGATTCTTCATTATTTATAGCAACTACTGAATTATTTTATTTTGCTTTTTATTCATCATTAAATCATTTCTTTTCATTTACGTTTAAATATACACTAAATACTAATAACGGTTTAAAAAAAAAAAAAAACTTTTTAAAATGCTTGTCTGATGAAATTGGGCGATTCATTTAATTGGTTAATTTTCTAAAGCCCACCTACCCCTTTTTTAATTGTGTTTTTATAAGTAAGACTATCCTTATTAACTTCATTTACGTTTTAACGATCTATTGCACTTTAGCAATTTAAAGTAACTTAAAATGTCGATGAGATTGGTAAATAAACAAAAAAATTATTCTTAGTACATTTAAAATATTTTCGTTATAATAATTTTCTAACAGGTTATAACGGGATATGCATTAATAAAAGAACAAAAAACGAGAAACGGGACGAAAGACTGAAGTAATTGTTTTACCAATAATTTTCATTATTAACGAAAAATATGCTTAATAACAAATGTTATTCATTCTATAATAAAAAGTTTTTTTTTTTTTTTAAAAAAAGCAAAAATTGCTCGATATTTATCATATCGCCCATGGTCAATTTGGATGAATAATGATCTTTAAAAAACAACAACAATAACTTTGTGAAACATTAAACGCTACAATAGAATCAATGAGTTAAATACGTGTGTGACCCCCACACAGCGTCACACATGTACATGCATATATATATATACAGTATATCTTGCATTTCTGGAGTTTGGTTAAGAAGCGAATTGTTAATAATTTTTTATACTTGGTCATGATGATCTTAGCCAAATAACTATGCACAGTTAATAAAACTACTTATCAAATATATATAGATTACATAATTTGGTTATATTTTTTTTTATGAAGTATTGATTTTACCCCTTTACTATAGTTTACTTTAGTTATTCCAGATTAAAATCAAAATCATGAAATAATAATTTTTTAAGGTTTTTTAAAAAGAAAACAAACATTAAATTTAAAACTTTTTTTGCTCACCCTTTTACTTCATGGCATTTACTATTTTAAAGAGGCAGTCTTTCCAAATAATAATAACAACCAAAAACTACAATATGAATAATTGAACTAATTTATATATATATAGACATTTGCCTTTGGGAAAATACCTTATTAAAATATATTAATATCACATTTATAATTGTATACACATTTTAATAATACACATGATCTATAAATATTAACATATCTTTTGCAATGTGTTAATTTTAAAGTTAAATTTGTGCTGTAGGATCTCTACAAATCAAATTTCGTGATTCATAAGCAAATATAAGACCAAGCAACAAGAAACCCTTGTTTGAAGCAAATAGTTAATTGCCATTTGTTTTTCTTACAGTCTTTATTAAAACAAATTTACATCTATAAAGAAATTATAATTTGTACTATTAGAATTATTGAGGATTAAAATTTTACTTTTATAAAATAAAGATATTTGAATATCTGTTGCTAGAATATAATGCAATTTTTTATTACAAATATACCCAATTATTAAAAAAAGAATATAATACTTTAATAATGAGACACATAAAATCCACATGCTTCCATACAAAACTTAAATTTATTATAGGGTAGCAACAAAAATGTCACAATTTACCCACTAAATATTAGCAATAACTTGATTAATCACTTAACACCTGTTATACTTTAATATTTGCTTTAAATAAAATTTCACTTTTCTTATGACTTTTTACAAATATCCCAAAAATTATTAAATTTAAAAAGCAAGCCAAGTGGAAAAATTATTATATAAAAATTATCATACAGATATTAAATTATAACTCTCTGATTTACAATTAAATCTTTTGCATTCATTAACCTTAGATAAAAATTATATAAGGGACAGAAATATGTTATTACAAATATTTCCATTTGGAAAATAGTTATGTATAGTATAATCTTTCATGAAATAAAATGATTTATTTGCAGCTTAAAACATAAAGAAGTAAGCATATCATCATATAAAGGCATATAAATCATATATAATAAATTCAAGAGGATAAATTTTAACTGAAACAAATTAGTTTCTGTATCTAATATTTTATACATAAAACCAATAGAAAACCAATAATTTTTTGTTTAAATATTGGAGAAAGCTTTTGAATTTCATCATTTCATTTCAAATTAAAGTTTTGACAGATTTTTTTATAATTACTAATTTACCAATTTGTCAAATATAGCTTACATATCTCTGTACACTCATTCGTGAACGTTATCAAAATGAATAAATTAAAAATGCTGTTATTTAATATTATATATATTATCTATTATGCATACATATATATATAATAAAAAGGTAGACAAACATATATACAACTGTTATATAAATATAATGCGCTATTGAGGTTGAACTCTCAAGATATTTAAGTAGTAGAATACTTTTATTATTTATAATGTAATATAAATTGTTATATACAAAGGCTAAAAAATGTAAAAACAAACAATCCTGAAAAAAGTAAACTATATTTGAAAACTTAGCTATGTAGAAATAATAGAAAATGAAGGGAAATATAGTATATACATTTAAGGCAGAATATGCAAATGAACTCTATAATAATAATAAACTATAGAAGTTTATATTATATTTACTTCTGGAAAAAATTATTGAGTCTTATAAGATTAAATCATGGAGACTTAAATACAATACTTGTTTGATTAAAATAAAGGGTAGCATATTAATAAAAAATGCTTAATTAAAATATATATATAAAGGTATTACAAAAAACAAAAAATGCTAAAAATTTATAAATATGTAATACTAGAGGAAGCAAAACTTCTGATAGTATTTAAAGAAAAGTATAAAGAACTGAGTAAAATAATCAGATATGTAAAAATTATTTTTGTTTAAGTAATAATTAAATTTAATTATAAAAAAAGAACAGTTAAAAAGAGAAAATATAAACTATGTACACTATAGTTATTTAATTATTAGATTTATATGGAACAGCCCATAATAAAGCAGAAAATATTTTTTCATTTATATCACCTATAATTTTACAATATCAAAATTAGGAAGATATTCATTAGCAGGTAACAATGTGTTACTAATGTATAATTTTTAGGGTTTTAGAATGGTTATTGCTTGGAAATTCCTAAGAAAAACAATATAAGTAATATAGGTGAAACCAAGATTAATGAACCTTGAGATCTAGTCTCCATTATACTAAATCATTCAGAGCAAGGAGTTTTAGTTATGAAATCTTAATCTATTTATCACAAATCTCTATTTTAAAACTGCTGTACTCAATACAGAATGCATATTTAATAGGTACTATATTGAAGTGATTATTTTTTACACACACAATGGGTTCTGTCCAGTATATTTTTCTACATAAGGCTTACACCAATATTCCCTGTTTATTCATATAGAATTTATTTTCATACTGTTTCACTTGCCATTCACATGATAATTTTAAAGTGATTGTATCAATTAAAAATATCTAGCAACAACTCACATTATGGTACATAATTTATTATTGCTTGCTATATATTTTTGGCTGGAAAATATTTGCGTTAATAATAATTATTATTATAATGCTTTTATTAAGACAGTATATCCCTCCACCTACAATGCAGAGTTTAGCACTGTTTGGACAGTAAGGACTCAAAAGCTAAAAATTTCTGGATGATTCCCAGTTGAGAGAAGCAAAATAAAATAATCAATCTGTTTGGTAAATGCAACCACTGTACTTAATCTGCTATTTTAGTGAATAGTCAATGACATCCAGTGCTGTTAACCATACTTTTTATTATTAACTAAGATTGAATAAATTAAGACTATTCTTTATTTATAATCTTTGGGAGTGATATATATATTCAGTCAGCACTTTAAATTAATCAGTTATCAAATATCTCCAGACACAATATTTTTATTTTTTCTAAGATTAAAAAGAATACTTAGAACTCTAAAGATTTCCATAAGTAGATTATACTTAAATAAAAATATTAAATCAAATTTACTTGTTTTTATTTTTAAAACATGAGTACATTAAATTTTCATATTAATAAACAAGCCACCGAAAAATTTGAAGAATCATATAGAAAATAATTGTATAGCATTATTTTCCTAACAAAAATCTCAGGATGAAATGATTACCATGTTATTCAGCCATGTGCATGACTTTAGTTCAAATCAAGAATAACAAAAAAAAATTCCATATAAACTTCAGAATATTTTCAGATATTAGATTCAGAAGCTAATCAAGTTAATTAAATTAATTAATAAATAGAAATTCAGCCATTTTTGTCAGTAGGTTATGTAAATGTTCTGTTTACACATAAACTGACGCTCTCTTTTCTTTGGACAAACAGGGCATGAAAATATGCAGTATGGATTTTCATATTCTCAGCTCATGCAGGCAGAACAGTAATTATAAATGAAGGTTGATAGTGTCTAATATTTCTTCAAGATTTTTTAAAACAACAAATTCCCAAATATTTAACTCCATTTGTCAATAAAAAATATTTAGATATTTTGTAATTTTTAATGCTTTAATATACTTTAACAGTTAATTATATCATCAAACTAATGTTGTATTAAGTTGGCATAGTTATTGAAATCCATTATTTAAAAAAATTATAAATGGCATTCATTCTAAATCCACATGTAAAATGCATATATTATTTTTTTCTCAGCTCCATTAAGAAAAATATAAACTTATTCATTATTTTTCTAAGTAAGATCTAAAATTTCTTTTCAAATAATATCCTATCTACATATTTTAATTTTATCTGGTGTGCACTATACCATATCTATTCATCTTTATAGATAATTGTCAAATTAAAAATAAATAAAAATCAAAAAATATCACACATTTGTTCTTAAAGAAGTATTATATATCAGAAAAATAACTTGTGAATAATAAACCAGCATCTTATTTTTGACTAGTAAAGCAATTCTCTGATAAAGATGATTAACAAAAAGCAAGATGACAAAAATTTTATATTAGTTAATTAGTTACAACAAGAGGAGTTTGCCCATCTCATTGCAGAACAAATATTCCTCCATCAACTTTTCATAAAAAAACAATGGAAAAAAATACATTATTCATTAAGCTAATCAACTGCAGCTTTATAACAGCTTTTATATTTTGCTTCTTTATTTTACTGTTTAGCTAATAACTACTTATTTATCAACCAATAACTGGGTGAATTTCAGAAGAAAAAAATTAAATTTGTTTGAAAAGCCTAAACTACTTGAAAAAATTAAGTTCATGTTTTTCCTAGATTTGAACATCAATTTGTATGTGTAACAGGCATATATATATATACAAATTAGCCATTACATTATAAGATTTTTCAATCCAAGCATGCTTAACAATCAATTATTTTTTTTATTTTGCTCA
Source organism: Epiperipatus broadwayi (assembly GCA_028023455.1). Classification (NCBI taxonomy): domain Eukaryota; kingdom Metazoa; phylum Onychophora; class Udeonychophora; order Euonychophora; family Peripatidae; genus Epiperipatus; species Epiperipatus broadwayi. The sequence goes on along the minus strand of JAQFVV010012428.1, from coordinate 4,650,285 downwards.
AGAAATATCAAGGTACCATAAATGACAAACAAGAAATGCAACTATAGACTTTAAGTTATAATTATATGATATTTACCTTTTATTGTTATTATACAAAATAAACAAAAATATTTAATATTATGACTGATTAAATTATTAGAAATAAATTGCCTTTTAAAAACTTGTTGGATCAAAAATAATATATTTATGCTTCAACAGAAGAGTATATATTACTTATTGATCGAGATTAAACTATTTTAACTCTGATCACGATTTAAAGAGTCTGAAAGTAATAATATTAAACTGTTTACATTAATTTATTAAATAAATAAATATTAAATGTCATAAAGTTTTTAAATAAAAATAATATGTAGATAAAAACAATTCAGCTTGATAACCTTATTTAGCAGAATATTGATTATTAACCATGTTTTGGTTTTCAACAACTTGGTAGGAATTTAAATAACTAAAAATATCACTTGCTCTTTTTATAATTTTAATATCAAAACCAAATTATGCAAAATCTTGATTTGTTACACGGGGTGGGGTGGGGGGTTCAAAGCAAAAACATAAAAAAAATGTGAACAGAGATAACCGGATAAATGAAAAAGAAAATAAATACATTTATATAAAAAGATATTTTAGGAACTTCTTTCATATACACACGTATATATGAACTTTATGAACTTAAGACGTTAACAGATTATTAATAAAAGGCTACCCAATCAAGTCTAAATTTTAAACATTTAATATTATGGTTATAAAAACAAATCTGTATTAAATATATATAAAAAACATTTTAAAATATCAAAATAATTATTTTAATTAGATATAATGAAACTCCTTTTTGGAATCAATAAGTTTAGAAAGAAATATTAACAATTCACACGCACGCACGCGCGCGCACACACACAAAGGATATTTCGTTAAAATATCTAACTAAATTATAACTATTTGAATAATCAATTTCTACAAATGAAGATATATTGTATAAATTTATAACAAATTGATTTACAACAATCAAATTTTCTGAATTCACAACATTGACCCCATACCTATAGATACTTACATTAATAATTATTATTCATTTCTTAAGAGATTATTCTATATGATTAGCAATAATCATTAAGTTATTTAACTGAAGTGAATGTTTCAAAGTTACAAGTATATAATGTTTCATATTTATTGATTAAGTTTTGTAGTTTAATAATAATTTGATATTGATAAACTCTGAATAAAGAAAAGAGTGGGATATGTACCCATTGAATGGTTCTGGTTCTGTATGAAATGCATTTTGGAAATTATTTATCTTTTTGTTTCAAATATATCTAAAGAAATGTATAAATGTGTATTGCTGACTTAGACATAGCAAGCATATTGCTTTAATTTCTAATTCTTCTTTTGGATAGAAAACTTAATATATATATATAATCATTTTCTTACAGAAAGTTAACTACTAGAGTTATAAACTTAAAAAAAAGTACACATTGTGAGAGAGAAAGTGTGTGAATTTATAAGAAAAGAACTTTCATATTTTTATAATGAATAAATAACTATCACTGCCATGATAATATGGGATGAAAAGTACCTAGAAATGAGACTTTTTGCAATTAATTAGCCACAATCTCTAAATATTAATCACTATAGATTTAGTTTAAGATAAAATTGAATATTCAGTTTAGCTAAAATTAATATCTTTTTTATTTTGATGAAATTTATGGGTAGTGATTATTTTTAAGGAAAAGAATAAATATTATAAATTTAGATTGAAAATAAATATAACTAAAGTGAATACATTTGACATAACTTTTTTTTTTTGATACCATATCAATAGTAAAAAAAAAAAAAAAGTTAAAGTATAGAATTAGTATTTACAAGAAAAGCCTTGGAAGGGTTTGATAAGACAAATGCTTCTATTATTATTAAATTCCAACAAATTGGCAATGACTCTTCATCAGTTATATAAATGACATTTCTCCAAAATAGCCTATCATCTATTTGCTTTCATTATCCATAATTTTGCTGATCATTTGCTTCTTTTATTTTCAATACTTTTGAAGATTATATGTTTTTTCTAGTAAATTATACTATCTCAGAATAAGACTCAAACAACTTATTTGTTACTTCAAGGAAAATTCACATCTAGTCTGATCTATTGTCTGTTTATTTTTATTGCTTTCTAAAATGTTCTCAATATTTTTAACTGCACTTGCTTTATGTTTTCAAGTTTCCCATTTTACAAGCCTTATAGGAAATATTATATAGCATGGAAAATTTCAATCTTCAGTTTCAACACTTTGCTTCTATATTTAAATTGCTTTTCCAAACTTTTCATTGCAATTCTGTTCAGGTCAATTTGTGCCTGCTATACTACTTATTGTCAATGAGTAATTTAATAACTTCTACATCTATTCTTTGCAAAAGTTGATCAAACTGGCACCAACTACTAATGGGTTCCACATCTTTAACAACCTTTTAAAAAAGCTACTCTATTTCCATTGTCATAAACACTGTATTCTTCATACTTTCTTATAATCCCATCTTTCTACTATTTTTAACTTTTTTAATAAGGACTTTTCTATAGAACTCTCATAAAATATTTGAAAATACATAAAAGGCTTGTCTTAAAAAAAGCTTTTCTAATGTTTGTATGATGATTTTCTCATATGCAGACCTTATATTACTTCCAGAATATAATTAAATTATTTAAATAAATGCTAAATTTACTATAGCTAGTATAAACATAATTGCTAAACTAACACATTAGTAAAAATGTTAAATCTATTATTTTCTACATGATTTATATATATAAAATCTTTATTAAGGCAACCATAATCCTGTGTAGCACAACTATTAAAAGTTAATTTGCTTAATAATGTAACATTCAATGATTACTCTACATTAATAACATAGATGAATAATTAAATACTGATCCTTCAGAAAAATAAATGTACTATTATTAAGTTCAGTCAGTAGGTATTGCCTTATAAATTAATATAAATGAACTATTTGAATGTAAGCTAATGATTAATATAAATTTTAGACAATCTAGGTTTTGTTTTATTTTTTAGCTCAAATTTACTAATATTGAAAAAGCTATTGGTTTAAAAAAAAAGACATTTTTTATTTTATTTTAAATACTTTTAAAAAGGCATTTTTCATTTTAAACATTATTATCATTTCTTAATATAATTTCTAAATTAAAACAACAAAATGTTTTAAAAACAAAGAAAATTACATCAATCTTCTGAGATCACTTTATTTGAAAATAAGTTAGATGTCTAAAGATAAATTAATATCTTTGTTTAGCCCTGTAATATCAATTTTCAAGATATGAAAAATGCAAAAAATATATAATTATAGTAGACTTATAATATGAAATAGCTAAGAAGGAGGTGGTTAATTGGTCAAACAGAGGAAATAAATAAGAACTATTTGTAAATTTGCAATAAGTATTAAATAGAACAGAAATTTAAAATTATTGATTGGGTCTAGCACAAACAAAATATAATGATTTCATTTTATATATATAAATAAAATAAGATATAAGTCAATAGGAGCTAAGTTAAAAATGATAAATATAATAATAATCTTGGAAAGATAAGGTAAAAAAAAGGTATAATATAGTAGTTATTATATTTAGACTATTTTAATAATCTAATATTAAATATTGGATGTCTTAAAAAAATTCAATCTTTATTTAAATTCTCCAATACATTCAATTGTTAATAATATAACATAAATTAAAATACAATGTCTCTAGTGTTATTATTTTGCCCTCTTCTTAAGATGTTACTGGCTGACCAGTGCTAGTTATAGAATGGGAATTGAACCAAAATTTTTAAATTCTGAATATTGACAATTTAAGGTAACACTCTAACCAAGTGAGCTATTTTTCATGATAGAATAGCTATATTAAATGGAAAAAATAGTGACTCTTTGTAATAGCTCATTATTAAAAAGATATATGAAAAAAAGTTATAGATGCTCATAAGTAGTTTCCATATATATTTGGGAAAAAGATTGAATGCAGAAATGCTTAGAATGCAATCTAAATAGTGTATATATATCACTTTAATAAACTGTTGCAAATCCGTCAAGTAAGGCAGATGAGAAGTTGTAATTAAATCAAAATCATACTTGGGATTATATTTTAAAAAACCACATCAATAATTTTCATTTCAATAAATTTTACACTTTCATATGAATACATTTCACCTCTTTTTTTAGTTTTCTCCATTACAATAACGTTCTTGGACTTTCCCCTTTTTCCAAGAAATTATTTTTTCAAAAGTTAATATTCATTTAAAAAAATATGTGTATGCTACTATATCTCTAATCATATTTATCCAATTTATATTTCCATTATTTTGTTTTTAAAAAATAATCATACCTAAAAATTATTCCCCTTTGTTATTAATAAGTTTCATTTCGTATATAAAAAAAAAAAAATTGTGCAAATTTCTCCTCTTAGTGATTTACAACAGTTATATTAATATATAAATCAAAAACATATCTTATTATTTTAATAATTACCACTAATTCATTAAGAATGCCTATTTAAGATAGTCATAATTATAAAAGAAGAAGAATGCTACTGATTTTTAGACTCATGGGAATTGTAAATCTGTATTTATTGAAAATAAATACAAATTAAATTATCTTCTTGATGTATCACAAATATTAATATGCTAAAAGGTAATGAGAGGGTATTAATGAATGACAAACTTTCATTAATAATGGCAAATAGTTTTTCTTGCTTAGTCATAGTATTTATTTTACTCTCAAACAATTTTAGGTATTGTTGACCAGAGAAGTTATGCTAATAATGATAATAATAAATACCTAAGTTGAATTATGAAGAAATTTGTAAAATAAACTAAAAAGTTTTAAATATTTAATGTTTTTAGATTATGGGGAAGTAAAAAAGAAATAGAAATAATTGCATCAGTCCAAACATAATTTCATTAAGAATATTTTTGTGAACTATTAAAACTAAAGGTTAATTTTACTGAAGCAAATATTTACTAGAATATTTTATTTAAAATGGGGATAGAGGTTACATGTATATGTAAATTGTTCAATGCTCCTACATGTATAAAAAATTCATTATTATTATTATAATTAAAGCTACTTCATATTGCTGTCATTTTTTTGAGAAAATACTTAAAAACTTATATGATCAACAAAAATATGGGCTGAACTTTTAAATTCCATATACATAATAGTTGATGAGGATATTTGGTCTTTACTAGAATTTCTGTACCAATATTGAACAACTATCTGAGCCAACTTGCATGAAAAATTATCAATTGTTTAATAATTTCTAAGTCCATATAAATTTGAATTCCAAAGCATGACAGGCTAAAGTTAATGCAATGACCACTATGTAAGAAGATTTTATTTTTTTGAGAAATCAGCTTGAAAAATAACTGGCAAAGGATATTCATTAAATAAAGAAAAAAAAAAGTAATGGACTTAAGATACAATAATAATGAGAGATATTTAGAGATAAGCTTCCAATTAGAAATATAAAAAAGTGAAAAAAGGTCATCAAAGAAAAACAATTATAAATATCAGAAGAATAGACTAACAAATAAAGAGATTTAGTAGAGGAAGGAATCTGGTTTGTCAAAAATCTCCCTTTAGTAGATAATAACCCCAAAACCCTGTCAAGAAGCTTTAAATTCTGAAATTTAATATCAGCATAAAAGTGATTTACATTAAGTGATTTTCATCAGAGGTGAATGTTAACCAAAATAAACCATTGAAAAACTAGCATTATTTGAGTGAGCATGCATGCATGCACATTGTCAAATTACTTTCTAATTATTATCCAGGGCTCCATGAACAACTACATGGGAATTAATAAAATAAAATATATTATTTTCAAAATCATTTCTAAATTAAGTTAAAAATAAATAGTTGTAAATACTAACATAAATTTATAATTTTAAATAATGAGATTGTTATTTTTTTAAAACATTTCTTGAATTTACAGTTATGTTTTATTTTTTTATACTATTTTTAGTTTAAAAGATATGTGCAATGTATAGTTATGTTTTTTTTTTAATTAGAAGGCTAACATATATAAATAATTATAGGCAGGGCCGGATTTAAGGCGATTGGGCCCAATCAGTCCTGCACTTGAAGGGGCCCCACATCACCACCAAAATTAACAAAAAGTTATTTTTTGAAATATTGAATTTGCATTTTATTTAAATATTTAATATATAGAGGGCCCCGCAAAAAAAAATCTAATTGGGCTCTGCACTTATTGGATCCGGCCCTGATTATAGGTACAGTTTATTTGAGAAACACTAAAATAACAATATAAACACAGTTTGATTCATTTGATTAGATCCCCCCCCCCTTAGAATGGATCAGAGAACTTTTAGTTTTTGGATGACATACTTTTGCTCAGGATTATAGAAGACTAATTAGATTAGTTTTATAACAAATATAAGTTTGAAGACCATACATTTTAAGTGGTAGACTGGAAACAAATTTGCTGATTTTAAAAAAAAGTCTCTAAGAAATGTGCTGTTTTTAAGTAATGAGAAAATGCTCCAGTCCTATTCAGTAGCTATTTATTATTCCTTTCCTCTCAATTTTTAGCAAAACAAATCAGAATTTAATGCTCCTGGGTTAATTATAAATCAATGATAATGGTGAACTAAGTATACACTTTTATATATAGTAATTTTACAATACTAATAATTTTAGAATTACAAGACTTTTAGATAATTCTTTAAAATCTTCTTTGCAATTATTTCATCACACAATTATTTAAACATTAGAAAACAAAATGATATTTTCCGATGATGACCTCTAGAAGCATTATTATTCACAATCTGATATTTTCAATTTTGAATAAGTTTACTCATTTTGCCTACTTCCATGCATAATCAGAATATACATATATAAAACAAAATTGTAATGCTCCAGATAACTACAAGCATTGTTTTCAAATAAATATTATGCCATTGCAAGATCAAAATATTAGAGGACCTTAAGTTTATAAAGTAGTTTCAGCTGTAGCAGATAGATCAAGGAACCAAAAGTTTAAATGTATATAGATTTATATTATTTTTTTTTTTTTTTTACAAATATAGTATCATGTTTGTACTAAAAGATTGTTATTCACACTCTGAATACTCCCTAAAACTGAATCTTCTTTATATTTTCTCTTTCAACTACTATATATTCATTTTATTCACAGCTAATTCTTTCATTTTCCCCATGATTTGCTTACTGAAAAACAAACCCAGGAAAAAAAAATAGAATAACTTTATCATTCAGGCTCCAAATGTAAATTGTCTTTTTTTAACTGCAAAACTGACTACTAATTTAAACCTCAATGAAACCATAAGTTTTATTTGTCAAGAATAGCACTATATTTTTTTAATAAAAAATCTTTGATAACTTTTTAGATATATATAAATGCAAAAATTAAGTTAGTTTATAAATTTTATAGATTACATAAGTAAAAAATGAAAAAACAAAAACTGAGACTTCTAGACATTTTATATCACTTTATATAAGAATTAAACTTATAACATTATAAAACCAGTACTGTTCAATTGTTGTTGTTTTTTTTGTAAAAAAAAAAAAAAGTAATGTTGTAAGTTATAGATTGAATATTAAGAAATCAATAAAATATCATTACTTTGGATCTAATGCAATTTAAAATTTGATAATGACTTAATATATATATATATAACAAGACTTTTCTTACAAACTAAATGCTAATTCAAAACAGAATTATAACTGCAATATATATAGAGATGTAAAGAATAAAATAGAATAAATAAAAAATAAAAAAAACATTTTTTGCTCAAATAAAATCACTTATTTACATAGCATTTTTAAAATTTTTTTGCTGAATTATATATATTTTTTTATTTTATTTGTAAATGATATTTTTTTTTAGATAATCATTCTTTTTTTAAAAAATAAATAAATTAAGTTTTTATAGAACTGAATATAAATATTAGAGAAAAAATCAAACCTATATAACTAAAGAAATGCAAAGTGTAGGATAAAATGACATCTATTTAGTTAGACTTTTTTTTTTAGTTTACACAAAGTAAACTTTTTTTAAAATAAATAAATAAGCCAAAATTAATTGAAGTTTAATAAAATGTTATACAAAACCTTTCCTTATAATTTCTATTATGAATATTGTACTATAAACTATTTCTTAGTAAAAAAATTTCAAGTTAAAAGATATATATATACTTTTCAAAAACAAAAAGTACCAAAGTATAATTCATTATAAAGCAATATTAATATTAAATTCCATTAATTTGTACTACACCACTTTTTAAAAAAATATACTACAGTAAATCATGTTTGAGTATTACTTACTGTGGGAAAGCAAGGATAAAGTGACTTGTAGAACAACCACAGTTCTGTTTCTAGGCTCTAAAACCTGAATTAAGAAAACTTAATATACAATACTAGCATTAAAATTTACTTTAAGAAATAAATAAAGGCAATTATTCATTATCTAAACCTTTAAATACATTTTATAAAAACAGAATGTTTAAGTCCCCTGCATGAAAGCAAATTGAAAGAAAGTAAGTATTAAAGTATTACAACCAAGAATAACCCTTAATCATTTATTATTAGTGACAGATTATTATTCTAAAGCTTTAGCAATTTATTTTAGCATTTCAATATTCACAGCCAGAAAAACTTTTATTAGAACACTGAATATCCATATCACCATGAAGAATCTGAAACTTTGACTAGAACTAAGTCGGAAGATAATGATAAACAAATATTGATATCATTCTTATGTCATCTATAACTGTAATCAGGTGGGAATGGCCAAGAAATTCTTTGCATGTCTCTTCCCCTTCCCAATACTTACTATGTATATGTTTTCAACAGACATATATAACATGATGAAATGTTGATTTTTTTTTTTAATTAATAAAAGAGGATTTTTTATAGCTGCTTGCCATGTCCAAGACAAAGGTTTAAATTTATGCAAAGCCTGGATTTGTTTTTTTTTATTTATTTATTTGTTTCAGGTAGTTATAGTTTCTAAGCTCATTTAGGAAATTTTGATTCAAGTAGTTGGCTCATAGTCAAATCAACAATTACCCAATTATTGATCATTAAAAATATCTATTAAGCCATAAAGCAACAACAAAATTTGCAAAAAAAAAAAGACAGTTCCTCATTATTTATTTCTATAAGGAGGCTTTGCTCTGCAGTGGAATATTTAAAACTGTTTTATTATCTTTTTTTCAGAACAAAAAACACCAGCAATATATAATAAAACATTCTACTAAGTCCTTATTAATGTAAAAGACAGATTTACACGTGATATAAATATAATTACAGATTTAACTTCATTAATTTTTAACAAAAAATAAACTTGGTAAATATCACTACCGAATAAAAAATTATTATAAAGGGTAACAAAATCATAGTTAAAAAAAAAATTACTTTTTAAATTAGAAAATCGTTTACATAATTTTTTTAAATATAAATTATACATTTAAAATGCTCGTTTTTACAAAATGGCTTTTGAAAAAATATTTAGTTTGTTTAATAGATATCGTAAGATCTTTTTTTTAGTTTATTTTTATTTAATAGACCTAAGCACGGAATATTAAACATGTAAAAATATAGATTTAAAAACAATAAGAGAAGAATAAATGAATAAAATAGTCACAAAACAAAAATCTCAAGCAAACAATATATTTTCAAATCCCTCCAAAATATAATAATTTGTCATTAATCTAGATTACTAAGTTAAAAAACATTGAAATTAAAATTAATAATAATAAAAAATAATATTATTGTGTGCTAACAGATATGGCTTATTATAACAAAATATTTTTTTTTAGATTATAAGTGAATAGCAGAAATAGAATTAATTTTCAAAGTACCCTGGAACAACGTGAAATCTACGAAGAAGGGCTTCTCTCTACGTTTTTTTTATATATAAGCTTTGCTCAATTTTGGTGCTTGCATTTACTTATACATCATTCTGAATGGTTGCAAAGCCTTATTCTCTTCACCCCCACCCCCCTTGTTTTCGTTTCCATCTGCACCGGTGCAATATGGGAAGACAAGCTCCCGCGCAACAGAAAAAAAAATCAACACAATAGGTGAAAAGATTTATATTGTTGGAAACGTGACATTCAAGATTTCAATTCACATGAAGAAATACAATTCTAAGTTTTATCAATACCCAAATTTTTAAAATTTTATATTGTACATTTTATAATTAGAATGACTCAAAGAAAATTGTCCAATTAACAAGTTAACATTTTTTTTTTTAATAAAGAAAAAAAATCTTTGTTTAATTTACAGATTTCATCGTTCTAAAATTCTAAATATATATATATACTCTTTAGAGATTTATAAATAAAGTTGGATGTGTTATATACCAACATACACACACACACAACGACTTGCACTTGGAAGTTCACCCAAGGAGCAACAGAAATATAAATATCCCCAGAAATCTGTGGCTTATTTGACCTCCATTATGTAGCCTTTGCTCTTATGTTTGACCTAACTTTCAGGTCATTCAAAGTTGTGATTATACGTAAAAGTCTTTTGCCCCCTTGCTTATATAATTTGATTTTATAACTGCTTTTTTTTTTTTTTTTTAAAGCATATAAATTTAATAATTAGAAGAAAAAAAAGAGATTGAGAAAGTACTGTTTTGACGTCACGAAAAGAGTGTGTACATATGTTATATTGTATTGTTTAAAGAAAGAAAAAAAAAGATATTAAAAATAAAGATTGTAAATATTGGGATATTTTATTCCTCTTGACAAAACAATAAATTAGATCATCATATTCTCACTATTGAAGTTTAAATATCATTTAAAAATATATTTACTTTTTTAACATTTCTGAAATATTTTATCAGTTAAAACATTTATTATTAATTTAATGAAGAGATTTTATTTCTATAGAATAAACGTTATTTTATCATTTCATTGATGTTATTAAAAAATCTTATCAAAAATAAATAAGTAACAATCACAATATATATTTATATACATATAAACAGCGGATGTTGATTGTAAAACCTTCAGTTTATAGATCGTGACCTTTAGTCGTCTGTTCTAGATATTGCATTTAGAGTTCTGATAAGGATTGTTAAAAATATATAATAAAAATATTACTATTGTTGATAGAATAACTCTATATAAATGGTTGAATAATTTTGGATTAAATAAAATTATTTGTCTAATTAACCTTTTTTTTTTTAATTATTAAATAAATAAAAAAAAATTCTGCTAGCTCGAATCAATCAAAATAGCAATTTTGATATCCAGTATAGTATAATAAATTATTTTCAAAATTAAAAATATTTATGCTTAACACCCGAGGCAATCAAGATTTTCATCTTTGTTTTAAAATATTAACATTCACCCGAATATATTTTTAATGAAAAATAATGAAATATATGTGATATTTATGAATATATAACCCCTTGTTTTCAAACCAGTTAAAAATAATTAAATATATAATTCAAATGATATATGACATATAGAACATATGTCTGTGCGTTCAAATTCCGAGTTTTGATAATTAAAAGTACGGTATTAACATATAAATTAAGATATCTTAATGTTTTAAGAAATATAGATTTTTAGTTTTTTTAAAAATATATTTTAATGTCAATTAAATCTTTTCATTCTAATATACTTTTAAATTATTTCCATTACATTATTATAAAGTTTTCTTTTAATGATTATTACTTTAAATTTCAAAATATATAAAGTGGTTATCTATAAACCTATTTAATTAAAATAGTTTATTGTGTAGTAGATTTAAACGGCTTCGTTTCCATGTAATTTGTCTTGCGGTTCCATCTCGCCTCACCTTTTTTTAAAATACAGTGAAAGATATATTAGAAGCCCTAAACTGGATGTTACGATTAAATAACTTCAAAAGAAACAACGTGACTTCCATAATAATAGTAAGAAATAGGTAAGCTTTGGCTATTTACTAATAAACATTAACTTTCATTTTTTATTTTCTCATGAATAAATCTTTTAAATAGTGAAATTATTTGACTGATATTAATTTTTTTATTTTTTACGGAAAACGTAAATTTCTTAAATATACACCAACACATTTGTGTGTGTACATAGATACAAAATTTGTTAATATTAGTACGTTAAATAAATAATGAATTAAATGCACATATATTATGTTTATATTGCATATAACATCAGACGTTTTATAAGCGGTGATAAATTCTATACAAAGAAAGAGAGAGAGAGAGAGAGAGAGAGAGATACCAAAAATAAAAAGGGACGCTTACTAAACAAACATCAAGATAGTAAGTGACGTTGGAGAATGAAAAGAACAAGTTGAATTGGGAATCAGATTTTTAGCTCCAGAATTGTCTTTTTATCATTGTACTAAACCATATTGAGCTATCTAATAATACTGCTATATTAATTGTCCTTATCTCTATTTTACACATTCATATAATATACCTTACATTCATTTATACTAGTGCATTCTTATGATACTTGATAAACAAAAATATTAGCAATTATCTATTTTTAGTCTAGTTTTCATTCATAAAACAATAAAATAAAATAAATGAAGACAATATTTATATTTAAAAAAATGTATTTCTGTAACTAGTATTTATTATCATTATATTTGGAATCTTTTTATGGAAAGTCCAGAATGTTATACACATTTGTGTTTTTTTTTTTTTTAATACTTTTGGTATTTGTATACAAAGATCAGTATCAACGAAAGGCTGAACATATACAAGAATAATTGGAATATAGGCATACTTTCACAACACAATCGAAGGGTTGAGATCATTGGACTCAATCAAGCAAGAATTCAGGTGTCTTGGACACGTCCTAAATTATAATAAAGCAGTTAGTACCTTTATTGGACAAAGAATGGAACGGGAACAAAAAAAAAAAAACGAACACACCAATTTTTTCCGCGCCCCTTTATAGCATATTTAATGTCAGAATAGAGTATATTGTTTTTATTTTTTTCTGTACATAAGTCCTGTCCAGTTTTTGCTAGATTTTTCAATCAATTCATAAAATTATTTGGGATTTGTCCATTTTTTATGAAACTTTCTTCCGGCTATATATATAATTTTTTTTACATAAAACAAAATAGTCCTATGACATTATCATAGCAAAAATAATATCGATTCATGGAACCTGGTTTTGAACCAGGATAGGGTATGAGAGAAACAGAGAAACATAGAATCATGAAACACATACACATTTTTTTTTTTAGCTTGGATTGTACAAGACAGTCACACAATCTCGTTTTTTTCTCTCGCTCGCATTATTTTTCTTTGACTTCAATATATTTTCCTCTTAAGTTTTAAACTTGTAAAGATTTACATTTTTTAAAAGAATGTTGAAATCTCAAAAGTAAATTTGTTCATAGTAATAAACAAATGTCAGATGATCTTTTGATCCATTGTTAGACGATTTGTGTTTTATAAACTTATAACAAAATTGCTTGTAGCGAGTGTCTTTCCTATATAAGTTTAATTTTTTTAAGTCCTCGAAGTTTTTTTTTTAAACCACCTTGATTTTATACATATATAGAAAAGATTTTTTATTTTAAAAAAGTTCAAATTTAATTAAGTCCATGAGTCCCTTAAGAGTCACTGAATGGACATATACGGCCAATTGAACGAACTACCACTCAGCAACATGTCCCTTATAAGAGTTTCTATTGGGGTTTTGCCGACTAGTCGCACGAAAAACAATTGCTCGATGACTTGTGAGCTCACCGTACGAAGGGATGGCAATCGTAACAAAAGTTTGCCAAACCGTGTTGGTTGATTAGGATACTGACTCCTACAATATTCTTCCAAAGCACACTGAGATTTTTCTTGTAATGACTCTATATGAGCTGCGTCCGATAAACCACAGGCATCTACAAAATAAAAGCAATCAGAAAATAGACTTCTATTTGTTACAGGAAAAACACATCAAATTACATAAAAAAGTTCAAGGATAAAATTCACAGTGCGCACACACACAAATATTCATTATATATATAAAAGTCAATCATATTCCCCAGAAATTTTAATTTTGCATTGTATATATTATGTATAGGCGCGGATTAAATGTCCATTATTTATAACAAAATCAAGGTACATACACACACACACACACACACAATGAACTAATGCATATACGAAATTTGCAAAATGATACATTTAAGGCTATATTACGTGCTTATTAGTTATTTGATGTAGCTTTAATTATAAATCATCAAGTAAAGACTTGATTATAAATGTTATGTGTGAAAATGTAAGAAAGTAATTTAATAAATATTTTTATATAAAGTAGATGAAAGGGAATTTTATATTTTTAAATTTCTAGATATCATAAATTTTAATAATTACTATATCTAAAACAATATTAAAATCGAATAAATAAATTAAACACAAAAAAATATACAAATAGAACAAATAAAATATGATTGAACTACACTTTGCGAACACGCCTGCACAACACAACAACTACGAGGTCGCTCACATTTTGAATTTTGGGACAAAAGCTGACAATAGGACATGAGTAGGCAAATAAACTGTGCGGAAAACTGGCTCCAAATAAAAATAAAAGGGCAATATATTCAAATTCGGGTGACCAGGTCATAATACTTGTTTTATTGTATAGTAAGGAATCGACAGAATTTGACTAAATAATGTTATAAACAAGATACAGTAGGCGTTAATATTAACACATCGGGAATAGGGGGATTACATATATATTCTAAATTAAGGGGAAAAGGATGCTATGTACGTAACATTAAATGCATATCGATTTTATTTTTAAACAAATGTGGAAAAAAATCAACTTAATTTCTTACATCAAACTTAAAATTTATAGGAAACATATTTTTGGCAGGGAAGATGAGGTTCTTTGTAAATTATTTAAATTATTTACTTTTATTATAGATTATTTCAATTAATATACTAATAACTGTATTACCACAATTATTAATTAACTGTATACAAGGATCTGAAATACTATATCTGTGGGTTAGAAAACCTTTTGCCTTTCTGTGAGTAATACAGCCCTCTTGCATATTGGGTTCTTTATTTGTTAACTACTTATTATTGCAGAGCGGTGCGCATGTTCTTGAAGAATATTTTAAAAAAATTTCCAACTTTCAAACAAAGCAATTTATTTGATAAAAAGCCTCTTTTTCAAGAACGAGACATATCAGTATTTATAATGTACATAATATTTTTTTCTACTATTTTTTTGGTTTATTTTTTAAGAGTACAATCGTTTTGATTTAATTTTTAAAACACCTTAGGAATAAGTAGCTTTAGTTATTAATACACTTAATATGTGTGTTGTGGTTTCGTGGTATTTCCTCAGTTTCGATAATAATATACTCATAAAGAACGAAGCATAATTTGACAGTTGTTGCGGTTGGAAAATACATACGGAGCTTACGGGAGAGCTTCAGTATAATAAGCTAATGGCGGTCGTAGACACTTTCCATCTACAGTCTTTTTTTAATTCTCCCAGCGAACAATAGCTAGATAAAGATTTGCGGTTCGCTCTCTCTGCTAATACCCCCTCCCCCTACTTCTCTTTACGTAGATTTCAATCCGCAAATCATATTTTTTGTGCCATTGTAGATCACAACATTCTCAAAGTATTTAAGCGCAATATCGTGCATGAGTTGTGATTTTAAAATTGCTGAACTCAAATTGGGAAAGGTAATGAAGCAGAATTTGTAGACGGTTGCAAATGATAATAATGTTAAGTTTGATATTTATTACTATTTAAATATATATATACGTAAATATAAGAACTTTACAGATTTTGCTTCTGTTCTTTCAAGAGAGATTAAATTTTTAAGTAATAAAAGTATTTATTTGCTCATTAAAAAATAATATTTTGTAATATAGATTTTTACATTTCAATACGTACATATATAAAATAATTAACAGGCATATACATTCATATATATATAACATGTTGAAAAATATATACTTGTTTAAATATATACTTATATATTAATGTTCCTATTTCAACGCTAAGGGGTTTCCAGCCCAGACTCGCTATTAAGGCTCGAACTCTCTTGTTATGAGTCACGTTAAATAAGCGCTGGTGCATGAATGGAACTTTAGGCTACACAAGGAGTTAGGGGCAATTCAACAACAACAACAAAAAAAGTGACATCATGGTTTTATTAACCAATTTAAATTCCCATTAAACGTAAGTGCAAATTATCATTTCAAACAAAATAAATGTAATATCAAGTTTTTTAAGTTAGTGTTTAAAAAGTAATACATAAATTTACAATGTTTTAAATAATTTGAAAAATGGTATAAAGATGGTAAAAATCAGTTGTTTTCTATAACTACATTGCTCACGTGGTAAGCTTGCACTCTGTAACTCACAAAATGGAGGCACCTTCCCGCCATTGATAGAGGGCACAAAGTCATTGGATAGAAATATTTATACAGCATTTTTCTCCCCGGGAATTACATTTTATCCCAATCTATTTTTTTACCCTCTAAATATACTTATATATTAAAACATTATTAATAAAAAAACGAAAATTATTTATTTATATTTTTATAAATGTTACACATTTATGTGTATATATACTTATTTTTTTATTATAAATTTTTATATTTTCACAATTTTCATATAAGCATAATGGCGTTCTGAGAAAAATTCGAATATAAAAAAGAACAATCACTAGTATAAAATACTGAGGATCGTATAAATATGATAATAGAATCGATCAATTAGTAACTTTGAAATTAATTCCAACATTACAACAAAAAAGCGTTAATATTAATTTATATAAGAAGAACTGCTCAAAAAATAACTGCCCTCATTATTCAACAAGCCTATTAAGATTTAAATGTTGAGGTTTTAAAAAGACTTCAGATTTAAATACATCACTAAGATACATTAAAAAAAAAAAAACACGATTAAATATCTATTTTTATTTAAAAAATATAAGATATTAAGTATATAGTCTATAACATAAATAATAATTTATATAAATATATTTTATAACTCTAAATTTAAATGAAACAGATAAAAGGTGTATGTAAATAAATAGATAGAAACAAATTTTATGAGTGCATCTGTGATAAATCTAAGACAATATTCAATTTTTAAAAAAAATACAAATGTTGATCAAAATATAGTCGAATAGTTGATGATTTAAAATAAATGATTTAAAGAGGCAAAATGTATAATTGTATCTAAAAGGCAAGTTTAGTATGAGCAGGGCGATATATTCTATTTATATTTCCCTCGTTATACATATGGAAACGATATAAAGTGGTATAATTAAATATAAATTTATAGGCAATATTTTACATTACGATTATTTGTGGGAATCGTTACAAACATGTTTGTATTTATATAGTTATGTATTTACCAGAATATATACACACACATACACGTGTGTATAAAAATATCAATTTCAGAATAAAATATTTACGTAAAAATTCACACACAAAAAAGAAGAAATAATAATAATAAAAATAATTCTCTATCTCGATTTGACGTAAAAAAAAATTGTGTTTATATCTTCATAAAAATGAATTGTAATTTTTATAACATTCACATATTTTGATGTTGTTGTTGTTCTTTTTTTATAAAAAAAATTATTTTATAAGCTTCAGTAAACAAATTGGCTTTTAACATACAATTTGGCGAAATCTATATTCTTTTTGAACTCTGATCAAATCAAAATAGCCGGAATAGTTCCAGATATCCGCCAGCAAGAACGATATATTTGATGACTGATTTGAATTAACATGTTCCAACCGGAAAGCAAGCCCTCTCCATACACGCTAACTCATTTTCCAAACGAACTAAAAATTTTTTTTTAAAACTTAGTTACTCTAACTATCCGATTAAGTGATCAGGAATAATAAACTACAAGTGTAATAATTCGATTTTTTCCCCCAAGTTATGGAGGAAGTGTTAAGGGCAAAATGGCGGTCAAGGAGCGACCTCGTCATGTCATTGTGAAGTGTAAAGTGCAATCTTAATATGTCTGCTATAATTTATTTACATAACGTACCTGTTGTAAACAAGACTATGGCCTTTAGACAGCTGTATTCTGCCGAATCCACATGTAGTGCCTTTAACTTTTCTACTTGCTCTTGAAATATTCGTATGTGATCCATAAACGCAACTACCCGATCTGCTGCCATGGGGCTTGCATGAAGACCTGCGGCGGCTAGTAGAGGTGCCACATGAAGAGGCATGGAACATTGGGACGCATTGAGTACAAACAGCTCACTCCAGACCAGACGTAGCAGGGCAACTTGGTCGGTTACTTGTAAATCAGGAAAGAATGGAATATTTCGGGCCCATTCGACTGCACTGAAGAGTAGACGGGCCGCCAGTTCACAAATATTATCAATGCCCATGATGTTATTGGGTTGCATACACTGTCCATACCGCGACGTCGGGTAAGGTTCCGCTCGTAGCAGTAGAGAAATGTAACTTGACAGATATGAGTGGCCGTTCAGAGGTTCTCCATTAGTTAGAGCGAGCTGACCGGCAATGGGATGTTGGGTAGGTGGTATTCTACCTCGTTGTACGGCTGCAAAACAGTACAGATCAAAGTTTGTGTTGAAAGTCGCTTGAGTGAGCCCTACAGCACAGGCATGACGAAAAATAATCAGTTGTACATTCACTTTAGACAGTATATAGCTGAAACAAATGGTATCAGTCACAGCTATCTTTCCGAGTTTAAAAATTTACTTTTTACTCTCGTTTTCTTTTTTTTTTTTTAAATCTCTTTTTTTTAAAATAATTTTCTTTTTCTTTTTTTTTTTTTTAATTTACTTTTTTTTAATCTAAATGAGAAGCATGCCTTGTAAGAGCACTATTTTGTCAAATAATATATTCATATTTACTAGAAAAATATAACATGCTGCTTTTAAAGAAAGAAAGAAAAAAAAACAAACATAAATTGACTTTAAAAAGAAAACAAATAAAAAAAACAAACAAACAAAAAACCTACAAACATTTTCAACTCTATATGGAATGCACCCTTAGAATGCTCTTCAGACGCTCGGGTCAGCTTCAGTGACCCGGCGTGCTCACACATACACACAGAAATGACCCAAGTTGAACTTACCTTCTCTCCGCATGCCCATCTTGAGACATTTTTTTAGCCGACAATACTGACACTGGTTCCGATGATGTTGGTCAATTGGACAGTTCCTGTTGCCTCTACAGCTATAAGTGAGATTTCTCCGTACACTTCTTTTGAAAAATGATTTACACCCTTCACACGTAAACTGGCCATAATGTTTCCCACTACTTTTATCCCCGCATACAACACATTCAATGTGTTGTTGTGATTTTTCTGAGTTCTGGTTTTGAGTAGGAGTCGTAGTCTGACTTGGTGTCTGTGCGTTTTGTGTTTGGGGCAACTCCGAATCTCCCCCGGTCCCTGGGTCCCTCCATGCACTCACTGGTAACGCCATGTTGTTGCGGAAGTACGTTATAACACGACCCGCTGGTGAATCAACCTAGCACGCACACATCGGCTCTTCCCACCTTATAGTGGGGAGCTCTTCTAATAGTTTTCGGAAATTCAGTAATAAAAAAAATAGCACAACCGATCCGCCTGACGTTGGACCGTAGAATAGAAGCGGTAGGTCCTAGTAGTCTGTACACTTTCACATGAACGGCTTGCTGGTGAAGATGGAGCAGCCGAATTGAACTACGGCAGCTAGGAGCAAGCCAGTTTGACGTGATGTCAGGCAGAGCGGAGCAATGCTACAACTCAGCCTTGTTGTGGGATGTTCGTGAATGTCTGTATGTACTCAATCTATTTTGAACTATGACACTACTGTTGAAACTGTCGGGTTGCCAAGGAGACTAGTTCCATATATGGTAAAACATGTCATTTAAGTTCAAGCAGCCTATTAGCGGTTGATAATCAAAGTCGATTGGTCATGCCCCCACCGACGAGCGGGGCAGGGGCGGTGGGCACCTCCGCGCTTTCTCATTGGCTACCTACGTCGTTTGTTATCTTAGACATATTGTCAGTACTATAGCTGATATCCTTGCGCTTTATGTTTACATAGCGCATGCCACTCCAAGAGGTCATGTGGATAGAGGGGCCAACCACTCGGCTGAACATTGGGTGTAGCGCAATGATGCCAAGGTGTGAAAAATGGGTTGGAGTATGACAAAACTTACACAAACAATAAATTTAAAATGATCGTAATCGCTCGGCTAGCTGACCTTCGGCGGGAGAGAACTTTGCCACGACCAACTGCCCTTTTTTTTTTTTATAAAACAACTGCCCTCACAAATTTTTTTGCACGAGCAACACAGCAGCATTCTTTATACAGCCCAACTAACAAAATGGAGCCAGCTACTCGTAATTAAGCTCGCAAAAAGATTGTCAGTATTTTCGAATTTTCCCCCCCTTTCTTTTTAAAAAATCTGATTCTACCTCACGGTTAGTTAAATTATTTTATCTTTTATAGTCAAAAAATAGTTTTAAATTTTCGAAAGGGATATTTTTACCATTATCATTATTTTAATATTTCATCTTGAGTTTGACGTTAAAAATTTATTACAGCATATTATTAAATTTTATTATTACAAATTTCGTAAGATCTGCATTTGCGCGAACTCTATGAACTAAAATAGTAAGTGCATTTTTGAAATAAGATTGAACTATCTTTAATGAAGGACTAAGATAAAAAAAAAAACTACTTTCATTAAAAATGT
This sequence comes from Epiperipatus broadwayi, assembly GCA_028023455.1. NCBI lineage: Eukaryota > Metazoa > Onychophora > Udeonychophora > Euonychophora > Peripatidae > Epiperipatus > Epiperipatus broadwayi. Next base: position 4,629,556 of record JAQFVV010012428.1, on the reverse strand, counting down.
TTAATTGTATAAAGTTATTAATTACAATGATATAATTTGCTTCATTATTTTTTTATTTGAATGTTTAACGAATTAATAATGTTTTTATTGTTTATTTCTTTTATTTGTGCGTGTGCACTTGTGTTTATACATATTTTTGAATTGTATCTAAAAATATTGATATGAATTTATTTTACAATTGATTGGCATCTATTTTTTGTTTATAATAAAAGCACAATTAAAAAAAAAAAAAAATCGTAGTGAATAGATTGCCTATTGCGGAGGAGGCCGAACATTTGCCACAAACATAGATAAATCGTGATCCGATGCTCCCATCCATTCATATTGACTTTATAGGGCAAGAGGCTGACCTGTATGCATAAAAAGAAAAACTATTCTAGACTGAAATTAAACTTCTTTTATATTTTTATAAGCAAAGTTTATAATGTTTTCCCCCTTCAAAGAATTATTATTTTTTTTTTTGAGAAAAAAGAAGGCGCGTGATTAGCATTTAAATAAAGAACAAAATCTGCTCATTATTAGATGCAAACTGATTTTTGTCCTAAAACCTTGGCACGATGCTCTAACTAGCGTAAGTACGATGGATACAGGCGGATCACCTGACCAAGCGAACTTTTAGGTCAGGGTCACCTAAATTGGGTGGAGCAAAATTGGTTCATTTACATGAAATCATGTCGCAATCTTATTGGTTGAGATATAATACAACGTACGGTTGTTAGGTTGTAGGATTTTAACCTTGCTATAAATCAACTGAAAGAGTTTTTTTTTTTTACGTACTGTTATATTTATCTATCTATTTTTCTTATCCCTCAAAATGTTTTTCGTTTTTTTTTTAATTTGTAATATTTCGTAACTGTGTATATATGAGTGTGTGGGAATAAAGTACAACTTTTTATGTATATAAAAAGATTTATATATGATTAATTTCAAATAACGTTATACCTTTTACCAGGCCTCGCAGGGTGTTGTTGTTTCAGAAGTAATGTCATTTGACATTAAACGCAACCACCCCTCCTCCATCGGTAATTTCAACTCCTTAGGGATCAATATGTCGCCCTTTACGTCTATAATCGACAAACTTGTCTTCATGCTCATATTGTAAAGCTCCATTCTTTTTTGCTGTCTGTCTTTTTAAACACTATAGTGTGGCCCTTACGTTTTGAATAATCAGTTATTTGTTGGCTATTTAATATAAAACGCGGTGAGGGCAGACATACACGGCGAGGTTAGGGTATAGGAAAATGCGAGCTCTAAAAATAGCAAAGGGCAAAAGAGAATAGCATTTGCACAGCTTCAAGGTTTTTACATGCTTCTTCAAAAGCGACTTTACAACCTAATTTATGTATTTTTTTCCCACCTGTATCGTTACTATAGTGCTGAGTTTTGTTGACAATTGTGGAAAAGAAAACGCAAATACATTTAACGTATGATAAACTTCCAGATATTGTTGATAAATCTCAACAGAACTTTTTCAATCTTGTAACAAAACGAATTGTCTTAAATTAAGGCAAACTTAAGTGGTACTCGACACCAGCTGTAAACGCATCTCACATATTCAGTGAATTTTTTCTTTCTATTTTCAAATACAGTGGAGGAAATGGTTAGTTAACTTTTTAAGATTATAACCCCCTCCCCCCGTCTCAACTTTATAAAAAGATTCGTATAAGGTAGGGAAAATAGAGACCTACAAAGTTAGTGGATCAAATAGTATTGTCAAACTAGTATTTTTAAACGTGACTTGCTTACTAAACTTCAAATCAAATTAACAATTTATACTTTAATATTTCATACATTAATCAAATATTCTCTGTAAGGATAAATGAGCTCTGTGAAATGACGAATCGAGTTTTAAACAAGTGATATTTATATCGCGAGTTAAGCATCGAGTAAGATTTAGACTTTTGAATATTTAAAATGAATCTTTTTTTTTTTCAAATTTCTTTTGAAGTTAAAATCGTTGTACGTCTATGGATGTCTAGACAGTGGACTAAGTGCCCCAGGGATGTAATAATGACAATACAAGTGTGACCTCTTATGACCTTTTAACGAGAAAGGTCATATCTACGTTAATGGATCTCTGTACCAAAAATAAATTATTGTTTACATGCCGATTACATGAATGCGTATGATTATATTTATAGTTTAAAATTTGATGATGTCATTGTATTATCATTAAACCTTTTTCTTTTTTTAAAAACATATTTTTATATATAATTTCATTTTTTTTAAAATAATCTATATTATTTTTGTGCATGAATGTGTGTGTGTAGCATCTGTCATATTTAGCATATATTATTAAAAACAATTGTTACAGAAATGGTGCTCAGCTTATATATAATCCTTCCTTTTACTATTTGACGCGATGATAGCGCGACGGATTCGAGAACTAGGATTCCTGTGTTCGAAGCTCAATCGTTATGTTCGAATGTCACATGACTTCCTGAGACATAACTTCAATTTTTATATATTGCATTCAACCTTTTTTTTTTTTTTAAATTTTTTTGAATAATTAACGTTCCATTTACAGTAAGTATTACTGTTACACATACATATACTGCATTCATTCTTACCCATTGGTATATTTGTGTGCTCTGATTTAGTGCAATGACAGAGCTAAAAGTCCGTAGATAGTATCTCAATTTGATCATATCCGATGCTCGAATGTCTTCTTAATCTTCTGAGTGACAAAACATTCGATTATTTATTTGTATCACTATAATAAAATGAATGAGGATAATTTTTATGGAAAAATTATTGAACTTATTCAAAGAAATTTATATATAGAATAATTTTTTGTTAACTTTCTTTTAATAATATCGTTAAGTATATATCTACGCATGTTACCAAAGTGAATAGGTGCAAAATATAATTTTATATTTGTTAAAAGATTGGATTACCAAATTTTAGTAAAATTGAAACAACTTGTTCTTGTACTCTAACATAGCCAGACATGAATATTAAGTGAGTGGTTTGAAAAAAATAAGATATTAATAAGTAGCTACCTGGGAAGTTTGTGTAAACATATTATTTATGAAATTAAAGTATTGGCAATGTATTAAAAAATACTTTAGAATTTGAAGTTGCATTCAAAACATATACTTGTATACAATATATATCTATTTAGCTTCAAATTGGAAAAATACAACACAATTCAGGTATCCTTAAAGTTTTTAATTGATTGAAAATAAATTGGCATTTTCAAATTTCTTGTAGCTAGAAAATGATTTCCTTTATTTAATATATATGTGCACGTAAAATAAAATAATATTTAACACTTTTTTTCCTTGGAATAATTATAATAAATTTTTAAAAAATGATTTCTTTTATTTTTCACAGTGTTTTTTTCTAATAGAGAATAGTAAATCCAAGAATGAAAGAAACCTAAGTGATTCCTATCTAGCTAAGAAAAGAAAAAATAAAGATGTCAATTGGATCATTTGGTGGAATAATCTCATAATGTTCTAAAGAACTTGTTGCATGATATATATTAAATAATTAATTGATGGAGCAGAATAAATTCTCCTTTAATATTTTATAATAAAGATAAATTTAAAGAATTTAATATATCTTGTAACTTTTGTATCCAAGTTCTATATAATAATTATTAGAAGATAAAAAATCAAACTAAAGCATCACCATATGATTTATGTCAACATATTTGATATTTACAGATTGGTTTATATAATTATCACCACTTCATATAAATAAACTTTTTGACGTTTGGTTTTTCTTTTTTTTTTTCTGGAGTTAGAATAGCCGTAATCAGTAACTGCTAATAATGATAATTAGTATTTTCACATGCACATATATACACACACACACATAATGGATCATATAGATGTAGATAATTTTAATATGATAGATCCAACATGGTAATGAATGTAACTGGAGATACAGGTTTCATATCACTTTTTTAAAACAATTTTTTTTTACCATTAAAAAATTTCACTGGTTCAATAAAGTCAGTTATATTCCTATGGTAAAAAAGAAATTAAATGTAATTCATTGATCTAATTTAAATTAATTATTTACATTTATTTGGTTACAAAAATTTTTTGCATTATGACATGGTTAGAAATTAAGATGTTCTTATAAAAGTTGTGTCATCTTTTGTATATTGTTTTATAAATTGTGGCCTGTATAAAAGTGATTGGCAATAAGATGAAATACTTAAAAACCATTGTATACTTACAGTTAAAAAGATTATCAGATGTTTCATAAAATTAAATAATCTCACATTTTAATGTATGTTACTGCTGTTGCTGTTTCCATTGCATTTGTTTATGACAAAATTAAGCTGTATTATTCGAATTTAAGCCACACTTTCTATTCAAATTTTGAAGAAGTAAAATCTTATTTCTGTCATTCTCACATTTTCCAATGATCATGTCTTTGTTATATACTTTATGCATGAATATAGTATTATGATTGTTGATAGCAGTTTATTCTGATCCCTGTTTGCACTTTTCTGAGTTAATCCAGTTGCTGTTTAATAGTAGCTGTGTAGAATTGTATTATATCTGGCCATATTTTAATTTTGAGTTCTTTCATTACCCATATTAATTTGGAGTGAATATTTTAACATCTTATTTCTGCCAATCTCACACTCCCTAACAATTGTCTTTTTACTTTATGCTGTATGCATGCATTCATGTAGTATTACAATCATTGATAGCAGCTTAATTTTGAATTTTTTTATTACCCTTACTCACTAATCCTGAGTAAAGTGGAATACATATGTAGCTGAATTTTTTAAAAAAGTTATATTAGTTTCCATTTAAATAAATAAAAATGTTTCTCATTTTTCAATACCTTACCTATTACAAAATCATTAAAAAAAATTTTTTTTCAATTTTCCAAGTGCAAAATCCTACTGCAGTTTAAGTTTAAGGACATCTTGTATTTAAAGTAATATGGTAAATTTAAAAAGATGCTGTAAGTTATTTTAAGAATTTAGAAAATTTCAGACTGCCCATTATATTCTCTAGATGTCAATATCTATCAATGATTAATTTAAAAATATAATGTAAATATGATTCTTTAATAGAAACAATTTTTTGTTTTAAGATTATTCAAAGAAACAATTTTTTATTTTAAGATTATTCAATATTTCGGTTTCAATAAATATTTAGTGTTTTTATTGAGATTTATTTCAATATAATAGCTTTTTAATATAAATATCAACTAAATATATCCTGACAAACATTTTCTTATTGTTTTCCATTAAAATTGTTGAAAATAAAACAGAAAGAAAAGCCATAGCTATTCTTGAGTGCAAAAAAATAATTTCTTAATAATTAATTAAAGAAAAATTAAATTAAGCAGCATTAATTGAATAAAATTAAAATATTCACTAATTGTTTTAATTTGAAAAAAGAGTTGAAAAAAATTGAACATACTGAACTTCTACATGAGTGCCCAACCTTTTATAGTTCATGTGTCAATTTTCACATCAGCGAGTTTTTATGCATTATGCGACCATTGTACTATTACTTAATTTTTGTATAAAGTATAGTTTATATTACATATAAATAATATTTAGTTATATAGTAATGTATTTTAGAAAAAAAATTAAAGTTCAAAAATTTCACTTCTCATCAATTTATCAGCATTTGTAATTCAAAATGAAGTGAAATTGTTTTTCAGAAAGCATAGAGAAAAAAAGACATACACTACACAAGCATATGATATTTGTATTTTTATATTGGACTATTTCCATCCTCTAATATGAGTATTGAATGTCTTTAGAAAAATTTAACTTTATTTAAATATTCCAAATACACTCAACTGTTGCTCTTAGGAAAAAGTGGAGAAATCTCATAGATAAATATATAAAATTTCTACTGCCTGTTGCCTTTAACAGGATGGCTCAGTTGGTTAGAGAATTACCTTAAAATTCAATACTCAAGAATCTAAGGATTCAAGTTTAAATCCCATGCCAGTATTGTCACTGGTCAGGCCAGCAATACCTGAAGAAGAGGGGAGAATAATACCTCTCGAAACATTCTGCATATACTATCCTGTTTGATGTGTTATTACTAACAGTTGAATGTATTTGGAATATTTAAATAAAATAAAATTTTTCTAAAGACCTTCAATACTCATATTAGTCCAATATAAAAATATAACTAAATGACCATCATCATAACCTTCAGAAAAACACTAAACATATGATATGTCACATTTTAGACAATGTATTCTTTTTTTCCAATAAAATTTTTAAACTGGCAATATAATTTTTAGAGGTTTTTTTTTTTTTACAATTTTTTTCTTAAAAATTATATTTAAAAAAAATCTTGTTTATAAAAAAAAGGCTAGTAGAATTCATATATAAGAATTTTAAAATAAATTGAAAGATATTTTCAGGAATGTACAATATTAATTTTTTTTATATGTTATATAAAACTGAATTGTCTCAATATAAAACCTGTTTTATTATTAAAAAGAAAATTAAGTTTATCAGCATAGTATTAATTTTCAGACAAAATGAACATAATATCTAAACTATATATGTTTTATGCATGCAATACACATATGTATATAAATTGACTAAATTTAGTTAGTAATATTATTAAATAAATACTTGAAAACAAATTATTATATAAAATAATATTTATTTTGTTAGGAAGGAAATACCTCCTAAATATATATTTTTCACCTAGGGCATTGTTCTGGCTGAACTATACAGAATCATGATTTAAAAAACTAATATGAACAATGATCAGTAAGTAATCTCATATGTTATTTTATTTAAAATTTTATTAGAATGATTTAAAAGTAGAAATATTTTGTTAAATTTATATCTGAAATTTACAATTAATGAATACATTTAAAATTAATAATTTTAAAAACAATTTCATTCTTTATTTTCTATTTTTATTTTACTTATTATATTTTTAGTTTTATCATTTTTTTAATAATATGTTAGCTTTATGGAGTATTCAATATATTAATATTTGTTATTATATAATATGGAGTTATTGTGAAAATTATATCTTCAACCAAATGTATAAAAAAAAAAATATGGCAATTCAATATCAATAAGTTAAATACTGCTTATTTTATTGAGATTTTTGATTCTGTTTTGTTTTCACCAGACTTTCAATGTGAAGTAAAATAGAATACTTTTTAAATTTGGCTTAATTAGATGTGATCTCATTTTGTTTTTCATCAACAAAATTTTTAATTTTCATAAAAAGAAAACTGCAAGGTTTACAAGAATGTAAAAATAATTAGAATTAATTACTATGAGTCAAACACCTTAAGAATAAACAAATGTCAAATATCTCTTTATAATCTAAAAGCAAAACCTTTTCTTTTCAAGTTTGTACTACTATAATAGTTATAAAGTGAGTGTACAAATGGAAATGATATTCTTTAAAATTACCTAACACATTCAACATTAAATAATTATAAGGATAATAAATAAAAAGAACATGTAGAATTGCTAGCTAATATAGTAATACATAAATATAAAAATAGAGAGATTCTCAAGATTTATATTAATATGGAGTGGAGTATAAGCAAATAAATCTTTTAGATTATTAAAATATAGTTTAAATTACAAAGATTATTTTATTGAACTCAACTCATATTTTTTATTACCTTATATTTCACTAAAACAGTTTATATTATGCTTGGTTACATTATATATTGATTACTTAATTATTATATAATATATACATTATAAATATCTTAAAACTATTATATTCAAAATATAATTGATATGTTTAAATATATTTTTATATTTATATTTTGTAATTAAATGTATATACTTTCATTTGATATTATCCAGAAATATTTACACACAAAACTTTTTTTTTTTTTGGTAATATGTATAATAAAACAAATAAACACTTTTTTATTTAAATGAAGTAATAATAATAATCACTAATAGATATTATTTACAATTTACTTCAATCTATTTTGATAATGAGATATATTTTTATTGTAATCAAACATATGCATATTTAGTATAAAAGATTTATATATATATAAATTATCTGATAAACTTTTCTTTTTATTTACAAGGAATGTCCATCCAATTGCAACTTGCCATTTAAAAGACAATATTTATTATTTACAAAAAAAATTTATAATCCACTTACATATATTTTATAGAAACAAAACAAAGATGTATGGTTCAAAATCTTCTATATGTTCCTCTGAAAAATTCCACATTTTCTGTTGTGAACATTGATGTTATAGGTAATCTATACTTATTTCAAGTTATTAGTGGCCCATTAAAATTTTCCATTTTGATGACTTCTTTTTAAGTTCAATAAAGTATTCCATCATACTGAGTATTTTACATTTAATCTGGGCATTATATATCAATTGAATATATATATTAATTAATTTTTTCTAAATATACTTGTAAATTTATATTGCAGTACTCCACTCTGATGTAACACTGTTTATCACAATGAGTTGAATTTTTTTTAATGTTATATATTTAGATTCTTAGAATACTGTGAAATCTCCTGAATAGACATTTGTGACTTTATCCCATAATATTCATTTTTGCTTTTAAATAAACTTAGTTATATATGTGCACTAATTTTTATGCTATTTATTTAATGAATCAAAAATAATTTAGAGAGAATTTGATTGTTTTTTATTATAATTTTTTTTTCTCTAAATTTTAATAAATAATATTTTTTGATTGCAGTATTACTTTACAATATCTAGCTTTTTTTTTTATAATCAGGAGTCCAATTTAATCCACAATGAGCTCTATTTGGAGGATGTTCATACATTGGCATTATTATTTTTTAAAAAATAATCAAATAAAAAAAAAAAACTCATTATTTACTTGCATTTATTTGATTGCAAAGAAATTTTCCATTATATTTATGGGAAAAAAAATTCTTAATGAAAAGTTACATTTTTTTTTTTTTGCTCACAGTTTAGAAATTGTGGTCTAATATAAAATGAACTGGATAACATATTTCAATGATATTGTTCATCTATTCACATTTTGAAGATAAATGTTTAACATACAATTCCAAACTTCTTGCCTTTATATTTTATACATATCTAAGAATCAATAGCAAATAAACTGACATAATAATTCAATTAATAATACTTCAATTTTTTCATAGAAGAGAAACTAAATTCTGAGCACATTTTTTCTATTTTCATTTGTTTTGAAAATGAACTTTCAGTATATAATTGTAATATTTTTGCTTTTGATTATCATACATATTTGTAAATTATTATGTATTATATACATATCATATGAATAAATTTAATTTAATAAAATAATATGTTGTGAATAGTATCCCCTGGGACTACACACTTTTATAATAACTTTAGCCATATGTTTCTATTTTCAGTCATTTTAAAAATAAACATTTAACATAGAGTTACAAATTTATTTTTATCAGTTTAAAACAAACAATTAGCATATAATTACAATTTTTTTATTTTTGTATATGTGGCACAGGTATTTGTATATTATATACATAAAACACATTTTGATCTTAATTTTTAACAATTTAATTTTTTTATTTTTATTGATTAATATAATTTGGAAATTGTAGTCTTGATTTAAAAGTACTTGGAAAATAAAAGTTTTTTAATTTATTGATTATGGAATATTAGGCTATAAACCTCAAGAGTGTGCACATGAAAATGTGAAGGTAGGGACCTCTACAGGTCTTAACCACAAGCTGTAGTGGTCCCCTACCTTCGCATTTTCATGCGCACCCTCTTGTGGTTTATAACCTTAGTAAATACTACTTACGTAATCAATGTGTATTTAAATAAATTTATGATGATGGAATAGTAATATATCTATTTATATAGGGACAATTTTATTTGTAAAACATGATAATGAACTAAGCCAATCTTAAAAAATGATAATCTCCAATAGTTGAATAAGTTTGTTACTGCATTAGATATTCTTTACTTATCTGAAAGATCTTTAACCCTAGATTACTAATTATATTTTTTCACATTATCCAAAAAGCATATTTAAAACACTTTGATGATTTATATATTAATTTTTTTTAATTTAAGGTAGGTCAAGGTCTATAAAAGAGTCTAAAAATGTAAACTCTTCATTAAATATAAACTTCTAAACATCACATGATCACCATTTCTTATGCTTGCACATAAATGTTATTAACACAGGCAAAGCAAAACTCTCCATACAGTAGTGCCACTCAGTGCCAACCAGAATAATCAATGGATGTTAGAAGGCTTGAGCATAAAATCCCCATCTAGTGCCTACTTACCCAATGTCCCCAGACTAGTTTCTGGTTTGTGGATTTCATCAGTGAGGAGCCAGAAACTAGTCTGGGGATATTGGATGAGTAGGCACTAGATGGGGATTTTATGCACAAGTTTCTGGCATCCATTCATTACTCTGGCTGGCACTGAGTGGCACTACTGTATTGAGAGTTTTGCTTTGCCTGCGTTAATAAATATAAACTTTTTGTTGTATATGAACATTGCTATATCTCTAGAAAAAAATAAAGTTATTTATATGTAAACTAAGTTAATATTTTTAAAAGTACAATGCAAACAAATACAAAATAAATATTAACAGAAGAGGTATTGATATAATCTATTTTTTATAATTTGTAAAAAAAAAATTCAGTTATAAGTATTTATATGTATACTTGACAAATTGATTAAATGTATATATATCTCTGATTGAATGTAAAAGAATAATTGTCAAGAATATTTTGAAATTTCTTTCAGGATAATGATTATATAAAGCATGGATGATGTCAAATGCAAGATGATATTATTCATTAAGAAACAAATGCATCATATAAAATTTTTACAAATGCATACATCACTCATTTGCCATGTAGAGCTATTACTTTTTCAATCTTTAAGGTAAATTTTATCATCAATTAATATCAAGATATAAGAATTTATAAAGATCTCACATTTTATATTAAGTAACTTAAAAAATAGTGAATGAGTCTATTTATAATCTGAATTTTGTAAAATTGCAAAACGACCTTTCTCAATTAATGGAAAGACTTTATATTATATACATTACCCAAAATTGACAAAATAATAAACTAATGTGTTTATAAAAAAAAACATAAATTGCCTTACAATTTTTGTTTTACCTTTAAATTAAGATTTGAAAGGTTAGAAGTTTTTATTTTATCTCTACTTTCATTCAGTATTTTATTAACTTGCTTCTTTAAAAAATGTAATGAAATTCAAAATTTGTTTTACTAATATTCCAATATGTTCTGAAAGTCATTTTTTTCTTGAATTATTAACATATTTACTACAAAAGTTTGTAGAGCCAAATTTATCAGCCAATTGTTCATCCAGAATACTTCTAAAGAGTATTTTATAGTAAATGTAAATATAGTTTTTGTATTTATATTTTATAGATTACCTTAAAAATGATTTAAAGAGATGCAACATTTATTTTTTTGATTGAGAAGATGTGATTATGATTAGAATATAGCTGAGATATTCAATTAGGTAAAAAAGTGAAGTTTTTTTTAAAAAAGTTTATATAAAAGTTAAAAAGCAGCGTTAAAAATAAATAAGACTTAAGTATATATTTATATTGATGTTTTAATTTGTGTAAGCATCAAAAATGTTATTTTTAATATTTTATTTTCTAGAATTAGAATCCAAATTTGTTTATGAGTAATTGCTAATGATATATATTATAGTCAGTATTGAAGATAATCTTCATGATACGTCTATAAAAATTTTACAGTGAATAGTTAGTTATCTTTACAAAATTATGATTTATTAATTTGAAATTCATAATTTTGTATTTTGATCATTTTTCAAAAAGAATAAACAATTTAGCAAATAGTATTTAGAGCTTAATAAAGTCTTATGCACTCTAAAAGTAGTTTTTTATAATCATATTATTAAAAATTTTGTACTATTTAGCCTATTATTGCACTTCTTGAATTTTCAATACAGCATGAAGAATTCTTTTTGAAAGATATTAGATAGGCATTTTATATTCTAATAATATCCAGTAAAGAGGTTTTAACAACAATTGCCTAGGATAATTGTTTTAAATTTATCTATAAATGAAAATGTCGTATTTTTCTCATTTTTAATGCAGAAGCTAATCCTAAACTTTTTATTAAAATCAAGGCATTTCAAAGAATTATTTATCATATTTCTTACATGCATGATGTATAAAAAATAATAATATTATCTATACAGGGTAATGTTATAATGTTCAAATTGAATAAACCAATGAAAAAATTCTAAAATATCTCTTTTTTTGAACCTAATTTTAAAGTATACTCAAATCTTCTGAATTTGTGATATCTATTATTCTTTTACTTAAATGTCATAATGTATACTATTATGATTATTGTTTTGTATAATTTTTTATTTTTGTTATATAAATGTATCTTCCAACACTATTGAATTGCTTATCATAGAAATAATTTAACATTTGTCTTAGTATTATGTTTGGAGAAACTTTTTTATTTTATAATGTTCTTCAACTCCATTCTTGTAAAGTAAAAACTATATATTGATAGAAATCACTAACAAAAAATGATGCTTAATAAGATTCAGATTATATTCAAGTAAAGGATTTTTCATATATTTTTTTCTTATATAGACTGGAATTTTTTTAAATTTTTTTATGTATTTTACATTTTATATAACTGCTTCATGGTTAAAAATATTGTATTGAAACTTCAGGCTCATCAAACAAAATATGATTTCTATATTGACAAATAAAATTGAAAATTACATAATTAATCTGTTACAGATCTATATCTTATAATATTATCTCATTATTTAATTTAATTATAAAATCTTAAATAATTGACAACTGTGAAAATACATAGTTTGATCGGTCCTGTTAAGCCTGTTTTATCAGAATTCACAACATAGAATTTGAATGCTAGATGATATATATTTTAATTAAATAATGAGCTAAATAAAGAGTGCTTAAAATACAAACAAAGCATTTTTATTGTAAAAAAATAATATTCTGAAATGTAGTATAAATTTTTTTTAACCGATCTAAGAAATAACTTTAATTATATTTTAAATCAAATATAACTATAATGAGATATAAAAATGGTAGTCTATAGCATATCAGTGAATAAATAAATTCTTTCTGATAAAATTATTTTGAATAAATAAATACTTGTCAACTTTAAGATGAGAATGTATTATACTAATAATATATTGGATATATTTATTTGAATATAAATAATTAGAAGATGATCTATTATGCTGTTATGTTTTAAACATGTAGTCATACATTCAATTCATATTCTATTTAAAATATTGTCAACATATTTGACTTTTTTTAAAGTTTATTACAAGAATTAGCATTATTTCTTCTTTCTCTATTCTTATGCCATCTGTTGTAAACCTAAGTAATCAGAAGTTGTTAAATAGTTTCCAGTATAAAACTGAAGTCATTAAAAGATTGTTAACTCATATATATGCAAGAATTCTACAATAAACCATATCAAGGGAATTATAGTTGATATTGGTTAAATCCTAATAGCAGCTGAAAGTATACTTCTAAAGTTAAATATACAAAAACTTCATATAGTATCATCATGAATAACTTATTTTATGATTTGGTTTTTAAGATGTCATTTTTACTTCAATCCTAGATCCAGGAAATTGCAATCATTATTTTATAATAAATTTCAAAAATTAAAAATGGAGACAGTGTTCTTGCCCTTCAGACATTGTTCATGTTACATGGATCCTGGTTTCTCTTCCAACCTCATTGTAAATAGGTAGTTATTTCTCTCTGTTTTGCTTTTTTGTTTTTTTAGTTTATATGCTTGTAGTATGCATTTACAAAATATACCTTTTAATTTATACACCATTTTATTTGTCAGTTTCTTCATGATATACTTTATAATATCTAGTTGAAACATAAATCGTTTTTCTCCAAATTTGTATAAAATTTTTGCAGTAATAAAGATCGTTTTTTTTTTTTAAAAAGGTTATATGCATGTAATCATAGTTAAATATAAAGTAGTTAAATAAAACAATGTAATATATAATATAATATGTAATTTATATACTTGTTAATTTTTAGTTGCCAAAGAAAAGTGGAGTTTACTTAAAAATCTTAAATGAATAAAATAAAAAATATTAAAATAAGATACAGATGATATAAAATTTTTTAAATAATAATATTTATAGACAATGACAAAAAATATTATGATTGATAATTACTACCTTTTGCATTAACTGTAAAAAAAAAGTAATCAGGCACCATCCATAAAAATTTACAATTTGTTTTTTTTGTTTTTAGATTTGTTAAAATTTTGCTTTTATTTTTTAAATCATTCACTTTGCTAATGGAAGACTGCTTTATTTTTCAATGGCCTATTTTTATTGTATTAACTGCTGGTTATGTTTGATAACATTTTCATTGTTAACTATGATGTGTGAGCTTAATTGTCATACAATTTCAGTTTGAATTGTCAAATATTTCAAAATATATTATTTGAAATCTCAAGGCCATGGAATCTATATTTATATATCTCTCTAAAAGTTATGCTTAAAGCTTTTACAATTAACCCTTATAATATTTTAAACAGCATTAAATTGTTGCACATGCGCTTTAGATTTTAACTATAAAATGAATGAATACAAACACTTCAAACATGATAAAGTCTTTGGAAAAGATAGACTTTATCATGTGTTTGAAGTGTTTGTATTCATTCATTTTATAGTTAAAATCCAAAATGCATGCGCAACAGTTTAATGCTGTTTAAAATATTACAGTTTGTAAAAAAAAAAAAAAATCGCGCTATATAATTAATTGACTTAATTAACCCTTATAAAAATCTATTATTTTATTATAAGACTTTGCCTTTGATAAAACTTTTTTATTTGGGAGTTCAAGTAAAATCTTGGAGGTTATAATAATTGCTACCAGTTTTCATTTATTATTACTGCAATTTTCTCTTTTAATTATATTTATGTGATGTTATCCATCTCTTTGCTTTTTTTATCTGGCATCTCATATATATATATATAATATTAAATACATGTATATTGTCTACACTAAATTTAATGTAATTAGAAGAGACCTGAATTTAGACTTTCAAGCCCTCTACAAACAATCTGCTCCATATTATACAACCAATATTCATGAAAAAGTTAAATGATTTCCAATATATATATTTTGTGATGAACCTGCACTCATCAGTTGGTCCAGATCACCACCTCACACACATATACAATCAATGCTCAGTTGACATTAAGATAGCAAATCTTTGGTGTGGTTGTATTAAATGTTTACCATACAACCACCGTTACACCTTACTTATGTTATTTTTATTGTATAACTTTCTTTGTACATATTTCTGAATTTTAAAATATATCCTTATAACCTACAGAATGCTATACTTATGTTCCCACTGTATTTCATACTTTGTTGCATCCTTTATATTGTATCCTTTTCTGAAAATAAAATTTACTTTTGAAATGAGATAGCAAATCTTCTAACTTTAATTGACAAGATTCAATCTTTTCCACCCTCCAACTCTTCAGACATACATATCATTGAAAATCAAAGATGGAATGCTCAAAGCTCTTGTTGATGCCAATATTATTGTCATACCCATGTTGATTAAGTCATTCTGACCCCCTCACATATACAGAAGAGGAATGGGCAGAATACATGCTAAATATCATGTATTGGTTGTTTAAGATGGAGTGGATAGTTTTAAGGAGCTTGAAAGTCTGAGTTCAAATCCCTTCTAATTGCATTAAATTTAATATAGACAATGTGCATGTATTTAAATAATATATATTAAGCATGTATTCTGCCCATTCCTTTTATGTATATTTAAATGGGCATATTAAGACTTATATGTGAGGATCAGAATGACTTAAAGTCAACATGGTTTGACACAAATAATGGCATCAATAAGGGTTTTGAGCCTTCCATCTTTGGATTTTCAGTGATATGGATGACAAAGAGTTGGAGGGTGGAGAATATTGAAGCTTATCCATTAAAGTTTGAAGATTTTGTTATTTTAATATAAACTGAGCACTAATTGTATATATGTGTGAGAGATGGTAATCTGAACCAACTGGTTCATCACAAAATATGTATATTGGAGATTATCTTTTTCACATGTGAATGATCATGTGTATTGGTTGTGTAAGGTGGAGTGGATAGTTGTAGAAAGCATGAAAGTCTGAGTTCAAGTCCCTTCACTTAATTTGGTAAATCCCTATAAAAACATATGTTCATGGATATATAGGACAATGTGATAAAGTGTTTAATTGCTTTATAAAAACAAACTTTATAAGTTGAAAACTCACAAAATCTAAAACCTCTTTACAATGTAATCTCATTATGACCATTTTAAGTATTATTTTATTAGACAACTCATTGTACAACTTTTGTAGTTACAGCATCATGTCAATATTTTTTAAATTTAAAAATTACAGTATTTATAGATTAAATATCAACTTAAAAATCAAAGGTGAAAAAGTGTAGGTATCATTTGACATTTGAAAGTATGTTACCTGAGGCTCCATTAGAACTGACAATAAGAAAAAGTGACATTAAAAATTTTAAAAATTCAAATTAAAAACATAGTGCAAATAAATAAAAATGTATTCAAATCAAATAAATTTTTAATTACTAGAATACAGGAAAACATTACATTCCAAAACAAACTTTTCTTATTTATACCAATAACAAAAAGATAGATTTTTTTTAATTTATCAATACATTCATAATTTTTACTTTTAGAATTATCATTATTAGTTATTTGAAAATATAATTAAAAAAACATCCATCAGTTTGTTAAAAAAAACTATTCACTTTGTAAGTGGACTTTTTAAATTGAACTGTGAAGAAGAGAAAAAAATATTAATTCTGTGTTCTTTTAATTTATAATTTGCTTTTATTATTACTAGGCTTTTCAAACAACATCTTAACTTTTGAGCTTATTTAATGAATACATTTGTGTTTTAAATACATATAAATACTCTTCTATTAACTTTTTTTAAGGGGCGGTATGATTATTCTTTTTTTAGTTGTAACTTTGAATGGTTGTTAATTTTGGTGAGTGAAGATTTATTACACAGATCTATTTTGTTTTTAATTATAATTTGTTTTTTGTTTTTTCGTACAATTGTTATGAAATTATCAAAATTAGTTTTCATAAGTTGTTTTTAATATCCTGATTAGATATTCAAATAATAAGATTGACTAATTAAAAAGCTAAAAGTTTCTGAATGAATTTTTATCTGAGAAAAATAATTAAAAGTCTTAATTTAGTATTCAAATATAAAATATTTTAGTTAATTTTAGTTTTTACTGAATGATGGTGACTCACATTGATTTTCTTTAAAAAATGGTTATTATAAGTAAATAAATAATTAAATTATTATTTTTTTGAGAGATTGTGTGATGTTTGAGCACCAAAAATGTCTAGCTGAGCTTCCATTTATTGCAACATTAAATTGTTTTAATTATCATTATTATACCTAATAGTAGATGAAAATTATAAAATTGCATACATTTTTTAAGCAAAAACAATTTTCTAATATGATTGAAGGCCATCTATTAATGTATAAATGAAAAGGCACTGATCTACGGAAATGAGGCAAAAGTACTTCATTATCAGTCAGTAGTAGATTGTCAAATCTCAGACAAAAAGCTATTTGCATAAATTTGGATTTAAAAATTAATTATTTTTGCTGACTGTTTTAAAAAGATTGAAAATCTAATAGCAGCATATATATATATTTAGTTGCAGTTTTTCACTAAGTAATTGAAAAGGGCATTATGGTCAAGGGATTATTGTATTGATTTATCATTCTCACAATCGTCATTTTGAATGTAGGTGGAATTTGGAAATATTTTTCAGTAATCTGAATATTTATAAGTAAACTTACACTTTATTTATAGTTAACCTCATCATAGACAACCTATTTAAGTATCCAAATATTGGTTGAAAAATAGATAATTATTTTAAACTGAAGAGTAAAACATTCAGGTTGAACTAGTTTAAATACACAAATTCGACTTACACTTTATTTATAGTTAACCTCATCATAGACAACCTATTTAAGTATCCAAATATTGGTTGAAAAATAGATAATTATTTTAAACTGAAGAGTAAAACATTCAGGTTGAACTAGTTTAAATACACAGATTCGACAAATAATGTTACTTCAATATAATCCATCCTTCACTATTGGTGTAGAGGATGTTTTACACCTACAAGTTTTCTTTATATTAAATCATAGATTTCATATATTTTAATGGTGTGAAGGAATATCACTGCCTTATGATAAAGCTATAAACATCAGAGGTAATTACATGTTATGATGTAGTTCTAAATATGCCAAACTATTACAATTATTAAATATCTTTCAAAAGGAAATTTTTATTCACAAACAATAAGAATCATTTACAAAAGGAAGGACAATTACATATTGATCTCAAATGAGACCAGTCAACACAATCAGAGGTTACACTTGTATATATATATATATATATATATAAACAAAAAGCAATTAATTTCATGTCAATTACATTAAGACTTTATATTCTTTTCATCATTGGTACTACATTTTATTTTAGATTTATTAGGGCCCAGGTCTGGTTGAATGTCCAATTCTGAGAAAATTTTTGGTCTAATTCTTTTATTTCTTTTAGTAATTGTAAAGACATTTTCATCATGTCATATTCTTCTCCACTCTCGAAGATAGTCTTATTTCTCAAAGACCAAATGGAAAAATTTATGAATGTTGCCAATCTTATGACCCCAAAATGTCCACTCTTGAAGGCCTTAGTCAAATTTACACAAGCTGATTCTTTGTTTTTAATGAAAGATTTAAAAGTGTTTCTTATGCTATTCCAAATTTGACACTCCTCCAATATATGTGCCATTGTCTCATCACTACGCCTACATAGTGTGCATATAGGGTCCAGATTATAATTCCTTTTACTATGTAGGAAGTCAGCAGTAGGCAAGGCCCCAAGGTTAACCTTGATTAAAAAAATCAACAAACCTCGGTTCCAATTTTAGACGTTTGGTCAACCTGGAGAACCTCGATATTCCAATCGAAAGAATATTGTCAATTTTAGTTTCTTCCGGATTCATAAGATCATATGTGTTCCAGTAGTTTAGTTTGTTATTAAACATTGTTCCTGGCTTCATTTTTAGATGGTTAAATACTATAGAGATTTGCTTTTGAATCCAAAGCCTTCCACTTTTGGGAGGTGGCCTATCGGTAGGAGTTATTTCTTCTGGGAATATTGGCCCTTCCATATCTGGATTTTTCATAAATAATCTGGTAAGTACATTATGAAAACACTGTATTAATAAGATTTTGATTGAGTGTAGTCCTATGCCATTCATCTGTTTAGGTTTCTGTAGGAGGCGCAGGCTGATGACAGGAGCTCCCCCCCCCCAACACAGCTTCCTACATTGGGTTTCGACATTCCTTATAGAGGCTTTCATTGGTGAGAAACCTGCAAGGAAGTATGTAATCTTGGGGAGCATGAAAGCATTCATCAGTGCAATTTTCCCGAACAAAGACAAATAAATCTTCTCCAATGATCCAATAAATTTTGTTATCTTAGTCATTAAATCATTTTCAATTTCCTTCCTCATTTTAGATGGGGAGGCCGCTAGCTGAAAACCCAGGAACTTCTGAGGTGGAGCCTTAAATATGCCAGGAATTTGCTTGCCAGTCATAATCGACCAGATTGCCGACTTCTCCTTGTTGACTCTTAGACCAAATTCACATTCGAATTGGTCCAAGAGCTTCTCTAGTCCAGCAAGCTCCTCCCATGAAGCAAGAAAAACCACCACATCATCCATATAGGAGACATGATGGACCCTTTCTCTTAGCAAAGGTATGGATATCCCTTTAAGAGATGTCTCGATGCCCAGCAGGGGGGGATTCACAAAGGCAGTGAAAAGGAGTGCACTCAGAGGAGAGCCCTGAGGAATAGAAACAACAGGCTTAAATCCTGGGGACACCCTCCCATCCAGAGACAAAAACACTTCCCTATTATACAGGAGGTTCTCTATCATCTGGAGGTAGGCAGCTGGTACTTTAAGTCCCTCTAGGATCTTCATGAGTGCGTCAACTCGAACACAATCAAAAGCAGCAGCAAAATTGAGCTGAACTGTGATTGGCTGTGAGATCTTCTTCATGTGAATGTGATCTATCAATAGACAAAATTGGCTCACAGCATCGGCCGTCGAGCTCCCCTTTTTGGCAAACTGGAAATTGGACAGCTGATCAATTATAATATCTTGTATGTAATTTTTGATTAGGGCCTCAACTGTCTTTATCAGTAGAGAGATCATTGATATTGGCCTGAGATTCCCCAGATTCCGAGGTCCTGCTAGTTTCTTAACCAGAGGAACCATGGCAATTGGGTTGATCCCTGGAAGTTCCTGGCAGCCATCAGCCAAAAGATCTGCCATTCTTTTAATGATTGGTGCTGAGAAAGCACTTAAATGAAGCAGGAGGAATTTTGGGATTCCATGCAAGCCAGGATGTGTTTTGTCTGGCATCATCTTTAATTTATCAATAATTCTTTTTTCTGTGATTTTGTGGCTTGAATTTTTAATTAAATTAAATTCTCTTCTTTCAATCGTGATTCCACCTGGCTTAAACTTTTCAACATAATGGTCACATATCCTGGCCAACATGGAAGACCCTCCATATAGGTTGCCATCTATCTAAATCACTCTGGGTGTCTTGGCTTTTCTGCCAGCTCCAAGGGCCCACCTAAGATAGCCCCTGGTCCAGCAGTGCTGATGATATATAAATTGTCATGATCTCTTTATAGAAAGATATTCCGCAACTTCCTCCTGCTTACTTTTGTATTTCAGTTTCAAGTTTATGATAGATTCGACATTCTGTGCCTCACTGGGCAAGTTCATTAGTTTTGTCACAATCTTATCTAATTCGGATAATAGCCGAATAGGGCCCTGGGCTTTTGAGGTGCATTTAGTAATCAATTTAGCAAGTATTTCAGTAAATTGCATCCATGCATGATATGGATGAAGATTATTCAAATCAACTTCTTTGAACAATATATATGTCTCAGATACTAGTTGGATGCTGATATTTGTTCGAGTTAACATTCTTATAGTTCTGGGGAGCTCCTGTGCTGAGTCATTAGAGTTATTGAACTGAAAATCACATTCAATTGAAAAGTGGTCTGAAAACGTAATTGGTCGCAGTTGCGCCTTAGGGTTTTAAAAATTTCTGGGGAAACAAATAGCAAATAAATCAGTGTTTTTGCCTTCTTATTATAGAAGGAGAAGGCCCCATCTGGAAACAGTGATCGACAGCTCATCAATTTCCGATTTATCAATCGTCCATATCTATCTTGAAAATTATCATATGTTAAGTTACAATCCCCAATAATTAAAGTGGGAAGGGGATTAGTCCTCAATTCTATGTTTATATTCTGTATGATTTTGGGTATGATTTCAGGTTTTCTAGGAAGATAAAGGTTAAT
Source organism: Epiperipatus broadwayi (assembly GCA_028023455.1). NCBI lineage: Eukaryota > Metazoa > Onychophora > Udeonychophora > Euonychophora > Peripatidae > Epiperipatus > Epiperipatus broadwayi. Next base: position 4,608,087 of record JAQFVV010012428.1, on the reverse strand, counting down.
TAGGTTAAAAGTATAATTCTTAAATTTGATAATTGCAATCAAGCAGTTATTGTCAATTTTGATGATTTTAAAAAAGGTGATAGGGGAGTTTTTGTTTATTACAATTGCAACCCCTCCTGCAGCCATATTTGAATAGGAATAATGAAAAAACCCAAAGGTATTTATTTTACTAATAATGTGTTGATCAGTTTTGTTATGTATCTTTGTCTCCCCAAGACATAATATATCAGGGCTATGAATGCGGAACCATCACTCCAAAGCAAAGGCCCTTGCCCATGAATTCATGCCCCTAATATTCATTGAGGCAATTTTAATCATCTCGCAGTTGGATTAAGAAAATCAGAGCATGCTTCTAGCTCTTCATAGGTTTCATTCTTCTTTTGATAGTGCTCATTTAGCTTCATAGCAAGTTTTGGCAACTGTGGTGTTACTTCTTGATCATTAATTTTGGGAGATTTAATTGTTTCATTTTTAACTTCTAAATTCTCTTTGTCACTATATGCAACAATAGTCTCTAGGTTGTCATTGATAAATTCATCTGGAATGGGCTCCATCAGTGGATCATTTAGAGAGGAATTTAATCTTGTTTTCTTAATTAATTGAGGTGATGAGTCTATTTCTTGATCTGATAAATCCAATAAATTCACTGTGTGTACACTTTCACAGTCTGAATTTACTCTTGATTGAGGAGAGACTGAAGCTTTTGTTGTCAGTCTTTTTTTCCTTCTACGCCACACTCTTCTTTCATTTTGTGTTTCTTTCTCCTCTTGTGCTGAGGTCTCTACATACCATGGACTAGGCTCTCCCATGGATGATGCAATGTCTTCATTTAAAGACTGTTTTTTGAGAGTATCAGATTGTGATGAAACATCTTGTTCCAAGTTCTGAGTCTCATTCAATATCTCCTCCTTATTTATTGTTTTAAGTTTATTTCTTTTCTGTTCTTCTCTTGTATCTACACCAGGCCATGATCTTAGGTTATTATAGCTTCTGGTTTGACATTTATGAAATCTTTTCCTTATAGCTCCACATAAGTTACATTTTCTGTCGGGGCATTCCCTCCTTAGATGCCCTCTATGCTTGCAAGAAAAACACTGAGGGGCTACACCTTTCAGCAAGATGATTAATGAAGCCTCTTGGTACTCAATCGAAGAGGGAATTTGCAAAGGAGATATTCCTTTCTTTAATATTAATTTAAAATTGGCTCCATTTGTTAAGTAGTGTGTACCCTGAAAATTGACTGACTGGAATTGTAGACTTAGAATTCTTCCAAAAGGGCTTAGAATTTTTTGCAGGTCTGCAGGACCAAAATTCACACCACAATTTCGAATCAAACCATCAACACATGCAGGTCTATTCAAATCTATGTAGATCAAAAGTTTATTTGTTATGGTCTTGAATTTATTTTTAAATGCTTCTTTCATGAAAGAATTGTTAAATTGCACAATTAGATATCTATTGTTCGCATGAAATAGAATTTTATATATTGTTTGTTCGAGTCCCTGTTGTTTAATTAGAGCATATAGTTCTTGTACAGGAAATTTAAATAGATTTAAATGATTGTCTGTGGTCGTCATGATCAAGGTATTATCATGTTTATATGCCTTGAATGTCCTCATCAGGACTGCTGGAATAGTCTGATTAAATTTATCAGAGATTGTAGAATATATAGAGGGGTTATTTCTAATTTCCTCTTCAAGGTCATCAATCTCTGACATCACCTCATCCGTGTGATTGTCTTCATCCAAGTGCATCCACTGCAAAGATCTTATGTGTCTATCTGTTTCCTCTTTTCCCTGAAAACCATTTTGCAAATGAAAATCATTATTATTATGCTTGTTTATATTCATCTTTATGGTTTCAGCATATGACATGGACACTGTATTATTTTCATTTTGAATTTGATTGTCCCAAACTTGACTAGTTTGCTTAAGGGGGTTAACTTTTGTATCAGCTGTCAAAGGTGAAAAGTTGTCTTTTGAAAGATGATTTATTGTTGATCTTTGACTGTCTCTTACTCTTCCTATAGTCAAACCATTATAGTTGGCTTTATAATTACTTTCATTTAGTATGGTTAATTGGCTATCAAAGTAAGTATTTCTTGATTTACCATTTATATAAATAGGAATTTTACATCTGGCCCCTTGAACCAAGTCCTTATTAATGGATTTACCATGGGTCTTTTCATGCATTTCTAGTTGCTTGAGGGTATTATTTTGATTCCTATTACTGTTTTCAATATTTCCACTAGCTCCCCATGCTGGAAGGATCCTCCCCCCCCACACACTCCAGTAAGCTTCTCCTGATGTTTGTAGTTATCTGTATTACTTATACGTTCATCTGTATTACTTATATGTTCATTTTCAGCTTCTAAATATATATCGTTACGATTAAAAGTTGATTTTGCTGGTTGTCTATTTTTAAGTGGCGCCGCCTCTGAGCCCATTTTATGATTGTAACTTTGTTTTCCTGCGTATGAGGAAGTCGCAATTGGTCTTGAATTGTAGCTCTCATCATGTTCTATAATATCACTTTTAAAAACTTGGATTGTATTTATATCTTGTGACATTTTTCCATCCTGCAAACTTTCGTCACTATTGACTACTTCCAGAAAGACACCAAATTTACGTTGTTTATGAACGATGCCATTGTTTTTAGCATAACTTTTTTGTTTCTGAGTATTTACACATAATTCTTTTTTTGCATTGTTAGTTTCATCATTATCTATCATATTTGTCCCATCATTGTGTTTAGAATGCTGTATTTCATTATCGGACTTTATTGAAGCCCGTAACTTTCTAAATCACGTTTTCCTTTACTTTTTTTTTAATACTATCTGAGTTTTTCCAATTCTCCGCATTTTTAAAGGTTCGCTGTTCACTACATTCTTCTTAGCTGGTTGTTTACTATTATTATTCTTTGTTACTATTACTTTAGACTTATCATCTACGTTTGAGGTTGATTTTTGATTTATTATACAATTATTAAATATATCAGCATCTTAGTTATAATAGACTTTTGCTTTAATTGGCAAAACTTTTGGAAATGAATTTAGAATGTATGTAAAAAATAAAACTCAAAGCAAAACCTTCTTCAGCAATTATCTTCAGAAAAATCATAATGAATTAAATCAGTACTCTCAAATTAGTTTAGTGTCTTACAGTTTTTCTGTCCGTTTTATTCATCTGATTAAAAAATAAAAAGCTAGATGCCCATTTTTAAACCAGTAATTTGAATGAGTATTAAAGTTATTTAGAAACTAGTACTTGGAAACTGCCCAGATTTGAACCCATACCTAAGCATATATTAGCCAAATGTACTAATTACAATCCCATAAGATCCTTCATATATGCAGTCATATATATTATGAATGTATATAAAAATAAAATAGTTATTGTAAATAAAATATGTAATTCAGAATCAATTATATATAGCTTATATAAAAAAAATCTAATATATATAATTTAAAAGAATATACTGTTAAAAAAATTAATTTAATGCATCATATACATATATTCACATTATTTCACTATTAGTGTACGTGATAAAGCTTAAAAAAGTTTGAATGAAATTTTACTTTCGATAATTATAATAATTTGTTTGTTTTTTTAAACAAAATATTTTCACACTTTGTGTGTGTTTCCAATTCGCGGATATCAAAGCATGTATTATTTTTAGAGAACTCTATTTATTTAAGATCATGATCTTAATATTTTTTATTTGTTATTACTTTATTAAAATAAATAATAATATGCTTTTTTTAAAATAGTTGTTTGTATTTTTTAAAAACCACAATTTATTTAATGCTAAATATACAAAATATTACATTTAATCCAGCTAAAACTTGTTTGATGACAAAATCATGTCATGTACAAAAATAAATTGGTTTAAAACAAACCATTAGTGACACTAAGGAATGCTGTGCTCTAAGTACAGAGAAAATCATTTTTATGATTAAAAATAATTATTAGCTTACCTATTGTTATTAGACTCTATTATTAAATGCAATGCATTTACAAAAGAATATGGCCATTTCAATTCCAAGACATAAACATAGAAAAACAATGTTACATTAAAGATGAATCTTTCAATGATTATACAAACCAATCTTCAAAAACAGCTTAAAAATAGTGTTTCATCACAGTCATATAATTACCACAATTAATTGCAGAGATGTTATTTTACTAAATTTATTGTATACAAGTAAAAAAAAATGATAATCAGTATTTCTTCAGCTTATTGGATATGACTATATGAAATCTACTCTTACAACAGTATATTTTCATTATAAAAAACACCCGAATAACAAATTCTCAATAAATATTTTTGAATGAATTTTGTGCACAGTTTTCATGGATTAGGAAATTGTTTACAGTGTAAAGATTATCTCACACACTCTAAATAGATGAAATATTGAATACTTCCACTGAGAGGATTTAATGAAGATAGAATACAATAGAGAAGTGCAACTAGACAAAGTAATGAATTACTTTAAAAAAATGCTTGTTGCAGAAGTTAAAGGAAACAACACAACATTTTAAATTATCAAAAGAGCAGTATCTGATATATATGATGTATTTGTATTTGCATAAAGATTTGAGATAATGGTATTTTAGATGGGATAATATGTGGGACTATTTCCATCATCTATTATTAAATGCTGAGTGTCTAGAAAAATTAAACTTTATTTAAACCTTTCAAATACAAATAATGTTAGTAATAACACACAAATAGACAACACAGGTTAGAAGATTATTACCCAACATTTCAAATGTTATTATTCTTCACTCTTCTTTTTATGTTGCTAGCCTGACCAGTGGTAATATTAGTATGACAATAAAACTTATACTTTTAGATTCTTGAATATTGAATTTTAAGCAATGTCACATTAACCAATTGAGTTCAATTGGTTAGAGTGGCATTGCCCTAAAATTGAATATTAAAACAATGCCAATATTCAAGAATCTAAATATGTAAGTTTGACTTCCTTGCTAATATTGTCACTGGTCAGGCTATCAATATTTGAAATGTGTAATTGTTTGTATTTGTAAAAGTTTAAAGAAAGTTTTAAATTTTCTACACATTCAACATTTTATGATAGATGATGAATATATTACCACTTCTAAAATATCATCACAAACTTTTAAGGCAGACATTATATAAACTTTTGGAATTCTATTACATGGATACACATCATACTTTGCTCTCATATTCAATACACAATCACAATTTCTTATGTTATTGTAAAGAGAGTTTAACCTCTGTGTTACTCTCATATTAATGTTTTCCTTTGATTATTCAAGACTAAATACCAAGAAAGAAGCTATGGAGAGTAAAAAACATAATTAATATGAGAGTAAAATATCAAGAATATTTATATATTAGAACCAAAAAGGATTTTATGATGTCTGTGTTTTTGGATTATAAAAATCTATGGTTATATTTTTGGCCCCAAAAATATAAAGATAGTTTGCAGTGAACAGAATGATAGGGAATGGGGAAAATAAAAGAGTTAAGGTTTATTAGTAGCACAAACTAAGTGACAAAGCTTAAATGGATCAATATTCAATTAAATGCTATTTGAAGCATGCTAAGTAAATATAAATTGCATTGTTACCTATATACATTTGATGGTCTAACATATTGTTATTCTAACATTTGCCTTCTAAAAAGGTTGCTTTGCACCCAAAATATTTTTTAAGAATTCAATTAATAAACATTTTTGCAATTTTATTTTATTTATGTTAATGCACAAAAATAAAATGTAAAAAATATGTATATTTTATGATATAAAAAGAGAATATTGTATACACATGGTGTAATAATAGTACATTTGCCTGACACATTCATGTTCCTAGGTAATAGTCCAACACTGGTAAAACTTGACATTTTTTTTCAAGTTTTAATTTGGATTAGGATTTTTTCCAGGTCATCCTCTCAGAGGTAAACTTGATAACTATTAAATATTTATTAATTAAAGAATAAAACAAAACTGTTCAAATCAGTTCCTACCTTTTGTGAGAGTGATATAGTAAAGATTACCCTATAGAAATGTTATTCATTACTTGCAATTTTGGATTTGGGTTAATATTGCGGTGCTTTTTGTCTACAGAAAAATATTCATTCATTTTTTTTCAAAAAATCTGTCAGATAAAAAAGCAAACATCTAATTTGGATCAGAAAAACAGGATGCTAATGTGGAATTTTGGCAGATCATTTTTAATATTAAAGCTCATTTTAGAATTTTACCAAGAAATAACTATCTTACTTCTGTGTGATATAAAAGAGATTTATAATTGTAGTTTATCTTTTGGAATAAAATTTGAAGAAGTCTTGTATTAGTTGTCTCACTTTTAAACTTCTGATAACAATTTTATCTTCTTCAAGAAGTATAATAACTACTCTTATTTCATTGCCAAATGTATACCACATAATACTAAATTGTCCAAGCACTTTACTACTTTTACACAATATTAAAAGTTTAATGGTAAATTTTTAAAATTTGATTGTAATAGTTGATGTTAGGAGATATAAAGTTCTGAAGAAGATTTCTGGGGCAATCAAAACTGTAAACTGTAAGAAAGGGTTAAAGCATTGTGTAACAGTAGTAAAGTGCTTGGACAATTTAGTATTATATGATAACAACTTTAATAAGCAATTCTTGCATATGTTAAATACTAGGTTCTTTTTTTTTTAATTTACTTATAAATTCTGAAATCCTGTCAGTTATGGCTACAGCTTTATTACTGCTGACTCTAATGCACTTTTGCCATTCAAACTCGTTTTGTGTAAAAACATTATTTATTTTTTCAAATAAATCTCTTCTTTTAGTTTTATTGGAGGATTTGTACAAAACAGTAGATTTTTATAAATTTGCAAATTATTCAAGTACACACTAAAACAAACAGTATGGCAAATATAATACTTTGTTTGATTTGGGATAATAATGTGAATGTGATATTGTAGGTAATGTTATCTATTCTTTTAATTATGTCATTGAACATAGGATTTTTTTAAGGATTTGATATGAACCATGAATAGTTTCTCAAATTTTTATTGCTGCTGATAAGAGATCTTTGCTAATTGTATAATATTTTTGTTTTTTTAGCAATTAATAACACAATTTTGAAATAAACTTTTACTAATTTGTCATTAAATTTAGTATGTTTTGAAAAGAAAAAAATAGTTTGTCATTTTAATTCTTCAATATTTTTTTCAAAAAAGCTCAGTTGTCTTACTCTTAAATTCACTATGCATAATGTTTAAATTGTGACTAAATTTTTCAGGTCTCATACAATTATTTAATAACTGTTTCCAGCAGATTGCACACAAATCATTATATGAAGATGCAAATTTATATTTGAAGTAAGAAAGATCATATTTATAATTTTTTTCACATGACATTTTTTTCCCTCTTTCAACCTGATGTTGAAGTTGATGTGGATACTTTTTCTAGTTCTGGTGGCATATACTCTCATCTGCAAACTTGGATTCTTTGGTATCTTCACTGTCTTTGATTGACTGACATCTACAAATATATTGTGCTTTTATTAGATACTTATCAATCTTAAAATTAAAATTTTAATTACAAAAATAAAATTAATAAATTGCACCTGTAGAAGAATTCATCAGATTTATACTGCTAGCAAATATGAATTATAAAATAAGCAGAGTGATTATTAAGTCATGCTAAAAGTGAAACGTGTAAATTTTTGCATTAAAATTTTAATAATATGGCTATTCATAAAAATAAATCTAATTTAATTTGAAATTTATTTTCATATCTCCAGAGTCCCCAGTTTGAAAAGCTCTGTATTAAATGAATTAAGTACAGTAATTCCGTAAAGTTTAATCTCATTCTTTAATTTACAATTTTTTTCCATACATAATTTAGAGAAATGTTAATAAGATATTTTATACAGAAGTCAAATATTTTAAAAGCCACTTAATACTGCTCTTTTAAAGACACTCACTAATTAATTTCCTTCTATTTGAGTGTGTGTCTTTCCCAGTAGTACATGTTCTTTTTCATCTAAAAACATAGACTTATATTTTGTTTAATGACTTTTTTAAAGTTACTACTACATGAAATAATCTAGTTTAATCTTGAATGTTACTGCTGAAAATCAAAGTATCATATTTTAATATATTTAATACATATCGCATACTATTAATTTGAAATTCTTGGTTTTTGATTTTTTGGATTCAGAAAAGTTATGAAAATGAACTTTGTTATTCAAATATATACCTGCAATTATAAGAGTAAAATGAGAAAATGCTTAAAAAATAAAAATAATAACTACCATAGTTTAAATGTAATTTATTAGCAAATATTTCTTAAAAAATAAAATAAATTTAATTTCATTACTTAAATTTACTCAATTGAAAAGATTGTATATTGCTATATGTCAGAAATTATGGTGTAATAAAAATTGTGTCAACTTTACATATTGTTTCATAAATTTTGTTCTACATGAAAGTTGCTGTGTCCCGGCTTTTGCCTACGGATCAGCAATGATAACTTTTGGTTTAGTAAACAGACAAGGTATTGAAGATAATAGTTTAATGCACAATAAATAGGTTAATATACATAAATAGCTAATACATATATATAATATGGACAACTAACTACAACAGTTGGGGATCTTAATATCTTAATACTCCCCGCATACCAAAGTTAAAAGTTTATAAATAAGTTTACTCTACCTGCGACAGGCATAAATTAATTATTCATGAAGAGCCCACCCAGTTGGGTGTTATAAAATAATAAAAGATCAGTACGATCTGTTCACAATCCTAGTCGGCTGGATTACCTACAGGTGCCGAGTACCTGGGATATTATCTCCTTGAACATGTACCTGTCAGCACTGTGTCTTCTATATGTTGTGCCATCTTGTAACTGGATGATTACTATATGTTGTGATAACATATCCTGGACCCAAACTCTATCTCCTTTTGCAAAAATGTTTGTAAAATTTTCACTATCCATTTTTTCGGTAGGGTTTGAAAGCAGTAATTATAGTTTAATGCACAATTTTCTGCCCATTAGTAATTCTGCTTGGTGACTGTCCTGTAGCTGTTGATGGTGTTGAGTATTGATGTAGCATTGCACCATTGATAGCACTCTGAAGATCCTGGTTATCTAGTTTTCTTAAGGCTTTTTTTATATTCTGTATTGCCTTTTTAGCCAGTCCATTCGACTTCGGGTGGTAAGCTGGTGTCCGAATGTGTTTGATACCATTCTTCTGGAAATATTCTTCAGTTTCTGTAGCCATAAATGCTGTTCCATTGTCTGACACAATTGTTTCAGGCAGTCTGTGGCAAGCAAATACTGCACTTAGTATCTTAACAGTTTCATTGGCACTAACATCTTTCACTATTCTACACTCTGTCCACTTTGAATATGCATCAATAATCACCAACAGTATCTTCCCATTTATTGGACCAGCATGGTCTATGTGAAGTCTTTGCCAAGCTGTTGTTGCCTTTGGCCATGAGTTGTACTCTTTGGTTGGCATATTCATCTGTCTCTGACATGGTGCACATTTTTTAATATTTTTCTCGATATCTCTTGATATTTTTGGCCTAATTTTTGTAATTTCTCGCACACAGTGAGGAGCCTTTCTCGTAACTTTCTTCCGAATTTGCCGTGATGAGTATATCATCGAAGTATGGAATGACTCCCTCTAAACCTTGTAACAAAGCATTAATCTTTGCTTGAAAAATATTCAGTGCTATAGAAATGCCAAACGGTAGTCTGTTGCATTTTTATAAGCCCATATGGGTCATAAGCACTAATTTTTCTGCTGATTTATCCATTACACGAATCTGACAGAATGCAGAGTTTAAATCTAACTTGGCAAAATACGAAATGTTTTGTAGCCCCACCATTATTTCCCTATGTTTGGGACCGGGTAGGCTCCCCTATTTAAATATTTATTTATTGTAACCCGGTAATCCCCACACAACCTAACATCCCCATTCGGTTTAGTTATTACCACTAACGGTGTAGCCCAATCAGAGCTTTCGATGGGCATTAATACTCCTTTTTTGACTAAAGATTTAAGCTTATCTTCAACCTTCACTCTTTGTGCAAATGACACTTTTCACGGTTTGCAAACTACAGGACACGAATTTTCTAATAATTCTATTTCGACTGGTTTAGTATTTATCAACCCAAATTCTTCGTTAAAAAGCTCTGGGTATTTTCTAGTTATTTCCTGTTCTACAGAAATCCCTTTAATAATATTAATTTCTATTCCTAATTCATTGAACCAATCTCTACCTATAATGGCATTAATTTTTGCATTTACAATATACGATATATAACCGTTTTCATTTTATACCATTATACTTGATTGGCGCTGTAATCTGTCCATAAATTTTAAGCTTGTGGCCATTTACGTCTTTTGCTTTAATACTAGTTTTCTCTAGCGAACTCTTAAAATTAGTTGCTGACAAACTTTCGCAATCTGTAAAAGACATTATAGAAATGGCTGATCCTCTGTCTATTTCCATTTCTATTTCCTTTTCCTGAATTTTAACTTTAATCATAAACTGCTTTATCTCTTTCACGTATAGATTTTTAATCGTGGGGTTTCTTATTAATTTCCCTCCCCTACTTTCTGACATAGGGTTTTCAATTTTACCCTCTTTTTTACACACTAGCGCCAAATGCCCTTTTTTACCACATTTGAAACATGAGTTTTTGTTCTATTTGCACTCTTTCTTTGTATGGCCTAATTTACCACAACAATAACAGGTAATTTTAGTGTTATTACTTTTTGATTCATGAGGCCTACCGTTCTCATTACTTGTCTTGAAAACGCCAATTTTTGCATTCTCTTCCGACCTTGCTCTAAAAGCCTGAGCTTGTTCCAAAATGAGCTCATACGCCATGCCCTTCTTAATGGCCATTTCATATGTTAATTCTGGTTCAACTAACAATTGTTGCCTAAGCCTGTCATCCACTATCCCCCAGAGTAATTGATCCATAAGGATTTCCTCTACAAAATCGCCATACCCACAATCTTTAGCTAATTCTTTCAAAGCCAAATTATACTCTCTTATTTTCTCACCCTTTAATTGCTTTCTATTACGCAGGGTTAATCTCGCAATATGACGAGAGGGACATGGGCTAAAATGTTCATTTAATTTTTTAATTACTTCTTCATATTTAACCTTCTCAGGCAATGGCAGCTCAAAATATTTACTTATAACTTCGATCATCCTCTTGCCCACGAAACACATGAGTGCTGCAAGTTTCTTTTTATTATCGTCTATCCCATTCAAAGTAAAAAAATTTCTATTTGGGTTATATATAATGGGCATTCAGACATGTTATCTACCCTGAATTCTCCTATGCTGTTTTGACCAAATGAATGCATTTTTATTACTAATATAACCATTCGATTTTTGCAATTAACCGCTATTTCCTCATAATCCTACCTCCCCTGTTTACAAGGTTTACTCCTAACTGCGCCACTTAAGTTGCTGTGTCCCAGCTTTTGCCTATGGATCAGCAATGATAACTTTTGGTTTAGTAAACAGACAAGGTATTGAAGATAATACTTTAATATACAATAGATAGGTTAATATACATAAATAGCTAATACATATATATATATAATATGGAGAACTAACTACAACAGTTGGGGATCTTAATATCCTAATGCTCCCTGTATACCAAAGTTAAAAGTTTATAAATAAGTTCACTCTACCTGCAACAGGCATAAATTAATTATTCATGAAGAGCCCAGTTGGGCATTATAAAATAATAAAAGATCAGTACGATCTATTCACAGTTCTAGTCAGCTGGATTACCTACAGGTGCTGAGTACCTGGGATATTATCTCCTTGAACATGCACCCGCCAGCACTGTAGCAGGAAAAAGACTTTGAGAGTCTTTTGACTTTTGTTTTTATACCTGTCACATGTCGGTCTCATTTGATTTCTTTATATTTCTGGAGTAGTTGGTGACCCGTATCTGTCAGATGTGAGATCCGGGTTCAACTGATTTTATTACATGTTATATACACTAGTTACAAAATTAGCTTAACAATCTGCAATCATTGTCAATTGTTATTATTCTATATTGTTATTATATATATATATATATAACAAAAGTGATGGATGAAAATGAGAAATTGTTTAACCTTTCTCTAGAATTGAACACAACATTGTAATATACATTGAATAATTCTGTTAGCATTTTCTCCATTATCAAAAAAATGAATTTAAAAAATGCTACAATTATTTTTATAGGTTATTAAAAATTTAGATTTTATTTACAATTCTATTCCTTACATGTGTGAAAAATTAAACAATAAACAAAATATCAGATCTAAATAAGCCCCAAAATATTAGTGCACATTTTCAATTGACTTTTGTTAGATCATAAATGAATTTACAGTCTATTTTCTTCACTTGTCTATTTTCCAATTTCTTTTGTAAAATTAATATTTATTATTTTTAATTATGTAATGTTTACATTATAGTTTTATTTCCATGCAACAACTTTTGAATAGGAATTATTGAAATAAATACACATGACAAAATCTAAATCCACCTCCTGTCAAATACTTTGTTTGTCATCAACAAAAGATTGTCCTTTGATGAATTGTCTTTTTCTTTATTTATTTGCAAAGTTAATTTCTTAAATTTTATATTATATTCATTTCTTGACTTAATCATTATCATAATTGCCTAGAATTATTGGGTGTTTCCCTCAGAAAAAAAACATGATAATTCCATGGTTTTAAAACAGATTTACCATTATCATAATTCTTATTAGCATAGGATTTTTTTAAATATTGTAAATACAGACATATTACTTTTATTGATTTTTTTATGAAAAGGTCAATATTTTATGGACAGATAGCAAACATCAATCATCTTGACTATTGTATTTTAAAGGAAATATTTTAAGGTGTTTCCTTTTTGATGTTGCTTTATATAAATCACATTGTTAATGTCATCACCTGTCAAAATTAACACATTGTTATAATTTTTTTCAAATATTTTAATAATTATAAAGTAAATATCAGATTTTAAAGCAGAATTTGATATATTCAGCATAAATTTACATTCATTTTCATTAAAATGAAAGCAAAAAATAATTCATTCATTTTTTGAAAGAGTGTTTACACTAACTTAGTTGATGACATTTAGGATACATTGTTTTTATATACAATTCAGTTTTTAAATATTTAAAAAGGTCAAATGTGATTTTTTTTTAGAATATTATTTATTTATAAAATTAAATTTTAAAAAAATCAACTTCAATTAATTGAGTTTTAATATAAAATAAATATTTTATGAAAGGTTGAGCATTAATTAAATAAAATTAAATATAATTTTTAAAAAGCTTGAACAAAAGAAAGATAATGTACTGGCATAATTAGTATAATATTGCTTTAAAAATATTAATTAATTAATTAAAATTCATTATGTACTTACAATTACTTGATTAAGAATAAATTTTGCATTGTATATAATAAGAATTGTGTCTTTTTTGAGAATTTCAAAAACTGTGATTTAATGTAAACATGAGTTAACACAATTTCTTCACTGACAACACATTTTTTATATATATTTTGATGATAAATATTTTAGTAAAGATTTTCCTTTTATGTTTCATATAGAAATGAAAATCATTAGTGAACAAACTTATATGATTTGTTAACAATTCAGTTTCTATAAAAGCGGAACTATACTTTGAGTAAATGTTTTGGAACAAAGAATTGGCTGATGCAATTGTGCATGGGCATTAAAAGTTTGGTTATATATTTTCTGTTCTAATAAACTTTTAATGTAAAATTGTAAATTTTTTGCCAAGCAATGTGTATCAATCATGTGGTAAGTATATCAATAAATTAAATCTTTTCATAAAAGAGTGAATTATGAATATATTTTTGATCACTTGTTTTATTGACTTATGCAATCATGCTCATACACTAAAATTATCATATGTTTCTGTTTATACTTGTCTTGAAAATGAAATTTTGGCATAAAATTGCACATTTATTGCTTTATAAACTGTTCATAGTTGAGAACATAAAGACACTGGAAAACAAAATTTAAAGATGTTTTATGATCTTCTAAAAAAATATGATGCAAAATAAAGTTAGCATGAGACATTAATTGTACTCTTGATATTTTGTAAATGACATACAAATACTTTGAATAAAATGATTATAATAAAATGAAATAAATTATGGTATTTATTCAAACTAAAAAATATTAGCATAATTCCAAAATCTTAATTTCTTGTTAATTTTATATGATTTTAAACATTATGCTATTGTGCAATAATAAAATTGAACAAAAAGTCTTTACAAGGTATTTTAAATATAATAAATCTTTAAGTAATTATTCTACTTAGCTTTAAATGCATAGGAGAATTTTTTAGACTTATAAATGATTGATTAAACCTTTTCTTTGTTTCAATATCTATAAGCTGTGTATTGAGTTTTGATGAATTGAGCACACCAACCCCCAAAACGTCAATTCCAGTTTTATTTAATTATTTTTCTTTTATGCCTAATGATTTCAATTAATTTCTGTCTATAATGAAACTTATAATTCCTGTAACTGTACAAAAATATAGATTTATTGCTGTCATTCTTATTTTAACTGGTATATTTATTATCCTTATCAATTTTATGGGATTACAAATCACATTGCTTGCTACTAGATCTGTTTTACTTTTTACTTTTTTTTTGTTTTGTTTAATTCATCTTTTTTTGAAAAAAGTAACCAATCCACTCAACTATAAATCTTTTTTACTTTCTGCTCACAGACAAAATATCAAATATGATTTAATTATTTTTAACTATTGCCATTAATGTTTATCTTTTGAATATTGATATCTTTTTACTATTTCATCTCCTAGAATGTTAGCTAGTCAGTATTTTTTTTTCATAATTATACTCTTTGAAAGGCAAGAGCATGTTAACACAGTGTGCAATTTGTGTCATGCACACAGGTTCAAAGTGCCAAAAATTCTAGTCATAGAGGGAATACTTAAAAAAAGTATTATTCATGAATTATGTCAAACTAAATTACATTTTTGTTTAAATGTTACTTATATTTTATAGGTTTGTCTTAAATTATTTATAAGCATGTATTTGTTATTATTCCTTCAGATATTATTTTATTCTGATTGTAATTCTAACAAGTAGTTTAGTGTTCATAAGTAAAAACATGAACTTGTATGAGTTTACTGCTAATAGAATGACACATCATTTGAATCTTGTTCAAACTCACATTTGCTCTAAACATATATAGAAAAATCTACTATAATTTTTAGCTTTATTCTATATACTATTGTTACAGTGTGTATGTTCTGTATCATATCTCTAATCAAAATAACATCAGTTGTAAGTTTTTGTAATTAGACATTGGTCTGTAAAATGTAATGCATCAGTAATAACATAATAATAATAACAAGAAGTAAATTTGAATTTGAACTAATATCTAAGATAAGTTATTGACTCTTTCCTTATACAGTTTTAACATAATATACTTTTAATTTTGTTAAACTATCATAAAAAAATAAGAAAAATATGTTTTTAGACATTTCACTAAAGAAATTAATATATATTTTTAATAATTTAATATTTTCTCTTAATATTAATTTTTATTTAAATTAGTAAATTGATACATGAAATATTCATTGTAAAAATTATAGTTTGTAATAAGTTTTTTTTAATTTTACTAATAATATAAAAAATATATATCTAATTTCAAATTTTAATAATAAAATTTATTTTAATTGTGCATTTTTTCTTTAATTAGATATCCCAAGAGGAAAAAGGGAAAAAAGCTAAGTTTAATAAATAAAAGAAAACAGGAAAAATAAAGAGACAAATGTTTCCAGAATTACTCAATGCTTCACTAAAAATTGAAGAATGACCTGGAGTCGGTAACTGATTGAAGTAAGGATATTTTTAATACTCTAAATCAACTTGAAAAGAATTCCAATGAAAATTGTGAACATGCTGAAGAAACTGTTTCTCATCTGAGACCCAAAGACAATTTAGAAGAAACAGTAAGTGAATATACTGAAGATATTTTCACTAATTTGGAACATGAAGAATCATAAGGGTGTTTAATTTTGATGATCCCAACGTTTTGTCATATGACAAGGCAAACTATTTTAGAAACAGTTCTAAACAAATTAAAGATTTTAATTTTCCACATAATTCTTCTGGATGAAAATTTTCACATATTATAAAAGACATTTAAAAAATGGTGAAGAATACAATAGATATTGATTAATTTATTCAGTTTCGAAAAACAGTTTATTGCTTTTGCTGCAAACTTTTTGAATATAATAAATTTATTTTTGTTTTGTAGCTTTTTTAGATATCTATTCTTTTTTTTTTTTTGTAATTTCTGTTTTTTGTTTAATAATCTTATAATTAATATATTTCACATTTTATTTTTATTCAGTCATATGTTTTTATAAAGTGATGTTTTATTGGGGAGAAGGAATATAAAAGTGCTCAAACTAAAGTTTTGTAAACAGGTACTGGACACTGCAGGAGTATTTCTTTTGGAAAGTATACACAGTCTCATATCAAATTGTTATATATTTTCATTTCTTGTCTGGCATCTATACCTGAATCAGTATGTACTACACATGTAGATAGACATGGCTTAAAATGCTCATTTAACTTTTTTATTAAATCATTCTTCAGTACATCATCTGTGACTTTTGGATCACAGATTGGTTAACCACTTGCAATAATTTTTATTCTACTAAACACATCAAAGTCTCTTTCTATATGTGTGACATATATTTACCATCAATTCTGGTAAGAGAGTTATTTCTAATGTCATTAATAATTTTTTCCAAGCATATCCAAATGCTGCTTTCTGGATAGCACTTCTCTATCTAATGCAGACATTTTTTTGCTACTTTTCTCCTTTTCTACAGGTTACTAGTATGCTTATCCAGAGATAGTTAGCACTAGTTGGAATTCTACCAGGAAGACATAGACTTTGAATAGTAAACAATCAAATGATGAAATATCAGAAATAATTAATTTGATGAATAGTGAACAAACTTGGTTTATTACATAAGCTATATAAAGTAATTTAGATGGAATAAATAATTTTGATATATCATATATTTTTTTGTATATGCTATTAATTCTTTAACTGTATATAATTTATTAACAAGTAAATTTAATACATAAGTATGTTTTAAACCCTAAGGCTTATTGAAATCATGAAAGATCTACATGACCTGTAAAATAAACCTATACCTTTTTCTTACCTTTAGAAAAGATATCTCTGGGATAAAAACTTCAGTCTTGCTAGAGGGTCTGGCAGCATATATGAATTCTCTGATTTCTCTTTATCTCTAAGCTTTCTATAACCTTGAGATAATTAATTCGGTACATGGTATACGTTCATGGGAAGACTGCTAAATTTACTATCTGATAAATCAACAGTTCAATCAATTCTGCTGTTTTAAGTCTTTCAACAGCTATTTCTGATGTAGTCAACTTTTAAATAATAAATATATGCTCTTACTTTTTATACTTCACATTATATTTTAAACAAATTTATATTATATAATTACAGCATTATTCAGATATCTGTTTCTGTATGTATGTACTTCTATCCATTTAATTATTATAATTTATTCACATGAATAAATTGCCGGTTTTCTATGAATAAAGAATTAAATTTATAATGATAAACAAATTAAAAGAAATGTAACTAAGTTGATTGACAGCAAGGAAAAAAATAGTAATTACTAAACAAAGAACTTTTATAGTCAAAATGAAAATTATACACTGTTATTTAAATAAATATATATTTTTTAAAAATCTAATATATTCATAATAACCTCAGCACAACTTGTTATAAAAGCAGAATAGATAGAATGAGCAAAAATAGAGAAAAGGAAATAAAGGTGTGATTTTTATTAATATATCTAGTAAAAAATGTTTTTGTTTATAATTATAGATTTTCAGATAAACAATAGTTAGCCGATTTTATATTAACCTCCTGGTTGTGTTAATTATAATCATCTTGTTAGTCTATTAATTCGAGCTGGTAATTAGTCTATTAAATAATTAGACTAGAATCATATAAAGCCGTAAAAACACAAGATCAACAGAGTCAGAAAGTTGATAATGCTTAGAAAGAATGTTTTGTTAACTATCCGACTCGTCCACTTGTACTTTGTCACCTGATTGACATCTCTGTAGACTTAAAGGAACACTAAATTTTAAATAGCTTGTTTCCGATAAATGATGATAATTAAAAGAAGTAAAAATTTATTGAATATGTTTACTAAATAAAAATGATAAAATTATTAAAAAAAATTAACATAAAAAAATATATCATTTTAATAGTGTTAAATTGATATGCACAATGAGAAGTAATTGTAAATCTGGGAATTTAATAAGTGAAGGTTGGAAGTAATGATAGACTATTTTATTATTCTCTTTTATTTATTTCAATGAATTAAAGTCAATAGGAAAGAAAAAAAGTATTAGAAAAAAAAATATATATGTAATTTCTTTTTAGAAATTAATAAGAAATAAAAAAAAAAATTCTTGTATAGCTGCCTAAAGAGTTAAAGGCTTCTGAATTGTTCTCTAGGTAATAAATTAAAAACAAAACAATAATCTTGACTTAGTTAGCTCAATAGAACTTTTTTTACTTAACCTCACTTTTATGTGCTCAAATATCATGAATTTCAAAAAAATTCCATAATAATAATGCACTATATCATGCCTGGAATCCCTTTATGTGCATAATGGCATCATCATTTTTTTAAAAATTTATATTTTGCTTTCTCAAGATTCAATGCATATAAAAAAAAAAACAGGGAGCTACTTCACTGAAATAGATTTGCTCTTCAGTTTTATTTCTATAATTAAATATCCAAAAGTTTCGTGTGAAAACTCTTTTTAAAACTCTTTTTTCAAGCAAGGGTCACAATGTTTACAAGCAGAATATCTAATGCAAGGAAGCTACTGTAAAATATGTTTCACATCCCTAAATAGTACAGCCAACTTTTTAAGGCGATTATTTTTAGAAATTATTTTAAATCTAATCTTAAATAAATGAGAAAAATATATTAGGCTATGATTCAAGATAATTGCTAAATAGCATGGAGTAGTATTAGGATTCAGATTACAAGTTTTTTCTCCATTATACAGTTAAGAATGTGAAGGTATTGCTATTTTATATCCTTATTCAGTGACTTTTCTATTTTTAAAAAAAATCTCTTTTGAGAAGTTAAAGCAATATCACTATCATAGATGAATTTTTTGCATTGTTTCTGAAAGATGACTGATGAATATATTAAATAAAGTAGTTAATAGAACTGAACTCTGAGGTCGATTGTTCTGTAAAATATCCTCTATGATTCACATTTAGTGTCATTTGAATTTTTCTATTGGAGAGCATTTTATTATACAAATTAATAGTTTTATGCATTTAAAAATTCTAAAAACTTTTAGAATGGTCACTTTTCCAAACAGAATCCTAATATGAAGTTCGATTATAAAGATGCCACTACTGTTTTAATTTATTTTGAAATATTTTTTCTGTATGTGTTGTTAAAGATAAAATTTATTTACAGTAGCTCTTTCCTGACCTTGTTCAACAGATAAATGAATGACAGCTGTTATCAAAAAAAAAATAATAATAAGATTTTTTGAAAAAGCTTATAGGGAACATAATAATATTCTGCAATATTTTTTTAGATCAATGTTAAATTTATTTGATTTTAAGACTGCTATAGTGTTAGTGTTTTCCTGAAGATTTGAGATAGTGGTATTTTAGTTGTATTCATATATTGGACTATTTCCATCATCTAATATTAAGTATTGAATGACTTTAGAAAAAATTAACTTATATTTAAATTTTCAATTATATTCAATAGGTGTGTTATTACTACTAACAGTCGGATATAATTGAAAATTTAAATAAAAGTTAATTTTTTTTTAAAAACATTCAATACTTAATATTAGATGATGAAAATAGTCCAATATATAAATACTGCTATAGTTTTACTTTTGTATAAAATTTTTGTAATAGTTTCTGTATGAATAATATTATTAAATAATTTTACCAATCATGCTTCAGTTTTAGTTTCTAAATTTTTTAGAAATATTGTAAGTATGCTGTCTATTCCTGAGAATTTTTTTTGGAAGAAAATCCAGAATCTATTGGTTTATCAGATTGATATTAGAAAAACATTGTGAAAAAAAGCTTGCAGTTCTGCTTTAAAGATATTTTTTCTTATTCTATTTATTTTGGTTTAGAATTCTGATATATAAGATTGATGACCTCATGATCTGTAACAACAGCAATGCTTTTAAAAATATTTTACATTTACCAAGCTTGTATAAAAGTGACCAGGTGTTTGTTATTTTATGTTGTTTTTTCATTTTTCTTTTCTGACGTCATCCAATAATTTTACAAGTTTGTCTGCAATTTCTAGAGCTTTAATAGACAAAAATTAGTTATAAAGATCATTTCTACTTTTGTTCCAACCTAGAAAGTATTACTATCAATATTCAAAAGGTATAAACTCTTTAGTAGCTATTGTTATGAGTTTGATAAATCTATATTTTATTATTATTTTGTTCAAGATTTATATGATATTTCAACTTCCATAAGCTTTTCTTAAAATCTAGCTCAAAATAAAATAATTTTTGACTACAAAATTGGGGATTCTGAGAGTGATTAGACTTGGTTTATATTAACAAATGTGGAAATCAGGAATTGTTTGTTTCTAATGCTTGTATGTAGTGTTATTTCTTTCTTGATTTTATAAAATGAGTACATATTTAAATACAACCATTATAAAAATTCGCAACTGACTTGATCCTTATTTTGGCTTTCATTTTAATTTTATTTAATGTGCTTAGAAAGAGTACAATTAAAATTCAAATAATATTATGGACCAGAATATAAAAAGAATGAAAGTAATAATCCTTATATTAAAAAAAAGGCTTTTGTGTATATTATTGTTTTGCATAGAGATTTGTATTTGTCCGTATTTTAAATGTTATTTGATAGTGAGATAAAGTTTTAATTAAATTCAATTAACAAAAATTACTCACATATTTTTGACAGAATTTTTTGCCCATATTTAAATATTTTCTGCAATCTAGCTTACTTTTATTTGCAAGTGGAATATATATATATTTGCGGATTTAGTGTTTACAAAAAAAAAATATCAATAGTTATAAAAAAATAAATGAAATGAATTCATAAACAAGTTATATTCTATTAAATATTATTTTAAAAAATGAATTATAAAAAGCAATTTGAAAATAAAATTGGATAATAAGGATTAAAATAGTTATTGATGTTATCGTTCACTTTACCACTTTTGCATTTTCTAAAAATGAAATAAACCCTAATAACACAGAAAAATTATTCCATTTATTTATCGATAAAAGAGTCAGGCATACATTTTTTTTATCTCTGCCTGACAGGATACAAGGATATGTAGATTCCAATGTTTAGTGGTTTAATCAGTTTATTGCTGGTTATCTTCACTTTTTATCAACATGGAATAACTTTTTAAAGTGTAGAAATGAGTTTAAAAGTTTCTTGAGTTTTCCTATTTTCAGTTCATTTGGGGAAAGGTCTTTATCTAAAAAAGAAAAAAACCAACATGTTAAAAAAAAGATTACACAATATAGTACTATTGTATATAAAAACAAGACTGTATTAAATATTATGATATATGCCTAATTCTATTTATTGTAAATAAATGCAATGGATATGTTTTTGTTTAAATGAAGAGTTGTTCTCTTTGTAGTATATTTATTTGTACAGTTAATTACTAAAGAGGTTATAAGACTTTTGAACACCTTAATGACAGATTTAACATTTAAAAATTCCATTCAATTAGTACAAGCTGAGTTGATTTTTTTTTTTTTTTACATAATTTAAGTTACTCTGTTCAGAATTGATTTTGCAACTTTAATTGAGTTACTATTCTACCACTATATTAAATTCTCACAGGGCAAAAAACAAACAAAAAATTTTTTCATTTTAAGAACTTCATAAATTGTAATACTAGGAGCCCCCAGCCAGCTTAATTTTTCCTGACTTCATGTTAGGATAATCTACTATAGTCTTATCAAATTCACACATTGCAATGCCACATTTTAATTTTCTTCTGAATTTATTAAAAATAGATAGCATTTGTTTATATTATTTACATCATCATTTTTTATTGTACTTGAATTAAATATGTAAGTTAATTATAAAACAACATCAAAATCTATTTCTTTATAAAGTTTAGAAGTACAAATATATAAAAGTAATAACTTTAAAATACATCAAAAAATTAAATATCATATGATTAAATTATTATATTACATCCATATGCACGTCTTTTTTGTAAAATATATTTATTATACTCTTTACTGAGGGAACCATTCAGTGACTTTATACCTAGTGCTTTAGAGTGATATAAAAACATTATTTTAAATAAATCCAATTATTATTTAAAATGTTTATTTATGAAGAAAACCAATCCAGAGAGATATCACAGCAATATTATAGCTCTATATTCAGAGTCAAGTATTTAAGTTTAACACATTATAAATCTAGATAATTATGACTAATAAATTCTGATATATTAGATGTGAATTCTGAGTGCACAAAAGTAACATGATTCAAATCAAAGTCGTTGCTTTTGGTAGGCATAATGTGATATCTTATAAAAATTTTATGACAGATATAATGTAAATGGCCAACGCAGTATAATGTTTTTTTTATTAATATGTTGCTGAATGGCATTTAATAATTATATGTTGAATTATTTCCATCATCTAATATTAATTGTTAGATGTCTTTAGAAAAATTTAAACTTTATTTTAAACATTTTAAATACATTCAACTATTAGTAAAAACATACAGGTTAGTATATAGCATGTTTTGAATAATATTATTCTTTTCACTTCTTCAGATGTTGATGGGCCAACCAGGGAGGAGTATTGGCATAGGGATAAAATCTGGAACAATTCATGAATATTGAATTTAAGATGATATTCTAACCAATGAGGCATAATCATCTTCAATTTAATGTTTATGAATCTAAAAATCCCAGATGTGATTTCCATAATAGTACTGTCATTGTTCAGGTTGACAATATGTGAAGAAGAGAAAATAATATTACTCAAAACATTGTTCTATATACTAATATGTGTGCCATTGCTAACAGTTGACTGTATTTGAAAAGTGTAAATAAAGTTTGAATTTCTCTAAAGACTTTAAGCATTTAATATTAGTTGACAGAAATAATCCAATATACACCTAAAATAAAATCAACACATGTTATTTAATATTCTGTTGCATTTTGTTAAATTTTTGTGGTTTCTGTAAATGAGTAAAATAATAAAAATCATTAAAAATATTTGAGTAGCAATATAAAGAGATCTAAAACCAAAACATTCAATGCTAAAATAGAAAAAGAAAAAGCTGTATTCATAAACATTTCAACATTCTGACCTCAGAAAATACAAATAAAACCACAAATTAATAAAGATACTGAAACAAAGTCATCTGAAGTTATGGAAAGACATCAAAATATAAACTTATTTATTAAAAATGATATCAGCCATTTTGAGGATGTTAAATTTGTCAAACAAGGAAATACTTGTGCTAATAACTATAACAAACTCTCCATACAGTAATGCCACCAAGTGCAAGCTTTCATAATCAATGGATGCAGGAAGGTATAGAGAGTTTGCTACCATTATTAATAGTCTGTACAAGCACATGAAATGGTGATCATGTGAAATGCTGGTGCCTTGAGATAAAGGCAAACTGGAATTTAAAACCTACAAGTACAATAGGATTAATAGATGATTTTGAAATATGTCCAGAAATTATAAATCAATATATTAGAATTACTCAGTAAAAAAAAAAATTATATTCAATTACTGTAGATTTCATCCCCCCCAAAAATGGATTACATTTTTCAAAATTTCATAGCAAAAAATGCGGGGAAAATAGTGAAAATGTAGACCACTTACCAAGTATTCTGTTGTTACTACAAGGTTTTTAATA
Organism: Epiperipatus broadwayi; assembly: GCA_028023455.1. NCBI lineage: Eukaryota > Metazoa > Onychophora > Udeonychophora > Euonychophora > Peripatidae > Epiperipatus > Epiperipatus broadwayi. The sequence continues at coordinate 4,584,018 of JAQFVV010012428.1, read as the reverse complement.
AATGTGTTTGCAATATGGGAATTTAATAATTGAATGAAAATATATACAAGGCTATATGAGCATAAGAGCTTCAAAAAACATTTACAAGTTACGCTTATTTGCATATAAATTGCTAAAAGAAACTAATATTGAAATACCAAAGAAATTAATCAGACAAAAATTAAAATATTTGGTAACAAGTTTTGTTGATTGATAAACCCATAAAGTTCATATCAAAAAGAAATGTGTCATTCTATGGATTTGAGGAGAAACTCTATATAATATAAAATTTCCTTGGTATTAAAAAACTACTATAGTTTGATCCAGCATTGCAAAGGCATTCACAAAATAAAAAACTCAATCACATAATCTTTATTTATAAAAGCATTTTGCCAATAAAGGCTACTGTTTTGTTATATTCTGTACCCGCATTCCCAACAGCAGTCATCAAGAACAAATGTAAATGGTAATTAGATATATAAATTGCAATGTAATATTAAATACAATAGAAAAACTATAATTATTCCATTAGAGTTTTAATAAAAATAAAGTAAAATAAAATTTTGTATAGCATTCTTTCACATAAACTTAAAACATAATGGTCAAGAGTATGATAATAGAGATAATATGAAAAGCATACTTAGATATGCAGGCATGACTTATAAAAAGAATGCCATAATCTACATCTTAGTTCTGGAAGACATTATCAAAACATGCTTAAATATAATGAAAATGTTACAATTGTAACCTGTTTTGGAAGATAAGGTCAAAACATATTCAGACGGAATCGCTTAATTTGAAGTTTCACAATGTATTTTCACAATTTCTGCATAATCTCTAAAAGATGAACTGTTTTTAGAGAATATATTAGGTCTGACTATAAAATACTCTGAAACTTAATAGGAATGTAAAATGAGAAATATCAAAGCTGTATAGTACCAAATAGCTGAAAATTATGATGCATTAGAAAAGTTATAGATAGCATTGACTATGCTCAAGCAAAACATAATGCTGAATTGTTATCTAGTTAAATAGGAAATAGCAAGATTTTGGTCTCACTAATTTTTTTGGCACTGTTTACTCTTTCAAGTGAATTTTGTGATTAAATAACATCAGAATAATACCATGCATGTTTTTGTATTTTCTTTATTTTGAAAGTTTTGCAACTGGTTAAAGAAAAATTGATGAAGCCTTGATTGATGCTAAATAATTTGGCAAAAACCAAGATCATATCAAAATAAATACTTATGTAAAAAATATATATATATAATTATGAATCTTCAGAAATCAGCTTTCAACGTTCAATGATTTGATCAAATGATAGAAAAATGCAGACATTTAAATCATTCTGTGAACAACTGAATAGCATCAAAACTTATTTATATTCTTATGTGGATTTTAAGGTCTTATCTATGAATACCATAAAAGGTGTATAGCAAATGTGAAATTGCCATTACAGGGTGCAAAAAAAAATTAAAATGACAAAACTGGCTAATATAAATGGATGTAATGTTTTATCTAAAAAATGGAGTCATTTAAGCCATTTCTTTAAATAGCGGTTCAAAACTGTATAAAAATACTAGAATTCTTTGTTTGCAATCTTTTTATTGCATCTCTAATATTTTCTTGACAGTAGCATCAGAAAAAAGGAGTTTTTTAAATTTGAAACTTATTAAAGCTTCTTTGAGGCCATCAATTAGGCAAGAATGTGTGTTTTTAAATTTGGACAAAATTTTAAAGTATTTTGAAAGAAAAAAACAAGAAAGGACTTTTTTTTTTTAGTGAAAAGCAATAATAATATGACTTATCTATAATTAATTATTAAACCTTTTCCCCAAATGATAGTTTGTTTCTAACAATGCTTTACACTTACAGTTTGATTATTCTAAACAAAAATGAAATATTTTTATTAAATCATTGTTTGTTTACTTATTAAACTTAAATATATACAATTTTTATTGACATGTGCTTAAATCCATTTGGTTATGAATCTTCAGATAAATCTTTATCAGATCTAAAAACAGCAGTAAAGATCTATCTTTTAATCAACTAGTAGATAAAGCACTGCAAACACTTAATCATAATTTACACAATTGAAAATGCATAAAAATCTATTGAGATTTATATGAAATTTTTAGGTCTTATTTAAGGGTACCAAAACTGGCATGCTCCCACCCCCAACAAATTGAAAACATAAACTGTAAAACAGAAATAGAAAATACCAAATCTGCTATTCTACATGCAATTTTTAAGTTTACATTTTGATTGCTTTCCATTTGACTTTATATATTGAGAGAGTATATGAACTTTATATAACTAAAATTTTAAAGAATTGAGCTTGGAGCCTATGGTACCACAAAAATTGTTCAATTTGGGCACCATATCATATGTTTAGTTCTGCTAATGCAGATTCATCTATTTATATTATATCCACCTGTGTTGTTTTTATTTATGATAGTTAACTTTTTATATTAGTTACATAATACTTTCCTTAGTTATGCAACCAACTAGTTATCCATCCCATATATTAGTTGGTAAAGAAAAGCAAATGCAAAAATATAATTCCAATGTGATGCAGTTTCTATTACTAATGAGATACATTACAATAAGATTTTTGCTTTTCATCATAAAATTGATTTGTTTTTAAAATTAATTTTATGTATTTCTTCTTAAAATGCCATATTAGTAAAGGTGATTCTAATTCTTTTGATATATTAGATAGAGAGTATTGAAAATAATAAGCAACTGTTTACTTGCAGTTTTTTTTTTTGCACATAACTATAATAAAAATTCAAATACAGAAAGTAATATTAACAATATTTAAAGCCATAGAGGAAGCAGAATGCCTGATTGGATGAGATGATCAAGATTGGGAGAAAATAATCATTTGTGTAATTATTTTGTAGTAAAGAGATGAAAACAGTAACATATACCATTAAAAAGTATATATATCTGTTTAATATTAATTATATGTTGGACTATTTACATAATCTAATATTAAAAACTGAATGTTTTTTAGAAAAACTTTAAACTTTATACTTTTCAAATACACTCAATGCTTCAAGCAGAATTATTCTCTAATCAGATGTTACTGACCTGAGCAGTAGCATGACTAGTATGGGAATCAAACCTGGAACTTTAGATTCATGAGTGTAGAAATTTAAGGCAATGCTCTAATCAACTGAGTTATTTTTCCAAAAACTCAGTTAATTATAGTTTTGCCTTAAAATTCTAAGCTAAAGATACAACTTTGAAATATTGTATTAATTATTAACCTATGTAATATTACTAACAGTTGAATATATTTGGAAAGTTTAAATAAAGTTTACAATTTTTCTAAAGACATTCAGTAATTAATATTAGATGATGGGAGTAATCAAATATATAAATAATAGTAAAACACTATTATCACTTATTGTCAGACAAACAATATCTGCTTAGTATAGTAGTTAACATGATTTTTTTTTTTAGTTTAATGCAAATAAAAATGCAAGTTTATACAGTATTTATACCTATGATTATTATTTAGTACTTCTCAACAAGATGGGACTTTGTTCACAACTAACACAACAGTTGATATTTGAAAAAAAAAACATTGCATAGCATATAACTACACAATAAAAGTGTGTTCATTTCTAATGCATAACTAGACTCTGGTGAGCTTTTTTCCTTTGGTATTGATAATTTTTTATTATGTATTATCAGAACTTTATTTTATTTATGTATCTCTTTATTAATTATCATCAATAATTATGTAATTCAGTTTGGTTATGTTAATAAGTATTAATGCTTATTATAGTTTTTCTGCTATGATTAATATTTAATTTCTTTCTATTCTCGTATGAATTATGCTTTATTAGAAGTTTCTTTCAATTCTTTAATAGACATATTACAGAAAGTTTGTAATTATCAGGTAATAACTTGAAAATAATAATGTTTTTTGTTTTTTTTTTATAATAGTAACTTTATTCATCATGTTATAATTTAAGCTGATGGTAAAAAATCTAAATATTTCTAGTCAAAAAGAAAATTTTTCACACATTTAGGCCAAGAAATTCTACCAGAATGATGAGTACTCATTGAATCTCATGATCCTCAAAGATGATTTGGTTAAAATGAATACCAACACTTGCCTCTCAATATTAAATAAGACATAAATATCTTTCAAAGCAATAAAAATATATTTTATAGTCACCAATCAAGAAATATGAGTGCATTAACCAAAGCATCACATCACTAATTACAAATCCCCCGATGTCAGGTGAAATTTATTGACTAATATTAAAAGATTAAAACATGCTATAACTAATATAAAAATGTATTAAACAATTAATTAAAAAAGTACTGACAGACATGTAGAATTTATATTATTAAGATTAAACAAACAAAAAATATTTTCCATAGAAATAAAATTTGTCATTAAATACTGACAAAAGGTTTTAGTTAATTTCAGAAATATCTAAGCATTATCACATCTCAAAAACACATTTTTTTAAACAATTTTTTTTTGTTTTCCCACAATATCATACCCATTTACCAGCACAGAAATTTAGATCAACTCCTCTCATGCATGTATTTTGCAATCAACCTTTTCTTATCAAATGATCTAGAATTATCTTCATGCCCATATTGATAACTTGATAATTTTTAAGCAAAGAAGACTGATTTCCATGTGCTTTTCCACATCCTGTAGAAAGATAAATAATTTCTGCATTGCAGTAATATTTTCCAAGTTATTTTATTTTTATCAATGCATCTCTTATTTCAAGTCCACCTTATCATAACCATCCACCACAGCAAAAGCTCAGATCACTGTCTCCCATTAGGCATGCATTTTGTAAATAACCACTACCTGTTGCATGAGCTAGAAATATCGCACACCAATATCTCCATACCCATGTTGACATACGCACACACATATATATATTGTTTACAATTAAGTGATGACATTTTTATAACTATAAAATTAATTAAAATCATGTAATACTATGTATATTGTTGTAATGATTTATTTTATTATATATATGTATTATTACTGTTTTGTCAATATTTTATAAGTGACCAAGTGTAAAATAATTTTATTTTTTATTTTTACTTCTAGTGAGCAAAACAGTTATCTCCAGTGGTCCTTCATAGAGTAACAGTGAAGGCTTTACAAATTCCATATGGTGATTTTTTTTGTTTTTGTTAATCAACTATCCAAGAATGACCAGATATTTATTTACTGACCAATATTGAATGACAAACTGGATTGGTTATAGACTGACAATCAGAAACAAAAGTCCTAAACCTGTTCAAAATGTGAAAAAAAAATTATTATTAATTTTTGAAGTAAATTTTGGCATTAATTTTATCATGATAAATATTTTATGAGTACAACCTTGTTTTGTTTCACAGTTTTATCTTTTAAGCATATTTTGAATACAATCATTTTGATTTTTTTATATTCAGAATGAAAAATATCACTTAAGAAATGCTAGCTATGTTAAATTTGCATTTTTTTAAATGTGGCTATATTAATTGAATGACATGTCAAACTGAAGAAAAATTTATTAAACCACTATAACATCATATGATAGCCATTTCTTAGGCTTTTATAATTTGTTAATACAATAGCAACTCTCTCCATTCAATATTTTCACTAATAGCAAGCCATAGTAATCAATGGATGCTAGAAAATTATTAGGCATTAGATAAGGATTTTGATGCACTAACCTTCAAGCATCCATTGATTATTATGATCTGCACTAGGTGGAAATATTGTATGGAGAAAGTTTTTATTGTACTAAAAAAAAATTATAAGTGTATATCTGCAGCAGACACATTTTCTAAACTTATCTGGATTTTTTTTTAATTTAAAGAGCATAGGAACAAAATGTGAATGCTAAAACAAGTGATAATTAAAATACTATGATATTATTTCAGTTACTAAAATGAAAAGGTAACAGTTAAAGATTTTACCTCCAAAAGGTTTTTTTTTTTTCAGATTTAATAAAGTTTAGATTGATGTCACCACATGCATATAAGCGATATATCTTATAGTAAAAATTTTTATAAATATAAATAAATGCATGGTTAGTTTGGAAGACAAGTGAACACAAGTACTAAAATAACAGAATAACCTCAATTGACAAACTAAGATTTTTTTTCCACAATTATCGTTGAGTTTCTCTTCTCATCTATCTTTTATCACTACTCTCAAACATGTAAGATAGTATAAAATTTATGAAGTCTAGTTTAGTCAAAATAAATTTGAGAGACTAAATAGCACGTTGTTAATTAAATTATTCTTTTTAGACAGAAATTTGAGATATAATAAAAGCAAAACAAAGGTAAACTTTTTTGTACACTAATTGCTTGGCAGAAAAGCTTATAATAAATCTGAAATTTTTGAAAAATAAATTATGAATTGTTTGACATTTGGCATAGAAGCAATGCTTCTTCAAATTATTCTTATATTATTTACATAAATAATGACTTTATGGAAGAAAGAAGATTTGGAATTGTACAGATAGATAGTAAAAAATAATAGTATAAACAATGAATTATTCCATAGAAAATAAGCGTTTATTGGCAACTCTTGTTGAGAAAAGCTTAGAAGGCTTCTGAAAATTGCAAGTGGAAAATTTAATTTGAAGTGATAATTAATTATGCCAAAGGCATAACTATTACAAAAACTATATAATGCAAAGAAGTTGTCATGCATAAAGATTCAAGTTCAATCATCATAATCTTTTTTTTAAAAACTACTTATCCTTAGGACTGAATCTACATGGAATATCAATTTAATGAAACATAATAAGATGTGGCATTGAGAAAGCTGTATTACCATTTGCTTCTGGATTCCAATAAACAAAAATAACTTTCTTTATAAAATTATGTTAACTCAAGTTAATTTTAATTTGCATAAATGCAAGTGGATAAAGTTATTTTAAAAAATAATGAATAATTTTATATATATATTTAAATATTAAAAAAATTGTTTTGGTGGCTTAAATCAATTGTAACCACAACAACTGTAAACAATAATTAAGGAGATTAACTGTGTAAGTCGAATATAGAGAAATGGTTAAAAGTTTAAAAATTGAATCTGCTTTATTATTTGTATTAGACAAATAAGAAAGCTGTGAACTTAAATATTGTGATCTCAATGAAGTTAGGAATTTATTATTAGTTTCTTAATACTATTTTATACTTAATAGTAAATTGTTAACTAAATTCATACTACATGATCTAATTTAAATGTATATTATAATATTGTTTATAGTATAGAAATTACATATGGTTTATTAAGGTTTACAGCCTTATTAAATATTACTTATATAATATTTAAAGCAATAATTTGTAGTTTTTTCATATCTGCCTTAGACTCATTTACCATAATATTTAATTACTTAACGTTTATGAAAACCATCTGATTATTTTACCCTCGAAAATCTAATTAGCTTTAACTTTGGTATTTATAAGAAAAAGGATATTGTATATTATATTAAGATGATACAAGATTATTCTGCAGACAATTGAAAAATGAAATATTGAAAGTCATGAAATGATCATCAAGGAGGAGCTGATTGTCTTGTTATTTTGGGGTGATGCCAAGGTTAGTAAAAAAAATTATGTTTGAATTTATTAGTTGGTATAATTTCAACTTTGTTAAATATAATTTGCTTTTATATGAGATGTATACTATTTCAAAAAATTGAGAGTCGGTACTGTTTAAAGTGATTTATCATTTTAAGTATGAATACTTAATAAACAAGTATCTCCTATTAACAAAATGTAAAAAATAACTATTTAGACGATTTTCATGTGCTTCGCAGATAAAGAAAGTTAATTATTGAATTATCTGATGCTTTCTTAATAATGAGAAAGTAAATTCTTAAAATTATAACTTATTTTTTGCATTCATTTTGTTAGTGGAAGAGAAGTAAAAAAAATTACCCTGCTAAATCGATACAATTACAAATAAAGAGACAAGTCAGTTTTTGAATAGCATTCACCAATTCATTTAATTTAAAATCACATTAACTTAAAATTATAAGTCTGGAAATATGCAATTCTAGAGAAGGAAATTATTATTAATTATTTTCTTTTTTTTTTTTTTAAAAAGGAGGTTATTTAATAATATGTTATTATTGGTTAGACAAAAAAAAAACATTGTATAAGATCAGGAGTTATTTAATAAACAGCAAAAGTAGTCAAAATATAGTGAAATAAAAAAAACAATGAATGGCTGAGATGAAAATAAAAGATTTTCTTTAATTAAAGTTTTTAAAAAGAAATTAAAAGTTTAAGAGTTATTAATGTAATTTATAATAGAAATAAAAAGGCTAGTGCTCTAAGATAAATATGTACAATCAGTGTAATATAAGGATTAAAGCTAATTTACTTAAGTTCTGTGATTTATACATATGAAGTCTACACCAGCTTCTGGTCTATAATTTAGAGAGTAATCTAGTTATAATAATAAAAAAATCAAATAGTTTGCTGCTCAGGGATCAAATGATGTTTGAGCACAAAAATAAGATTAAACTGTGATGGACTTTTGATTTTTAGTTATGTATCTCCCACTGTTCTAACCATAGCATCTAATTGTTCAAGATAAATACAAAATGTTTAACAAGTCATTTTCTAAATATTTAAAATAGAATATTAATTTATTCTTTTTATATCATTATTTATTGACTCATTCTATTCTGCACAAAAACCATTACATTTCATTATAAAATAACCTACTTTTAAAAGAAAATGACAAAATCAAAATATTTTCATTATTAATAATGTAGTGTGAATTACATTTCCTGTACATTTAATATTGTAATTTTTTTTTTTATATCTAGAACATTCTAGAAACTATACAAACTCCACACACTTTTAAATAATAATGTCATATCATCATCATCATTTCTTAAATACATATAAGAATAATTAATTGTATTCTATTAATAGATAGATGGAATTTGTAAACAAGCTCATTCATCAAAAAGACTATCCAATTGATCATTTTCATTTCAATAACTTAAGTTTTCTCTTTTGGTGGTTTCAACTAATTTTTTCAACTTGAATGCCAACCTTAAAGCAAATATGAATTATTGACAAAGTTATTTTCTGAAAAGAAATATTCATATTAAGCACAATAGTATGTTTGTGAAACAATGCTTTATATCTATGAATCTTTGCTAGGCATTCTCTTTCTTAAATTATGTTTTAAAGATTCATTACACATTTTATTTATTTTTATAATTATGACATAGGTATTTTTTTCATAAATAAGACTTGCCTGTTTAATATATTTTTTATATTAAAAATTATATATATATTTTTCATAATGTAGTGTTCACATTCTGATATGTGCAGGCAAATACAATCTTCTGACAAAGTTCTCTTTCTTTAAATTTTTTTCTCTCAATTCCTGTTAATAGAAATGACTCTTTATAAAATTACTTTAGTACATGATAATTTTAGTTTACATAAATAATATAATTGTTGTAATTCTTATTTTTCTTAGTTATCTTAATTTCTTTCATTTTTAATATAAAACAATAAGTTAATTAATTTTGAAAATAGATTTTTAACCACAGACCTTTTTTAAAAACTTAATTAAGATTTTTTTCTATATTAAATTTATTTAGTAAATTTTATTTATCCACAAACCAATCAATGTCAAGTTAGATGAAACATTAAAACAGGCAAAACTCTCAATCATGTGATGTTTATTAGATGAAACATTGTTATATTACTATCATTATTATTATTAGTATTTAAAATAATGTTTCATTAGAGAGAGAAAAATATCATTACATACATATAGATATATTTTTAATGTAAAATAAGTGAACAATGATAATAAAAAAATATAATGTATGTTATACAATTTATTATTCTTTTTACTTTTTGCCATTTAGTGCAATGTTAAAGTAACTGGCTAAATATTAAATGATTTTCAGATTGATTTTCATCTGAGTAAAATAAAAATAATTCAGTTTGGTCAATAAAATGAAACTTTGGTGTTATATTCTACTTGGATATTTAAATGTCATATGACATTTCAAGCAATTAACTATACCGTTGTTTTTATTTAATATTCATTGTGGTTTTTAATTAACACTTTTTAAAAATCTTGTTGAAAAGTATTAATTTTTTTTATTTAAAATAAACTTATAAAGATATTCTAATATAATATATTTACAATATTCACCATTTGTAATATTAATGTTAAAAGTTTCACAATATCAGTATTTATATCACTAAGCAAAAAAGGAATATCATTACTTGACTTCAGCTTAGAAAACATATTTGTGCAATATTCAATGCAAGAATGAAGAAGTTGAATATATTTAGATATTGTGTTTTGGAAATATATAAATTATATTGCATGATAATAAAAACAATGTTAATACTGAATATTATTTTGTGAATTTTAAATTTATTTATTTATTTCAGATGTATGAATGAAGCCTGGAGATGCAGATATATAACAAACAAGAGAGCACACAGTCCCAACATTCATAACAGATAATATTCAGATGTTCAACTGATTGTTTTTATTAATTAAAAGGGGTTCATTTTAGCTATGTAATAATAATATACAATACCATATAAATATTCGGAATAATCACTTTGGAAGTGAAAAAATAAGAAAAGCTTAAACTGGAATGTTTATAAACTTAGTATAGTATGCTGAGCATGCTTTCATCATCTCTAAAATGATATCATAGTCATAACAATATAGTCACAAAGTATTGAGTTATGAACACTAGTCTAATTAAATTCTAGTATTGCAGGTAATAAAAACAGTACAAAGTTTTTTTTTTGCATGAAAACATGAAATGTTGCTGTAACACACTGTTATTTAGATAACGTTTTAGATAAGATATATTTTAATTAATTAAAATAGAAATTCCTGCATCTTATTTGAGTCTGGAGTTTAAAAACTACATTTTAATTAATGATGATAACCATCAGATGATCTTACATACAGGATTCATTTTATGCTACTATTATGATTATAATATAATAATCACATTCAATATTAACTTTTACTATAGTTAAGTGAAAAAATTACCAGATAGTCCAAATCATAATAGAAGTATATAAAAAGCAAAACAATGCTTGAGATGTAGTATATTGAATGAGTAGTTATAAAAAATTGTCAGTAAATGTTAACACTGAAATTCATCATTTTGCATCAAAAATTATCATAATAACTTGGATATGCTAATAAATGTTTGTTCATTATCTATTAATATGTAAGAACAATCAATTAAAAACATTGTTTGATTTAATGAAAAAATAACTACAACTATAGTTAGGATTTGGTCAATTACATGAAATGGCCCCCTGTAGCCAAATTTCTTTGATGATGCAAAATTTTTATTGTTATAAAAGCATTTTACTATAATTAATAAAAACGTCTAGGGCATTTAATAGATATCCATAAATTCAGCTAGCTAGCTATAGTAATTTTAGAAAAAATCTAAGTTTTCATTTATCTCTGATAGAAAATAGTGCAGTAATTTAACATGAGAGAATCTACATTATAGTCATCAAATAGCTATAAATTTGCAATAAATTTATCTTAGTCATTTCTTCATTCATTAACAATTATTCATAAATATGAGCTTTCAATGGTATTACTTTGAAATACTTCATTTGATTTATTGTTTGAGACACTGCTTCCAAATTATGTAGAACAAAAATATTTCATTCATTCACAGACACAAAAATAAGTATGACCTAAGTTCAAAAGAAAAAAGAAATACTAAAAATAAGATGTTAAAGGTAGAATACAACTATCTTCACAAATATCCCAAGGTAATCCTGTACTTTTATTTACATCTTATGATATTGTTTTGTAGTGTCTGTTACCATAAATGTTTTTTTTTGTGTGATCAAGTTTAATATCTTGCTTAATTGTAGCTGTCCATTGAATTTTATCAGCACATATTTTTTTCCAAGAAAGCAATCAATAATTGCATCTTTTTATAGTGCCTTTAAAATAATATTTATAGCACAAACATCATTTATCTCTTTCACAAAACATGTTCAAGTTCATTATAATATATATTTTAGAAAGTCTGAAAAATTTGCCTCATATATCCAATATAATAATCATTTGTCTTAACAATAGTAGATTCAATAGCATCACATTCACAAACTTGAAAACATATTGATTTGTTATATGTTTTTGTGTACTATTTTTACATTTATTAGGAAATCTATGTTTCACTTTCATACTTTAAATAATTGCAGTTTATTAAGTTAATTTTTTATTTCTTTTTATTTTAGATCTCACATTTAGATTAGATAACATTCATAAGAACATTGATTATGTTATTTATAATACCATTTAGATAGAGATTAAGATGACTGTCTATTATAAAATGGAGAAGAAAAATAAAACAAAAAAAAAATTTAATAAGTATTATCAGACTTAAACTCTTTTAACCTGAAGAGGTCACAACTTATCTGAGAGATACAAATAAAGTCTTTTTTTTAAATACAGTTAAATATATCAGGTATGCAGATTCAAATTCATCACTAGTTGTGTATTCATACATATCTGATGTTAACCATAACATTTAAGTATCAGTTTGGTTATAACATGTCTTTCATAATTGTGTATGATGTTCAATAATAGATTGTATCTGAAAGATACTGCAAATTTGAAATCAGTGTTGGTGTCATTGTAAAAAGTATTTATATCTTGAGCACTGCAAGATTGCTTGTGATGACAGTTACAAACATTTCACATGCTAACAATTAAGGGTTCTGATTCATTAATGTCAAAGACATATTTTGGGTTGTATATTTTAGAAATATTCATAGTTTTGTTATTTAAAAAAACTTTTTATATTTTGTCATTTAATAATTTCTTGATTGTGACTTAAAGCAATAAAAAACATATATTTTATTATATAAGTATAATAAATGCAAATTTACAGTATTTTACAATTTTTTCTTCATTTTGCATTTCAGCTCATACTAATAAATAATATATCTTTCAGATATATACAATTTATGCTGCAATAACTGAAAACTTGTGCAACTACACTATTCTGCATCATAAATTACCAGGAAAAATAAGAATAGCTAAAATGTAGTATTATATTAACTTTTTTCTCTGGCAACAGTGATGTATATATGTTTTTCACCTGATTTTGTAATGGAAATCAAAGTGTAATTACATATAAATTTGTATAATAATAATAATAATAATAATAATAATAATAATAATAATAATAATAATAGAATGCGCATGCGCGTGTATGCCTAAGTCATCAAGAACGAAGGTCTTATTAATAATCTTTTTTTTCCCATATTCTAATCGTTTTCACACTTAAAAACTGTGATATATATCTGTGATAGATAAAGACAGCGATGGCTGATTACTGAACAGTTGTTTTTCTAGCAAAAAGTAAGTAATACGGTCGTTCATAACAAAAAATAATTCTAGCGTCATAAACAAACATGGCGTCGCGTCAAGAAGTAAACGACGTAAATTGCACTCAAACAAACGGCGATAAAATGAAAACTGCGACTATCGCAAAAACATACGCAAACGTAACAAAAATAAACCAGCAGCTTCACAGCATCGAAAAAAGTCCAGCATTAACACAGACAGCAAGATTTAGGAAGGTAAATCAAGCCGACATAAATAATTTAAACCTCGTGGAAAACAATAATGAAGAGCCCTCCCCAACGATATGGAATCAAGATGAACTGCAAGAAATAAACGTTAATTTCAACAGTACCATCCCAAAAAAATTATTCGCAACTTTCCAAAAATTTTTTTCACCGAGATCATTAGTGTTAGCTGTCACTGATAGGAATTTAACACTCTATAAATTCCCCAGAGAGCTTCTTTACGAGGAGCTGACAGCAACAGCATTGTGGGATACAGTCTCTAGTATTGGAGAGCATCCAAACTCGCGATACGTTGCAATTCAGTTTTTCGATGAACATCAGCGTGCAAGATTTCAAACTAAAGTAAAAACTTTAGGAAGCTACACGCTAATAATAGTCGATCAAAGCTTGCAAAACTATTGTAACGGAATAATTAAAAACACTTACTTCGGATATACCATTCAGGATTTTCAAAAATTAATACAGTCATTTGGCAAAGCTATTTATATAAAACAAATCTACTTATCCGACACCCCCATACCGGTTTTCAGCAACAACTTTCATTTCAAAATAAAGCTGAATGACAATGTAAACCCGGAGGATATTCCAACACAAATAATTGACCAGAATGCAATACTGACTATTCATATAAAAGGATTAAGGCCGAGATGTTTTGCGTGGGGTGAAACCGGACACTTAGCAATCGATTGCAACACCAAGATCAAGCAGAAAAAGCAACCGAGCTCTGAAGATCAACCAACAGAAGCTCACCAACCGGAATCAAACAGTACAAAACAGATAACGAAAACAACTAATAAACAAGAAAAAATTAATAAAAAAACCACAGATCAACAGCAATTGAATAATAAAAAAACTGCACACACGTTGCCAGCACCTGAAATTCTGGATTTATCAACAAAATCAACCAATAGAATTCAAACCCCTACTAATAAAAAAACAGAAAGTCAACAACCTCAAGACGCTCCAATAAAAAAAAATAGCGCACAATCTAAGTCAGCCTACCAAAAATACTGATGAAAAAGAGATAATAAAAGAACAAATAAACTCACACAGTAATAGTGATCAAGAAAAAATATATATAACACACCAAACACCCAATATTAAAAATAATACAACAATGGAAATTATGGAAGCTATCACCCCAAATATGCCTCAAATCACCAAAGCTGACACAGAACAAAGAAGAAGACCAGGCCGCCCACCAAAGAAAAATAGAGGGCCCAAAAAAATCAAAACAGAATCCAACCTTAGCCTTTCTGATCACAACAATACAACTACAGTGGAAACAGATGAAGATCTGGAAATGGAATATGAGAATGAATGGGAAGAAACACCAGATCAACCCTAATATTTAAATCTCAACCAAAAAACATATAATGAAAATAAAAATTGCGGCAATCAATGTCAGGGGTTTGAACTCAACCTCAAAAATTAATAAGTTAAAACATTGGATCAAGGATATACAACCACACTTGCTTGGTATACTTGAGACAAAAATTTATGCTGGATCACAAACTGACCCAGCCAAACATTTAAATACAGAAGGTTTCTGTGCATGCTCCAGAGACTCTTCCTCTCCCTCAGCTGGAACTGGACTCATAATTGCTAGAAATTGCCCATTCACAACGTTCAAAATAATTCACATTGACATGAACTTATTAATTGCAACCTTCAACCAAAAAAGCATAACAATAAATCTGGTTTTTGTATATATGCCTTTACAGGATAAAAAAATAGATACCATAATTGCAAACATTAATTCAAGGTTAGCTACAACTTCAAACCCAACCATCTTAATTGGAGATTTTAATTTAAAATATCAGGAATTTACCCAACGTTGGCTTCACAGAATAAACATACCACTAATGAGTGGCCAAGGTTTTTTGCCAGATAATGCCATCTCTTTCCACAATAATCGCTTCTCTTCACTTATTGATCTGTGCTTTTATTCTCCAATGCTTCACCACCTTATTGAAATAAAACAGACTCCCTCAACTTTTCCGATCACTCAGCTCAAATAGTCACAATTGACTGTGCCCAAATTCAAATATCACCCTTTCCACTTACAAGAACAATAAGAGTTTTACTCCCAGAAACAACCCCTGAATTTCTGTTCTCTGAGACCTACATAATGCTAAACAAAATCAAAGATATGACTTTGAACCCGGTCCAGAAATATCTAGCATTTATGGGAATGTTGTCCTTTAACATTAACCATATAACAAAAAAACAACCTCCACCATCAAGACTTTTGTCTCTGGCAGATCAGTTACACCAGAGAATAATCATGATTAACCCATCACACTGCACCCAGCAGTATATATTCAAGCTTACACATGCATACAATAAAGCATGTGAAGAACTCAAAAGCTATCTGAAGATAAAGAAAAGCAAGGTATGCCTAACCAGGCCACACACTTGGACAAGAGATTATATAAGATGGGCGCTGGGGAACCAACCAGATGTAAAAGTGCCAATGGCACTATATACAAATAGTGGAACATATGCAGGACACAATATGATTATGCCAATTTTTGAATATTTTAAAGAAAAATTACAAGAAAGACAACCATATAAAATACCACATAATCTGTTTGGCCCACCAGAGACAAAAACCCCATTCTCAAAAGATCTCTTCACAACAAAACTAAATACTATTCGAAGAGCTTGCCATCCAGGTAGTCCTGGAGTTCCATTGTTTGTATTAAAGCATCTAAGTAAATTCACAACAGAATATTTATGTCAGTTAGCAAACCATCTAGCACAACAAATTCAACCCATGGAGGGTGTCTATCCAATAGCCATAGTACCCTATAATAAAAAGAAAGCAATTATTCCACCTATTACAGACCTCAGACCAATATCTATGGGACCTTTGCCAATCAAAATTCTGGAGAAAATTATTAAAGATGAAATTGAACCGTATATAATGCCACTTATCTCCGAAGCACAATATGCAAATAAAAACTCTTCAACAACAGAAGCAGCTTTATTCTTCAAAGCAATTCTAGCAACAGTAAAACAGCAGGAAAAAATACGGACCCGTTGTTGTGCAGCTTGACATAGAAGCTGCATTTGACTCAGTCAATATATACACACTTCTAAAAATGCTAAAAGACACAGAAATTCCTAGAACACATCTATATATAATTGCTAACCTGCTTCTGAACAGAGAGATCCATATAACTTTAAATGGAAGAAACTCACCATCTTTCACGCCCACCAAATCTATATCCCAAGGATCCCCTCTTAGTTCACTATTGTTTATATTTTACATCAATCCCCTTATTAAAAGCATACAAAATGCATTTACTGGGATCGAGATACCAGACACAACACAGCGCACTACTTGCATCGCCTATATGGATGATGTTACCATATTCCTAACATCAAAAAAACAAATACCGCAACTCCAAAAGATATTACAAGAATATTCACAAAAATATGAATTATCATTTAATCCAGCAAAAACCACAGCCTGGTCTCTATACACTGGTAAACCCTGTACATCAATTTACAAATCAAAACCAAACTCTTTCCTTGGGTTCCCATTTCATATGGGAATTACAGGAATGAGATGTCATATCCAAAATAAACTTAAAGAAGAAGCCACAAAAATTATAAACTCCTTGTCCAAGGCATATCTTTCACTATATTCCAAAGTACAGTTAATTAACCAGCTTATCACAACCAAAATAACTTACTATGTACCGGTTATTTCATTCTCAAAGGGGTTCATTTCAAAAATTAAAACCATATATAATAAACTACTTTGGGCCAGAAAAACAGTAGCAATTTCCACAAAAAAACTTAGCCAACCTCTAATTAAAAATGGACTTGGCTTGCACAACATCAATGTTTTTCATATACAGAAGTTAAGGAACTCAATAATCACAATACTTGCCAAATACCCCAAAATTAACCACTTGCTAGAAGTTACTCCAACAGATAGACCACCTCCAAAAGGTTCCTTTTTCACCAACATTATATACCAATGCAAAACCACAGACAAGATTCCAGAACAGTATTTGCATAAGTATTCATACTGGGATATTTATGGTTTAATAAACAGAGAAGCAGATACTAATGTTATACAACCTATGCTAGGAATTAACAACAAGAGACTACTCAAGGAATATAAAAAATGGGCTCTAGAGCCCAAATACTTTGATTTTATCATGAAAATCAATCTCATTGCCTTGCCAACAACCCACTTTCTTTATCATAAAAGAATGTATATATCTATTGACCCCTTCTGTGGACTCTGCCATCGAGCAGAAGAGACACTGGACCACTTTATTTATCAATGTGTAGCACTTAACCAAACACGACAGATGATATGTAACACCTACAGAAAACCGGGTACAATCATTAATCACATAATAGCTGCTTTTCAGGGAAGATCAATACCTAGCATTAGGGCAGCCACATTTGTTCTATATGCGTATTGGTGCACCGATGTACTTTCTTAATTGGCAATAACACCAGACGACACCCAGCTACATTTAGCAACAAACTGCTACACATTCGAAATAGAGATAAAATAATAACCAACCCCCACTTATATGCAGCAACATGGTCATTGTTAAAACAACCATCAATGCTGTGAATGCTGCAAAGAAAAACTATCATACAACTAACATTCAAAGTGATATGCGGACAAAACTGAATAAGCTCCTCAAACTTTAGAACTCTGATTATTTTTGCTTGTTTAATTTTTATACTGTTATAGTCCATTAACCACAAAGTGTAACCACTAAATTCATTTATATGTGTTTACCCTAATATTATTCATTGTATGTTAAATTTCAAATTTTTCTAGATGTAAACTTATGTAAACCATTGAGATCAATAAAGCCTTTATTGAAACGTAATAATAATAATAATAATAATAATAATAATAATAATAATAATAATAATAATAATAATAATAATAATAATAATAATAATAATAATAATAATAATAATAATAATAATAATAATAATAATAATAATAATAATAATAATAATAATAATAATAATAATAATAATAATAATAATAATAATAATAATAATAATAATAATAATAATAATAATAATTCAATTCAATTCATTTATTTAAGTGCTAAACAACAGCATAAAGCCAATTACAGCTTGCACGTACAATAAAAGTGAAAATAAAGCATATAACATAAAATGAAAATATAAATGTATACATAATAAAGTAAAATTTAAAAGACAAAATCAAACTTCACATTTCAGTTTAACAAGATCTTACAAAATTTCTTATAATCAATAATAATAATAATAATAATAATAATCATCATCATCCACACTGATTGAAGAACTCAAGCCAATATACAACAAAATATCACTCAATAATGACAACAAGTATACATACTGGGACATTTATAATATACTATATCCAAACCAGACACCTAATCTACAACCATCAGTTCTTGGAATAGACAACAGGCAACTACTGCAACAATTCAGAAAATGGTCATTAGAACCAAAATTATTTGATTTTCTACTTAAGCTTAATCTCAATGCTCTACCCACAACCCATTTCCTTAGATTTCGTAGATTCTATACAAATATAGACCCCATGTGTGGGCTATGTCATAGAGAAGAAGAGACACAAGATCATTTTCTTCATTCCTGCAGTGCCCTAGAAACAATACGTCGCACAATGTTTACCACATACAGAAAGGCTATCATTTCAATTGATGAAATAATAAATATGTTTAAAAAAGGCAACAACCCTGCTATTCGTGCAGCAACATACAGCCTTTATGCCTACTGGTGCACCAGATGCACTTTTGCACTTGCCAATAACCCTCGACGCCACCCAGCAACATATTCAATAAAACTAGAACTGTTAAGAAAAAGAGACAGCATCCTAGCTCAACCAGATATATTTGCAGCCACATGGTCACACTTGAAACAAAGATCCAGTCTATGAAATATAAAGGCCAATAAGATAGATGATGACATTTTGAACATCAGCATTTTTTCCAACTTTAAAAAAAATGCAAGCATAAACTGAACTAAATAGAAGACCAAATTTAAAAACAAGAAGAAAAAAAAAGTATGCAGAAAAGATAAAGACTTATATACTGAAAGTTGTAATTTGTTTTTCATTTGTAAAAAATCAATATATTACTAGATGTGGCTCTGTAACTTTTTAGACTCAATAAAGTTTTGCTTTGAAACATAATAATAATAATAATAATAATAATAATAATAGTAGTAGTAGTAGTAGTAATAGATATACGGATAATATAATAATAATAATAATAATAATAATAATAATAATAATAATAATAATAATAATAATAATAATAATAATAATAATAATAATAATAATAATAATAATAATAATAATAATAATAATAATAATAATAATAATAATAATAATAATAATAATAATAATAATAATAATAATAATAATAATAATAATAATAATAATAATAATAATAATAATAATAATAATAGCTGCTTTTCAGGGAAGATCAATACCTAGCATTAGGGCAGCCACATTTCTTCTATATGCGTATTGGTGCACCCGATGTACTTTCTTAATTGGCAATAACACCAGACGGCACCCAGCTACATTTAGCAACAAACTGCTACACATTCGAAATAGAGATAAAATAATAACCAACCCCCACTTATATGCAGCAACATGGTCATTGTTAAAACAACCATCAATGCTGTGAATGCTGCAAAGAAAAACTATCATACAACTAACATTCAAAGTGACATGCGGACAAAACTAAATAAGCTCCCCAAATGTTAGAACTCTGATTATTTTTGCTTTTTTAATTTTTATATTGTTATAGTCCATTAACCACAAAGTGTAACCACTAAATTCATTTATATGTGTTTACCCTAATATTATTCATTGTATGTTAAATTTCAAAATTTTCTAGATGTAAACTTATGTAAACCATTGAGATCAATAAAGCCTTTATTGAAACGTAATAATAATAATAATAATAATAATAATAATAATAATAATAATAATAATAATAATAATAATAATAATAATAATAATAATAATAATAATAATAATAATAATAATAATAATAATAATAATAATAATAATAATAATAATAATAATAAATCAGCAATTATTTTTATAGCGTCTGTATACAATTGTAATTACATTCATATCGGCCTTTCAAGCCAAATTGTGCAAACGCTTTTGCGAGTGTTAAATAATAAATGAATACCATCTGACCAATACAAGATATAGAATTTATGCAGGAATAAAAGGAATACTCTTATTCCTACAACTCAAATATTTATATATGAGCAAATCTGAAGTACTGGCACAGAAGGTGTGACTATAGAACAGTCACTTTAAATTACTATATATAACGTATGAATGAATGACGCCAATGAAATTTACTAGAATTTACTGAACGTCATTCCCACTGAAACACAATCATATATATAAATCAGCATTTATTTTTATAGCGTCTGTATACAATTGTAATTACATTCATATCGGCCTTTCAAGCCAAATTGTGCAAATGCTTTTGCGAGTGTTAAATAATAAATGAATACCATCTGACCAATACAAGATATAGAATTTATGCAGGAATAAAAGGAATCCTCTTATTCCTATGACTCAAATATTTATATATGAGCAAATCTGAAGTACTGGCACAGAAGGTGTGACTATAGAACAGTCACTTTAAATTACTATATATAACGTATGAATGAATGACGCCGATGAAATTTACTAGAATTTACTGAACGTCATTCCCACTGAAACTTAATCATATATATAAATCAGCATTTATTTTTATAGCGTCTGTATACAATTGTAATTACATTCATATCGGCCTTTCAAGCCAAATTGTGCAAACGCTTTTGCGAGTGTTAAATAATAAATGAATACCATCTGACCAATACAAGATATAGAATTTATGCAGGAATAAAAGGAATCCTCTTATTCCTACGACTCAAATATTTATATATGAGCAAATCTGAAGTACTGGCACAGAAGGTGTGACTATAGAACAGTCACTTTAAATTACTATATATAACGTATGAATGAATGACGCCGATGAAATTTACTAGAATTTACTGAACGTCATTCCCACTGAAACTTAATCATATATATAAATCAGCATTTATTTTTATAGCGTCTGTATACAATTGTAATTACATTCATATCGGCCTTTCAAGCCAAATTGTGCAAACGCTTTTGCGAGTGTTAAATAATAAATGAATACCGTCTGACCAATACAAGATATAGAATTTATGCAGGAATAAAAGGAATCCTCTTATTCCTATGACTCAAATATTTATATATGAGCAAATCTGAAGTACTGGCACAGAAGGTGTGACTATAGAACAGTCACTTTAAATTACTATATATAACGTATGAATGAATGACGCCGATGAAATTTACTAGAATTTACTGAACGTCATTCCAACTGAAACTTAATCATATATATAAATCAGCATTTATTTTTATAGCATCTGTATACAATTGTAATTACATTCATATCGGCCTTTCAAGCCAAATTGTGCAAACGCTTTTGCGAGTGTTAAATAATAAATGAATACCCTCTGACCAAACAAGATATAGAATTTATGCAGGAATAAAAGGAATCCTCTTATTCCTACGACTCAAATATTTATATATGAGCAAATCTGAAGTACTGGCACAGAAGGTGTGACTATAGAACAGTCACTTTAAATTACTATATATAACGTATGAATGAATGACGCCGATGAAATTTACTAGAATTTACTGAACGTCATTCCCACTGAAATTTGGCTTTCATTCATACGTTATATATAGTAATTTAAAGTGACTGTTCTATAGTCACACCTTCTGTGCCAGTACTTCAGATTTGCTCATATATAAATATTTGAGTCGTAGGAATAAGAGGATTCCTTTTATTCCTGCATAAATTCTATATCTTGTATTGGTCAGACGGTATTCATTTATTATTTAACACTCGCAAAAGCGTTTGCACAATTTGGCTTGAAAGGCCGATATGAATGTAATTACAATTGTATACAGATGCTATAAAAATAAATGCTGATTTATATATATGATTAAGTTTCAGTGGGAATGACATTCAGTAAATTCTAGTAAATTTCATTGGCGTCATTCATTCATACGTTATATATAGTAATTTAAAGTGACTGTTCTATAGTCACATCTTCTGTGCCAGTACTTCAGATTTGCTCATATATAAATATTTGAGTCGTAGGAATAAGAGGATTCCTTTTATTCCTGCATAAATTCTATATCTTGTATTGGTCAGACGGTATTCATTTATTATTTAACACTCGCAAAAGCGTTTGCACAATTTGGCCTGAAATGCCGACATGAATGTAATAATAATAATAATAATAATAATAATAATATAAACCTCATAAATAAATGCATACATGTTAGAATAATGATTTCCCACATACACACATTGCATTAGTCAATAAATTATTTATTAAATGCTGGACTATTTAGTCCATTTGCATATGCTTTGCATACAACTTCTCCCGCCCCATTTTTTTTTTTTACCCTCACAATCACAATAAAAATATGAGGAAGAGGGGCTAAAACGATTATCGTATATTAATATTATTATTTTATTATACCATCACCTTCAAATGCTATATTTATTAAAGAATAATAGCTAATTTTATTATAAAATAGAACAGTAGCAAGATATTTAAGAAAAAATTTTAAATCAGAAAATAATTATGACTATTAAAAGTTAAGAAAGAAAGTATTCAAAGTTAAAATATTGGTAGTTGTGTACTTGGGGTAATGCGGCCACTTGATGGTGCTGTTACTTGCAAAAGCACAGAAATATGCTGTTTATGCAGCCCAACTTACAGCCTGTAGAACAGTTCTGTTCATATTAGCCATGCAATTGAACACTGTGCTTCGCATCACTATGGAAATAGCACATACTTCATAGATTGTTACC
The DNA here is from genome assembly GCA_028023455.1 of Epiperipatus broadwayi. Classification (NCBI taxonomy): domain Eukaryota; kingdom Metazoa; phylum Onychophora; class Udeonychophora; order Euonychophora; family Peripatidae; genus Epiperipatus; species Epiperipatus broadwayi. The sequence goes on along the minus strand of JAQFVV010012428.1, from coordinate 4,560,448 downwards.
GTAGAATGTGAGAATGTATGGAATTCAACAGGCCATAAGTGTTTTTATGTGCATTTGAATTAAGGATCTTTTACCTTACCTAACATAATATTACATACTAGTAATTGTAAGTCCATCACTGCATTTCTCTATACATCTTGGAAGATGAAAAGAATTGCAAAATGGTAGGTCATTGAAGCATTTCACATATGTCACGTGAAAAGGCACGTTTGCGGGAGAACAGTTACGAGAGTAATAGAATGGCTGCTGTTGTCTGTTATTTTAGAAATCATAATCTTGGTTTGCTCAGACTAGAACATATATTGGTTAATCCTTCGGATCAGCAAAACTATTGGAGGCCCCTCCCACACATTCCAGTGCCACGGCTTGCTTTGCTCAGACTAGCGCATGTATTGGCCAATCCTTTGGATTGGCAAAACCATCAGACTCTCCCTTACCCCATTCATGCCAGCACTACATGCTGAAATGTATAACATAATTAAAAAATGTAATTTATAAAATAATGTTTGTTCGGAAATTTTTTTAAAATACTTTGAAAAATTGGCGAGAGCAGAAAGCAAAAAATTATCGGCCCGCTAACATTACATTTCATTATTTTTGCAAGCAACAATGCCATCAAGTGGCCCCATTACCCCAAGTATAAAACTACCAAAATATTTATTGATTAAAACCTTTTTATTTTTAAGTTTTATAAAATTTGAATTTTCTTCTCAGTTTATACTTGTAATTCACCACTCAGAGCTTACAAATGTAGCATATATATATATAGGATATTTTCTTGCTACTTTTATATATCAGTTTTATTATTGATTACTTTAACATTTATTCTCAAGTTTCTGATATTTTCACTGTTATATATCCTGTTACCAACAATATATTGTAAGCAAAACGATTATTCTTCAAGCTAATTATTTAGCAAGCAGTATGCTATAGACATGTAACTATTTTCCAAATGTACAATTTTGGCAGCCATGATATTTTTCTCTTTGTTATTAGATGTTTCACACTTTGTGGGACTACTTGACTAAAAAAAATGTCATCAGAGGTAAAAAGAGTACCCTAGCCATCTTGATCTATTTATTTATTTCCTTGATGGATATGATCCTTTTAGAGATACAGACAAATTATAATAATACTTAGAGTTTTTTATTAGTCGCAGCACTTTAACCTCAACTTGCAAATGCTTGTGACTTAATCTCTATATTTTTCCAGTTTATCTCCACAGTTTTCTGATTTACAATTTTAGTTTGATAAAATATCTTGGATAGCTAAAGATTTAAAATAGTAAAATGAATTCTCATTACAGTCTGCACTTTTATTTATATTAAATCAACAGTCCAGATAAGTGATGCTGTTTGTTAAATATATTGTTATCCTTATAATCTATGAATTGCTTCATTTAAGTGCTTGTTTTTCCATAGTTAATTACAGATAAACATGATAAAGATAGTAATTATGTTAATTTTAATTAACTCATAACATTTAATTTACATAAATCAAAATATTTTATGATTTAAGTTCACAAACTTAATTTACAAATAATTTTAAGTTATACTAGGTTTAATAAATGTTATTCTAATTAGATATGTGGTTATTGAGTCATATTTAATTATTTTCCACTTTTTTGACATTAGAAGAATAATATTTGAAAATAGCAAACAGAATAGTTAGTTTTTTTCTCAATTCTTTTTCGTTTGATTTTAATAAAAAGAGTACATTCACTAAGAATAAATGTGATTTAATTATGTTAACCTTTATATAATTATTTTAAATCAATCCCAAAATAATTTACTGAAAGATAGGATAAAAAAAAAAAACTTTTTTATTTATTTATTCATGTATTACCAAGTAACATGTCCTACATATACGTAGTTTATGATTTTAACATTTAAAACTTGACAATATACAGTAATATTGATTCTTTTATATAATTTAATATTTTTTTTTCTTATTATTTTTTATACCATAAAAGACATATCTATCACATAAAAGTTTGGTTTAAACAACAGCATAATATACTAATTAAACGTTACCTCAGATATTTTCATCTGAGTATATACATAAGCAAAAAAATAATATGACAATATTGATACATAGAAAGGTAAAAACAAAATGATTCTGTATTTCATCAGAATCTGCTCTTCATTGGATGGTCAAATTTGAATACTGCTCTAATAAATAGATCGCTAGTTGGAGTATCAGCTACTCTGTGGATTTTTTATTATTGAGATAGATATATAAATAATGCCTTGTGTATTTACAATATATAATAAACTGAATAATGCTAATTAAAATGTAACATTCATTTACCTAAGACATTTAAAAATTGTTAGTAGTAAGATACATAAATAATTCAATATTTTATGAGCATTTTTTTTTTTTATTAATACATCTTAATATAATCATAATGCTATAAAGATTTTACTTATCATCATTATTTACTGTAGCTATATGATAAATTACAAACGATTGCGAAAATAATCTTTATTTGTGCTTAAATAATTTAATAAGGATTGCAAAAATAATCTGATATATTCACTACCAATTACGATTTAATTAGAAAATGTAATTGCTACATGGTTTACTTTGAATGGACACGTGCCTTCAGCCAGTCGGTCCCCATTGTCTTTTTACTAAAAGGCTGGTCAGACATTTACTAAAGGTTTACCAGTCCCGCGTGAGTTAATTTTACACACTGACTTTATAGAGTTCTGAACTCAAGAGTTTGCTGATGAGTTTTTGATTAGTTTTTAGAAGTATTTCCTTAGGCAGAAACTAAAAGTTTTTATGTAGAACCACTGATGATATTTCACATTGGCTGTAGAGATAAACATCTCAACTCAGCGTGACACCATCATTATGGCTACATTTGCTATTGCGTTTTCTTAAAGAAACATCTATCAGTCGTAAATTTTAGAGATTTTTGTTGTTTTTAAAAAGTCATATAAAAACTTAAAAATATAAGTAAATATTAGTGTAATACCTAAAATAAAAATGACTTATTTTTAAGTCAAAGAGAAAAAAAATGTTTTGATTAGTAATATAACTATAACTAGAGAGATTGGAAAAGTAATAATTGAAATAAAAGTTAAAATATTTGAGCAAGACAAAGTTTTTTCAGTGCTATGCTTGATGACTTTTATTTATGTGTATAATTATATGTCAACAAATGTAAGTAGATCCTTTAAATATGTGACATATTCTATATACATTACCTCAATATAATTTTATAGAAAAATATATAATTTTTTTATATACATTATTTCTAATATATGAAATAAATAAAATATCACCAAGTTTGTGTATAATATTTATATATAGCTCTAGCTTAACCTATAATCTTAGCTAATATTGTCGCATATAATGCGCATACATATACAGTGAAGTAGCAATGCCCACTACATTTTCCTCTAAGCCTCCCTAGCATATTTTATATATAACAGATAATAGCTCACTCTTGAGTTATAAGTTTTACTTACAATATACAATGTTTGTTATACTATTCTGTAATTATACAATCATCATCATCATCAACCATTATCAATTCTCTGCAGGATGAAGTTCTCTGCAAGATCAATCCATATTTCTCCAATTTCTAACCTCTCTTCTCCACAATCTCCCCTCCCCTCCATCCATCTTACATGTGGTCTCTTTCTGGGTCTTATACAATCTCTTGGAATCCAGTTTAAGATTTCAACTGTTCATCTATTATATCTTTTGGCAATATGCCGAGCCCAATTCCACTTCAGTCTTTTAATTTTTTTAATGATGTCAGTGACAACTGTTTGTTCTCTTATCCATATATTGGGTTTTTGATCTCTTCTTGTGCTTCTTTGAATGATCTGAAATTGTATTTTTCTTCTATTAAGTGGCCAAATCTCAGATCCATAAGTAAGAACTGGTAAAACACATTTATTAAAAATCTTCCTTTTCGAACATATAGGCATATTTCTTTTTAATATTGTTATTTCTAACAAAAGCACTCCAAACAGGTTTAATTCTACAATTAATTTCATCCATTATATTTATATCTATAGTAAAAATCTGACCAAGATATTTGTAGTTGTTAAACTTCTAACTCAACATTATCAATTTTTATTTTTATCTTTTGAAAAAATACATTGAACATTACTTTAATCTTTTTAATGTTTACCTTTAGTTCTATTTTTACTTTCATCAGAGAACTATTGCAACATTTCCTGATGCTCTGAAGCATTATTTGCAAAAGCAATTACACCAGCTGAAAATTGTAAATGATTTAAGTAATTTCTATTTACTTTTATTTCTTTATCTTCCCATATTAATCCACAAAATACTTCTTTGCATCATTGCTGTAAAAAGTTTTAGAGATATAGAGCCATCCTATCTTACACTCTTTCCAATGTTAACAACTTCCTACTATCATTATGTAATCTAATTATTGCTGTTGCATTTTTATAAATATTCTTCAGAATTTGATAATTCAATGCTTTACTCACTAAAGAAATGCTTATAGAATCAATTGCCTTTTCATAATCTACAAATCCAAAACAAAATGGCAATTTATATTCATTGATCCTTTCTATGACTTCTCTCAATACATGGATATGATTCACTATGCTAAAATCACTTTTAAATCCAGCTTGTTGTTTGGTTGGTGGTATGTAGATGAGTTGTAATTATCTTGGTAAAATTTTTGTATAAAACTGATAAAACACTGATAGGTTTGTAATTTCTAATATCTTCTTTATCATCTTTTTTAAATACTAACATTAATGCTGCATTTTTCCAATCATCTGGCACATCTTTATCATTTAAACATTTGGTATATAATTTTACAAAAAAAAATTCTATTTCTTCATCTGCATTTTTTAAGATATGGATTATAATTCCATCATTACCTGGAGCTTTTTCCTTATTCATAAATTTAATTGCATGTCTCACTTTTGCATTTAAAATCCTTGGCAATTCAGAAGATATAATAGTTGTAGGAGGTAGTTGTTTTTTATTACTATATAATTCTTGATATAATTATTCTATACATTTCATGATATCGTCTCCATTTTTAGTAATAGTTCCTTGTTTTTTTCTTATTGTAGATACAAGTTTTCTACCAATATCAAAATGTTATTTTACATTCTTGAGACTTTTATTATCTTCTATAGATTTTCTTGCTAGTTCACAATTATACTTTCTTATATCAATATCAACTCTTTTTCACAACATTTTACAAAATTAGAAATATCCAATTCTTTGTAATGCATCATTTTTATATATCTTCATATTCCTTCTTTTCTTCATAAATTCTGTAATCTCAATAGAAATTTTATTGATCAATTGCTGCTTTTTTCTACCAGCTATCTTTGTTGCAGTTTTTAAAAGTGTATCAGTTATTTTCCTATTAATTTCATTCAAATCTGAATCATGTTTGAAATCTGCTGATATTTAAAACAATTTGCAAGTCCTAATTTAAATTCATTAGAATATTACTAAAGATTACAAATAATAACCATGAATATTGTTTATCTTAATAATTTTTGTCTCTCTAGTTTTGCATTAACATGTATATTATATCTCATTAATTGGTAATCAGTTTCTGCATTGAATTTATTAAGAACATTACATTCTTGAAATATGTATTTTTGTTAGTCAAAATATAATCCAATTCTGCTGTACCTTCATTTGGATGCTTCCATGCCCATTTCCTTTTAACATTTTTCTCAAGAAAAAGAATTCATAATATAAAGTGTTTATTTTTCTGCAAACTCCACAATTCTATACCCTCTCTCATTTATATTATCGTAAACAAATTTGTCTACAGCACTTTCATCTTTCAGTTGTTTACTAATTCTATCATCAAAGTCTCCCATAATAATTTTAAAATGTTGTTTGATCTGATAAAAAAACCTTTTGTATATTCATATAAAAAATCTTCTACTGCTTCATCACTATGAGAATTTGTTTGGGCATAAACCTGAATTATTTGCATTTAGTATATGCTATTAAGTTGAAATCTTGTCTGTCCAATAATATAACTAATTTTGTTTGTCCAATCCACCATAAATCTATACAATATTGTTGTTCTACTTTTTAATTATAATGAATCCTACTCCACAGTATTTTTAAGTATACATATACACACAGATTTATCTATAAAACACAGGTGCTGATTTCAGTATGTAGTATGCTTACAATATTACAAAATTTAAAACATAATATAGTTATTAATAATAAACTGAAAAAATACACTTACACAATATTTATCATATGTTGTTCACTAAAAAAAAAAAGAACAATAATCTTCTGATGTCATTGAAATATCATTGCAATTATACTTTTGCTCAGGACAATGTCCTATTTTTTTTAATAACTTTTTATAGTAATTTAATTGCAATTTTATTATTAACAAATACAGTCACTGTTATTGTTTTAATGGCTTTAAGTTTACATCAATTTCAGAAATTATGCAGTCACTTGGAGTTATTCATTTTAGATTCTTGATTAAACTCTGTATACAAACTTTAAGCTTTCTGATACAGTACAAATCATCATCATCAACCATTATCAATCCACTGCAGGATGAAGGTCTCTCCAAGTTTAATCCATCTTCTCTGATCTTTAGCTTCTCTTCTCCACAACACCCCATGCACATTTTCTTATTTCATCCATCCATCTCACATGTGGTCTCTTTCTGGGTCTTTTACAATCTCTTGGAATCCAGTTTAAAATTTCAATTGTCCATCTATTATCATCTCTTCTAGCAATATGTCCAGCCCAATTCCATTTCAATCTTTTAATTTTTTCAATAAGGTCAGTAACACCTGTTTGTTGTCTTACCCATACATTGCGTTTTCGATCTCTTCTTGTTACTCCCAACATACACCTCTCCATACTTCTTTGAGTGGTCTGAAGTCTCTGTATTGCTCTTCTATTAAGTGTCCAAGTCTCAGATCCATAAGTAAGAACTGGTAAAACACATTTGTTAAAAACCATCCTTTTCAAACATATAGGCATATTTCCTTTTAGTATCAAGTTATTTCTACCAAAAGCACTCCAACCAAGTTTAATTCTATGATTAATTTCCTCCATTATGTTTCCATCTGTATTAATAATCTGACCAAGGTATTTGTAACTGTTAACTTCTTCTAATTCTTCATAATCAATCTTTATTTTCATATTTTGAGCAAATCGATTAAACATTACTTTAGTCTTTTTAACATTTATCTTTAGTCCTACTTTTCTACTTTCATCTGTTAACTCCTGCAACATTTCCTGCAGCTCTGAAGCATTATTTGCAAAAACAACTGCATCATCTGTGAAATCTAAATGACTTAAATACTCTCCATTTACTTTCACTCCTTTAGTTTCCCATTTTAATCCACAAAATACTTCTTGCAGCACTGCTGTAAAGATTTTTGGAGATATGGAGTCACCTTGTCTTACACCTTTTTCAATGTTGATTTTTTCAGTATCATTATGTAATCTAATTGTTGCTGTTGCATTTTTATAAATATTCTTTAAAATATGACAATATCCTGGATCTATACCTTGATGATCCAATGCTTTAATCACTGAAGAAATGTGTATAGAATCAAATGCCTTTTCATAATCTATAAATCCAAACATAAAGACAACTCATATTCGTTTGTCCTTTCTATGACTTCTCTCAATACCTGGATATGATCTATTGTACTAAAACCACTTTTAAATCCAGCTTGTTCTCTTGGTTGGTGGAAATCCAAAGTTCTCTGTAGACGAGTTGTAATTATCTTGGTAAAAATTTTATTGGTTCTTTCTTTTGTTACTAACAAATTAATAACTTTCATTTTATTACTTAAGGAAAGGACTTTATTACTTGTTTTAAATTTTATAGCATTTCCCCATTTATGCTTAGAAAACAATTTATCACAAAATACTTTATCATATCAAACTTTTGGGGGTAAAAAAGCAAAAATGTATGTTCCTTCAATGCCTAACAAATGTACTTAATAAACAAAGTTGTGTAATTCTAAATTGTGACATTTAAAAAGTTGAATTTTCAAAATGAAAAAAAGTGGTTGCTGATGTATTGTAAGTAATACAGATTCACAAAATTTATTATACTGTATTTAAAAATTACATTTTATTTTCTGTTTATTAACATTTTTTTGAGTAAAGTCACATTTTACTTTGATAATGTATAATTAAAATAGTGTACATTACTGTATATATTGAGAAATGTATTTTAGAGATTTGACCAAGAAACAAAACTTTTTATACATACATGTTTTTTTTTTTGCCTAGAAAGTGTATATTTATATTAACCTTTCGCTGTGGAATTTTTGCCTTCTAGTAGTTCAATTGATTAACATTTTTATGTTTTTATTATAATGAACAAATCTATTCTTCATCATATATTTACACTGTTAAAAAATATGATTAATAATATAAGTTTAAAAATGAAAATTGCTCTTCAATATATCAAGTTTTCAAATATAAGCAAAAAGTAAAAAACTGAAATACATAATTAGACAACAAAAGTGTGTTTAGAATAAAATTAAATTTAATTCCATTCCATTTCTATCACTAAAATGCTTTTTTAAAATATATATATAAAGCAATGAAATTACGTTTTAAAATTTAAAATTCTTTTTATAATTTTAAAATGACAAAAAATAACAGTTACAATGCTTATTTGCCTTCATTTTTGCTGATGCCATGTTTTACACGACTACATTCTCTTTGACTTATAGTCTTCTAAAATATGCTCAAATAAACTCAAAATCTACATATGTTTATATCAACAAATAAATATTTCATTTGATTTTACAAAAATAAATATATAATTTTTAATTTGAAGATTTAAACAAAGTTGTACTTACATAAGCATAATGACTACTTTGAAAACAATGATCTATCACTTGAAAGTCAGCTCTTTTTTAAAATTTTACTTTTCTGTGTGCAATATTGCCTTCTAGGGATTTTAATTGAGATTAATATACCAAAATAGAATTCAATTCAAGTTTTTACTATTACAACCACAATTAAATTAACATCACATAACAAATGATCATTTTTAAACTGAGTAATTGTAGCACTACAAAGCTGTATGAAGGATTAGTTAGTAACACTGAATTATAAAATATATATTTTACACATGTTTGTACCTCACTTGTTATAGATGTGGGTTTTTTTGATTTTTAATACTTGATTTTATAAAAGATTAAATTCTCATATTTATTCTAATAAAAACAACTATAATTTCAACTGCTGCATATTTGTTATTGCACATGTCTTTTACTTCTATTGTGGTAGGGATTTTTTTTTTCTTTGTTGCAAATATTTTTTAAATTTTATTTAGTTACATTTCTAATTTTAAATTTTTTTTTTATTATTGTAATTTAATATAAGCAATTGGAGTACAATTTGATAATTGAATGTGCTTAAGATCTCTGAAGATTCTCTCAAAAGCTTTTGATCATGAATGCATTTCAAGAGTTATTGACACAAAAAAACAGGAAAAGAGGCTACCTTGATATGAATTATTATATAATTTGATCACTGAATTAATTCTCATGAAAGATTTTGAACATGGATTTGGAACATCCTTTATAATTTAATGCACTTGTGTGATTCTAAAGTAAAAATTTAATTACTGGACATGCCTACTGAATTAAGATATGTTTTTTCACATATTTTCTAACAATCACTACAAAATCATTTATTTTGAGATGTTTTGGGGTTCTGCAATTCTGCTTTTTTTGATTTAACTTTTCTATTTGTGATTATTTATAATGTTAGTTTGTCAGTACTCAGTTTTATATAGAAATCATTCATTAAAATTATTAATTTAATCCAACTGGATATAAAATCAGCATTTGATATGATTCTGATTGAACTCCTTGTTGAAGCATTAGCAGACACAACAATACCAAGATCCTTAATATATTTAATCACCAATCTTCTATTAAGTTGAGAAATACATATTACACTTAATGGTAAGAATTCCCCTCTTTTGTACCTTACTGTTCAATTCCACAAGGTTCACTACTAAGTGCTCTTTTTTTTTACTTTCTATGCCAATCCCTTACTGAATATGATAGAAAAAGAATTATCATGCATATACATACCTGGTCAGAAAGAAAACATCTCCTATATTGCCTACATGGATGATGTCTCAATTTTTTTAACTTAAAAAACAGATCCCAACTCTATTGAAAATTCTTAATTCATACACTAACAAATACAAGCTGGAGTTTAACATGGATTAATCTTCTGCATGGTCAATATATACAGGACAATTTCACACACAACATTTTAAAGGAAAACCTAGCTCTTTTATGGCATTCCCCTTCTATTTGAGCAGCTTAGAAATGTGTCGACCAATACAAGACAAAATTAAAAATAAAATAGAAAATATAATTGATTCACTATCAAAATCTTACCTATCATTCCAATCAAAAGTATCCCTGTTTAATCTATTAATTATGACTTGAATCACATACTATTCTCCAATCATACTATACACTAAATCTTTTACTAGTAAAATAAACTCATTATGTAAAAAGTTGCTGTGGGAAAAAAAGATTGTTTCAGTTTCACTAAAATGTATTCAAGCTCCTCTAATACAAAATGGTTTAGGACTACATTCAATACAAATTTTTAACATTCAAAAGACATCAAATTGTATTTCTGCATGTGCTTATTTATTTCCATACACGAAAGTGTTCTTCAAGATTACCCCAACAGAGATAAACCACCACCACCCAGTGGATATTGGAAAACCTTGCTTACACTAATTTTTAACATTCCAAACATTATTTATTCACCACCTCAAGATAAATTTAAATATTGGGATGTATACCAAATAATTTGCTCTCCCCTACATAATAAAAGACCAATTTTAAACATTAACAATAGACAACTAACCCGAAAATTTAAATTCTGGTCATTAGAACCCAAATATTATGATTTTCTACTCAAATTAAATCTTGAAGCATTGCCAACATTACACTTTTGTGGATATAGAAGGCATTATATAAATAAAGAAGACATATGCTGGTTATGTTATAGAGAAACTGAGACACAAGAACATTTTCTTTTTACCTGCCCTGTATTTGATAATATTCGTTCATCCATCCCATCATTGTACAAACAAAGAAATTGTGACATTCAAACACTTTTACAATCATTTGTTAAGGGTAGCTACCCACATATTCGAGCAAGTACTTTTATATTATTTTCACTATGGTGTACAAGATGCTCCTTCATGTACAACAATAATCCAAGAAGACATCCAAACATATTCTGGAACAAAATGGAACAGCTCTGCTTAAGGGATGAAAAAATTGTATCCCAAAAGATGTACACATCCACCTGGTCTATATTACAACAGCACTCAAAATTATAGATGAAAAAAAAAGACCAGAACTAAGAGCCTTACCAGTACACAAAACTAATTGGAAGTGTATGTTAAAAAAAAAAAGTAAACTCAAATTTGTAAACCTTTGTTTTTGTTGCCCCCCCCCCCATTACAATTTTCATCTTATTAATATTAATTTTAATTCATCTGCATGTGGTAAAATAGTTACAAATGTAACCTTTTTCTTGTTATATTCAATAAAGTCCTTTTGAAAGATAAAATTATTAGTTTAAAAAAAATTGAAGATGTCAGTATCATACAGGCATATGAAAAATTTCCACATAAAACAAAGTTTAATACTGCCTGAATGGTTTATCATAGTATAAAGAAACCAAAAACATCACTAATTGGTATATTATTTGGATTCAAAGCAATTTTAAGTGTGTTTTTGTTTCAGTATTTCAAAAAGAAAAATTGTAATTTTTAATTTATTTACATATTTAAGCTTATTTATGCAATGTATTTGTAAAATACTTATTTTAAACCCAAAAAAAATACTTGATTACAGCTAGATTTTATTTGTAAGTGTTTGCTTTTAAGAAGATAAGTTGCTAAAAACATATTTACAATAAAAAAAGAAGGTGTTTTCTTAACTGGCTAACAAGAATTTGTGTTATAAACATCAGTGAACATTTTTAAAATAAAATTTTAATAAAAGCAAGTGTAATTTTTACTTCTTTTTTTTTCAAAATTAAAAATTTATTAGATTAATTAGAATACATTAATAGGAAAACATGGAACTGATTTATCTTGAAATAACTGTGAAGAAAAAAAAATCTCTAAATCATTGGAGTTGACAGTGACCACATTTAATGTTTAAGGAGCATTTCATCCTGTAAAGTTCACCAAAGACCAGGCTAACATGCAGTTTCTAAGGCTAACACCTTAATGTTCCCTTATATTTAAATTTGAGTCACTAAAACTGAACTTGCAGCTGGTAAGCCAGATTACAAACAAAAGAAACAAAGAGAGTCTGATTCTTGAAAAAATACCCGACTACAGCATTTTGGATGAATAGAATGTCTCTGTAATCACAGGTGAACCTTTCATTAATGAACATACTGACTGGACTAAGTATTGTACATGTGTAAAGTGTATGCACATTAGTCTCATCTGCCATTGAGCAGAGCTGACAAAGAGTGTTGAGATCTTTGAAGCTCTTTTCCACACAAGGAAGTGGTTCATGGGTAGGGAGAAGAGGTTAACCTTTAGCAAAAAGTCTATAAATTTAGGTTCAAGAAACCACCTTTTTGATTTCTTTATTAGAATGTTTTTTTGTTAGTTCAAAGACATTTTTGAGTGGCATAAGGTCTGGATATTTTAATTTATAAGTTTTCCAGTATGAAGTCTTTCTTTCTAGCATTGGGTTTAGTTTGTTGAGGTAGATACATAGGTTGATAAGTCAGATAACCACTTGCTGCAAGAGGGAGAAAGGGTGTTAGTAGGAGTTATGAGCAGCTCCATGGTTGGTTTTAGTTGTTTTAGATGAGCTGACCTGACAGCTGCTATTGCCCTCTGAAGATACAATATTGAGACTGCATGGAGACCCAGTCTGTTTAGTTCTTTAGGCATATGAGCTTTGTTTGTGCTTATGGAAACTACCTTCACCTTCCAAAACAGCTTTGAGCAAAATGAGTTCATTAAGGTCTCAAAAGCCATGGTGGGCTTTATTATCAGCAGAAAGTAAGTGAGCCTTGGGAATATCAACATATTCAACAGCAAAGTTTTGCCAGGTAGATAAAGTGAAACTGTGGAGAGCTTAGTGGTAATTTTCTTAGTTTTTTCAAGAATGGCACTTTGCATTTCTTTAGCTATGGCTAGTCTGGTTTTCATGATATGAAAACCAAGAAACCCTTGTGGTTGGGTCATGAAAATGGATGGTATCGTTCTGCCAGATTTTATGGTCCACATCAATGATTTGTTGTAGTTGATTCAGAGGTTCAGTTTCTTAAAGTATTTATTGATGATTTGTAATAATGGCTGGAGATGACTTTGGTCAGGAAGGAAGATTGATACATTGTCTACATATGATATGTGTTGTATTTGACATCGTAAGGATGGTATATAGATTCCAGGGATTTTGTGCTTGATTTCAATGAGAAAAGGATTTATATAAGTAATAAAAAAATAATGTGATGAGAAGGGAGCCCTGGGGAATCAAGAGTTGAGGCTTAAAATCCTCAAATTACTCTTGAGGCTTAAAATCCTCAAATTATGCCATCAAGGGTGGTAAAACAGGAACAGTTTAATAGAAGATTTGCTATGATGTTTATGTAGACATCTGGTACTTTATAGTCTTTCAGGGTATGTAATAGCACCGATGGTATCACTGAATCAAAGGCTGAGGCAAAGACTAGCTGAATTACTAGGGTTGGACCTTCTATGTGTACATACATATTCTATTGTGAATAGGAAAACCTGAACATCATCCGGAGTTGAGACTCCCCTTTTCACAAATTGGTGCTTAGAAATCTGGGGAAGTAACTGATCTTGAATCCTATCTTTTACAATCAATTTAATAGTTTTAATTAACAGTGGTATCATTGAAATCAGATGCAAATTTTGCAGGTTGGATGGGTTTTGATTTTTTTTCAGGAATGGTATGAGCACTATGGGGTACAAATCAGGGATGTGTTGGAATTCTCTAGTCAGAATGTTTATCATTCTGAGAACTATGGGGGCTGTAGATTTTCTAAGGTATAGTAGCACAAATGAAAGAATGTCATGCAGTCCTGGATGAGTGCTATCAGGATATGCCTGGACTTTTTAAATTATCTGCAGCTCTATGATATTGTGTACTTGACATTCATTTGAGGCCTTCCAATTTGTATGAGCAGTCACATCTTGATTTGAAATCTTAGTTCTGAAATACTCATGTATTCTGGTAAGCATTTCTGGCCCATTATATAGTGCTCCATCAGCCTCTATCATGGATGGTGTTGGCTGCTTCAATGATCCACCTACCTTATATAACTCAGAGTCCAGTTGTGCTGCAAAGACAAAAATATTTTGGATCTCTTGGTAGAAATATATTGAGCAAGCACTTTTTGGGTTTCATGGTATTAGGTTTTTAAGCTCATTATTTCTTGGATGATGGTGTCAGTTGGTGAAAGTATGCTCAGCCTGGTGTTGATAACATTTAGTTGTCTGAGCAATTAATTAGGGCTCTTAGTCTGTCTGGTGTGCATGTCTATCAGCATGCTAAATATCCCCACAAATGACGACCAAGCCTGGAGAAGTGGTAGTGATAGAATGGTTATTTGGTTGAACAAAATGTATGCCTCAGAGAATACTGACCCAGGAATGACAGATGTATTGAGAAAAAAATAGTTTTATTATAAGCAGAGTGTGCCAGAGTATTAGGGTCAATCTGCAGTGATATCAACAGAGCTAAGTGATCAGAGAAGGGAACCAGTATTAACTTGGCATTTAAATTGTAATGGAGGTCCAGAGTGTAGTATAGGAGGTCAATGAGTGATTTTTTATGCAATGTATAGAAGGAGAAAGCTTGGGGAGGAAAAAAAACCTCCACAAAGAACTCTATTGATGAGATAAAGATATTTGCTATTGAATTGATTGTCGCTCATGTTTATGCGACCAGGGTATGATGAAAGAGTGTATTTATCTTGTTTATTAAGAAAAGTGCAATCATAGGATCATTTTTAATGTATAAATACACCAGGTTAATTGAAAAATTACCAAAGCTGATGTTTAGTAACAACAACTCCTTGCTCAGATATAGCATTCTGAATAACTTATAGATTCGGTTTTTATTAATAAGAAAAGTGATTCCAGATGAAGCAGAGGCAGATGGAGCATAATTAAAAACTCAAAAGTGCTGTACGAGACCACTTATCTTATAATTTGAATGTATGTGGAATTTTGTATCAGAGAGACAGCCAATGTGTATGCTTGTTTTTTGAGCCATCTTTTGATAGTGAACACTCAATCCAAGGAGTTGAGACCCCTCACATTTATTACACCTATTTGCAATAACATAATCTGTTAATTGATATGGTATTTTTTAAGTTTCTGGCTTCAATTTTCATCCATGTCAGCATAGTCATGGAGAACTTTGTTCTTCAGATGCATTGAGATTTCTTATTGGAGACAAAGTTCTTCAGATGCATTGAGATTTCCTATTGGAGAACTAGATACATCTAATTGTTCATTGGATTTAGTTTGGTATACATGGGTTTTGGATACAACCATTGGTATTTGTGGAAGAGATTTGTTCTGATGAAAAAGAGCTAAACCTACGGTGTGTTTCCATTGTTTTGGTCCTTTTGGAATCTTTCTTCTGTTTTGGTTTGCGATTTTTTTCTGTGGCTTTAGAAATCTAGATAGTTTCAAAGTCTGACTCTGCATTTGAATTTGGTGAGTCTTCCTGCTGATATCCAGAGGACTCTGTTTTTTATTTTGTTCTTGTAACCTGGTTGATCTGTACTCAAAACTTGAGACAAGTAGGGTTGTACTGATGAATTGTCATAAGCTGAGGTTGGTAAATTTTTGTGGCATTGAAGTGATTTTTAATTTCCTGGGGTTTCTGGAATTTCTCACTGGTTTTGTTGCCATGTTGCATCAGATTCTGGTTTAATTTTGTGAGTTCAGTGATAGTTTGCTGTTTATATTGTTGGTTTATGTCAGTGTGAGCTTCTTTTGTTAATTGGAATGAAGTGTCTGTGACTATGGATTTATTAAAAGTCACTGTGTTAGACTTTGAGGTAATGTGTTATACTTGTGATTTCTTGTTTTCTTTGTATAGAACATCTCACATATTCTTTTTGGGCAAGCCTTAACCAAGTGAGTGTGCTTTCTGCAAAAGAAACATTGTGGCTGTACCTCACATATGGAGATGAAGATTGGGCACTTTCTTTCTTCCAGAGTTGAGGGTAGGTCAAGCAGAGTATAACCTTTATTCAGTTTCAGCATGAAAGCTGCATTGTTAGAGGATAGCTCAATATCCATTCTATTTTCAGTGAGATATTTAAAGCTGGTGTTAGACCAAATTTAGCTAGAAGTCTTTGTAAGTCAATTTCTGAAAAATTGAGGTAGCAGTTTCTTGCTAGACCATATGCTATTTTGGGCCTGTTCATTTCAACTTTAATGAGGTAAGGTTGCTTGAGATAGATCTGATTCCTTTTAAAAAAATGTTCCTTTTGGATTAGGTTGTAAAACTCTATCAGATATCTTCTGTTCAGGTAATGATAGATATGCTTGATGGCTTCTTCCAAATGCTGAGTTTTTAATAAATCAAAAAAATCATCTGTTGGGAATGAGAATAGGTTATACTCATCATGGGTTGTACTGAGAATGAGTGCATTCTCATTATGATAGTGAAGAAAAGAGTTGAACAAATGAGAAGGAATACATGAGTTGAAATTATTGATTTATTTCCCCATAGTTATTGAGATTTGGGAGTTTAGATATTTCAGTAGTGCTGTTATTTCTTTATTTATGGAGTGTGATGTATCATCAGTAACAAAATCCAGAATGCTGTAATGCTGTGTGTTATCATTTGCTGTTAAGATTGGTGCAATAGAGGTTTTACTGTTAGCTTTTATTGCTTGATAGTTCTGAGACATTAGATTTACTTTGAGATTGATTTAGAAAGAATGTTTTCTATTTTGATACTATATGTTCATTATCCTGTATAATTTTAAGTTTATTTAGAGTTTTTAATGCTTGGAATTCATTATTATCTAGTTTTTGTGCTGCTCTTAATTCTTGCTCTGCTTATAGTTTGATATTATTATACTGTTTACATTGCTATTTTGAATGTAAGATTGTACGACTAAATTTTCTGTAAAGTGGTTTTGTATTAAGTTATTACTGTTAGATTTTTTTTATTAGGTATATTTTTACCTAAATCTCTGATGCCTTGCATTAAATCCTGATTATCAAGGTTTTGTTCTTCTCATAGACCAATACTTGTGTATGTTTTGAGTTACCATTTTATTCATATCTCTATTTTGAAAGTCAGAATCTAAGGTTAAATTTTCATTAGAACATTTTTTTGATTTATTACTCTTAGATTTTGTCTTATTAGGAGTATTTTTATTTAAATCATCTTGTATTAAAACCTAATCTAAATCATTTTTTTTGACTCAACATAGATTCATTATGGTGAATGCTAGGTATTTCCGGTATAGGGCCACCTGTAATTTTAAAATTCTTAGAAATTTCCATAACTTTTTTTTCTAAATGGATTTTAGGGTTTGGTGGCTTATTTTGGATGTTTTTTCTCAGTTTTAAGTTATTTTTAGAGGGGATTTTGTTGGTGGAGTTGGTTTTTGGAGAAACTTGAAGAGAAGTAATGTTTTTTTCTGATTTTCCGACCATTATAGTAAGATTTTCAATATCTATCTTTTTGCTTGCTTTTGCTATTTTTTCTACAACCTGTAGTGAGTTCCTTTGGGTTTGACAGTTTAGTCCCTGACGTATTATGATTAGAAAAACAATTTGATCACTGTAAGAAGATTTTGATTGATTGTAAATGTTTTTGGTATTCCTACTTTGAGGGCTTGTGGAAAGCTTAGTGAGGTATCTCTAACATTACTTTTACTCCTAGATCTAGTAAGGGAGATAGCCCTTGACTTTGTTGGTCTAAATTAAAAAATCTGCTACTTATTTTTGATGTTTAAAGGAATAAACACAGAAAAAAGAGCTTACTTTGACATCTTCTGAGTTCAGATTGAAAAACTTTTTTGTAACAAATATTAAATATTGCTTTTTTATCACTATATGATGTACACATGGGATGTCATTTTTACTTTTAAAACACATTTTCTTTTTATAACATCTCAATTAAAATTCATTTTTATTTTAAAAAAGAAATTAAAAAATATATATTTTGTTCAATAATTTTTTATGATTTGTCAAGGTTACAAGCTAATAAAAAAAAGATACTGTTACATATTCATTTATTTTTCTATTTTTGCAAAGTTCAAATATTAATTTTTAGAGAGATTTTTATTTGTAAATTTATATTTGTAATAAATAATATTAAGATTATTCATATATGATATAGAATAATGGTTTAATTGTGAAAATGAGATTTACAAATATGACTAATCACTGGGGTCTTTCAAAAAATATAGGGAGAAGTTGATAATGAATGAGTTAATGTGATAAAAGTGTTAATCTGAAAGGGTTAGGGAACCGAAAGATCTCGAGACTAAGAGAATCAAATAATTATCCCAAAGGATGTAGATGTAATAAAAAACAGGATGATTCACAATCTTACAAAGAATCAATTTACTGATTTTATCAGAAAGCAAGACATATTAAGGATTTTACTTAAGAAAAGTAATGTTTGAACTATCTAAAAGTATACTAAAAATAAGCAATGTTGTGAACATAAAGAATAAAATAACAGAATACAAAACTCAAGTAGTTTTAAATAATATTCTGATAAAAATGGAACTACATTTTAGGTCTATAATTTTATAGCCCCCAAACATATCAAGAGATTAATAAAGGATAGTCAGGCATTAAATAATTAAAGAATATTTGAGAAAATTAGATTTTTTTCTGGGTAAGATTATAATGAGAATAACAAAAGTTAAAAAAGCATTATATTTACCTCTAGTTTTATCTAAGAATTTAATTGCCATGTTTGGTTCAAATTTTAGTTTATTCAAAGGGAAAGAGAATCATGTCACAAATATTATCAAGGAGTACTAGTCCAGCTATATAAAAAACATAGATTATCAGAGCAGCTTCATGGCTATTGTTTTTGAAAAATATTAAAATATAGTAAAATATAAATGACACAGAAGACAAAATAGGTTAACTAGAAATAAAAATAACTATTGAACTGAATAAGGGTCTATAGATCAAGTGTCTAGATTATATATATTCTAAGTATTTTAGATGTGATTATAGAAATTTGCTCTGAATGTCCTGCTGTTTATTAGTGCTATTATTATGTCTTCATCAAATGAAAGCACACACAGCTAGATCAAATTTTGTCTAATCATTACAGAATAATATTTTGTTAAACCAATGTTCAAAATGATATATATATATATTACAATTAGTCTAAGAAAAAAAATATTTGTCAAGTTACAAGTATTTAGAAAGGGACAGATTTTGGAAAGAGCAAACAAATATTTTTAACACCTGGAAGTTATTATTTAAACCACTAAACATCACATGATCACCATCCATATATATATAATTCTATCAGTTTTAGAAAAAGGAGTAAAATCATTTCAAAAGTAAACTTAACCCTTTCATACTTTATTAGATTTAGTTGTTCTTCTTTATGAGACTTTTTGGAAGCTTTCAGCTGTTGGTTTTAGTATAAAACCATTATTCTATATCAGAATTCATTGTATTTAACTTGATTTGGTAGTAATATACATTTGCAAAAAAAGTTCTAAAAAATTATATTTAAACTTTGTAAATATTGAAAAAGCAATTTTCTAATGTCAACAAAATGTGCTTTTATCATTTTAAAATAGTATGGTAGAGTAATGTGAATTCAAAAAATAAATGACTTTTTTAATTGAAATTTTTAAAATGGTGATGAATAAATGTACATTTCTGATAAAAATATCAAATTGTCCATTAAAATATTAAAATTGTTTTCTAATTATCAGAATATTTGAAATTATCCTAATACAGTATCTGCAATCATATTTAGCTATAATTTTTATAAGGTGAAGTGATCATAATCTATAGTTTTCTTTTGTTATTAACTTCTATTTTTAAAAATAAAACATGTATATAAAATAACAGTGTAATAATATATACTTTTGATTTTTAATAATTATTCACAACAATTTTTTAGTTATTTTAAAAAATGTTCTTGAAATAATCACACAAATTCAAAGGAAAAATAATAATCAAAGAGAAAAAGGCAGTGTTAAACTCATTGACTTTGCCACTATTTGATTATGCTGGCATTTTTTTATTTTTTTAAAATTAAAAAATTAATATTTTAAAACTACTTAAATTTACAAATTAAAAAAATATATAACAAAATATTTCAATAGATGACTGTACTAATGCAAAAATAAAAAAAACAACAACAATTACAGCATTTTTTTTGGGGGGGGGATTTCACTGACTAAAGATCTTTGTTTGCTGCCTGTAAAAGTTAATGTTGGAATCTTCACATGATATTTTTTAAAAAGTAATATCTTAAACATAAAACTGTTCTAAAATCTATCATTTTCCAGGATTAATGCAAAAATGAATGAACCCACATGTATTTTGGGAACTCTGTATTTGTTAGTCATTCTATATATAGAATATAGTTTACTTCAATAGCAACATTATATATCGGAGACATATATAATATAATGGTATAAATATGAACTAACCTACTACTACTAAGTAAATAACGTACCATGTTTGGACATGATTTTTATAAAAGCTATATAATTTAACTAATGATTTTCTTATATTTAATTGAGATACTAAATTGTACTAGGATGAAATATCTAGAAACTAATGATTAAGTAATATAAATTATGAAAATACCAATAATGTTGAGCACCTATTTATTAGTTTAAAATAAATAAATATAGTAACATTCAATTAGTGTTTATTAAGACACTAACTTAACTTTTCTTAATTATTTATTCATTGTAATCAAAACTACTAAAATAATATAATAAATTATTAAAATACATACATGTTTATTTACTATTTTGGATAGCTGAATATTTAATATAAAAATAGAATTATATAGAGACTCTAAGTTGATATTAAAGTATAATTTGATCAACAGATTATGAATAATTATGAGATTCAAATTTAATTAATAAAATAAAATTTATTAACATAAAAAACAAAAATAATATATATAAATCAATTTTGATTAGAATATTGGATTATGAGTTAATTATCAGTAGTATAAAGATATGTGTTGTATAAATTTCCTATTTATGTATCTATCAAATGTTGCAAAGAATGATACACTAATAAACCAAAAAAAAAAATTATTGTATAAGCAATAATAAATAAACTTTTAAAATATATTTTAAAAAAATAATTACATATTATTTTAGTTTATTTCTTAAATTTTTTTGTTTTTATAATCATAATGTAAGATGACCAATTTAAATACAAAATTATACTTTCACCAAAGTATATTGTCCTAAATATAATTCATTAATATATACATTTAAGAACTATTGCTTTTTAAATATATATAAATAATGAAACAAACAAACATACTTTAACATTTTATATAAAAATAAAAATTAATATTAAGAAAGATATTCAAAATTTGTTTTACAATTATCTAATTTTCTTTTTGGTTAGTTTATATTTATTAATATAAACAAACAAATATATTCTACATAAATATATTTATATATATATATATAATGAAAACATACAACCTAGTTAACTTTTTTAAAAATTAAACCTACTATAAAAATTATAGTTCATAAATCTTAAGAATTCTTATTAATCATATGTATTACAAAGATCAAATAAACATTATATTTGAAGTTCATCTATATTCCAATGACACGTTCAAAAGCAGAATTTTATCCAATTAAATAAAGTATACATTTTTAATTAACATATTCTTTAATAAACTCTTGTATTTCCATTTTTATATAAATATTAGCATTATTTAATACTTTGATAAATTTAATCCTTTGGTAAATTTAATCCATAATGCTTGTCAATCAGTATCATTTTAGTTATTTTATGGCAAAACTATATATATTATTGGGAGTGTACCAATAGCTCTAACAAACTCTTATTGATAAATGCCAGAAGAGAAAGCATTTAAAATCTCTATCTAGAATTATTCCTATCCTCAGACCAATTTGTTGTGAGCTTTTGGCTCATATTGTATCAATGAAAGTATTTCATATTTCTTAGGTATTATAATGTGTTATATATTGAGATGATTTTATTCCAAGATGTTTGCAGATCTCTCAAAATATAATGGTGTTTCAAATGTTTTTCTTTTTCTTTACCATTCCTTATTATAGAAAAATTCAACTATTAAATTTTATATAAAACACAATTTTGTTTGTTGAAAAGGCAGATTGGGAGAGAGAATTCAATCTAAAATCATGGGCTTTATATATCCCTTTCTTAATAATGTAACAATGAAGTCATTATTTTAGATATTGTTGGTATGATTTCACTCAAAGATAACCTGTTGCCCTGTTATAAAGATTTAAATTTCACTCAATGAAAAGTTTTTGAAATGCAGAAGCTTTTGGCAAATAAAGTATTTTTTAACTTTTTAATAAATAGTTTTTTTAATCATAAATAAATCTATATACTGTAATGGTCAAGTTTCATCCATTCACACAACAGAATCTAGAATCCAGACAAAGAGACCAAAGCTGACCAGACCAGAATTGTGATGTCCCGAACTCAACCACACTTCAACTCGTTTGCCAGTACTCCATGACTCAAGACCCTACAAATGACCCCATTTGAGGTTACACATAGTATACCCATCTTTCAAAGCCAGCATAGGGCAGGGAAAAACAGGAGACTCTGGGATCTAAATACACCTGGGTCTCATTTTATGCGGATTATTTTAATGCGATTTTGAAGTTATGCGATTCATGTTTCTTCTTAATATCTTTCATATTTCACTATATTTATTAGATATCAAGAAATTTAAATTATTAATAACTTATTTTGACTTGAAATACTTTTTTTTTTCAAAAATATAACGTTATATTAGCAGCTAACATGAATATGGCCTGAAGCTGTATTTAGAATTTTAGCTTCTATGTAAATAACCTATTTATATTAATGAGTAAATAATAATAATAGATTTATACTTACATATAAAAATATCGCAATAAATATTCAAAAAATTTAAACTTTTAAACCGTATTTTGTTATATATAACAGAAGTAAATAATCTTTTAGATTTTTAAAATAAAAAATTAAGATTTTATAAACTGAAAATAATCTTTCTAATGATAATGTATAATCTTTTTGTTTTGATTGCAATGTCATTTTTTAAATATAGAAACAGAAAACCATTAATACAGCACAAGACTAAAAGTGGTGCTAGTTGTACATCACATCACAAATAAAAATAAAGTGGCTAACAGGTTTTTCTGGGCTTAATTGCTGAGAGATTCTTGAGTTCATTTAAGGAGAAGCCACAATACATCATATCGAATCTGATTTCTTACCAGTTTACAAATGAATGCTAATGGAAATGATTAAAATATGTATGAAAAATGTAAAATTAAATACTTTAGTTAATAAAAAAAGTAAAAAAAGTTTGTCTTGTATTAATTTTTTTCAAATATTTTAAATTTTTTATTAGTCATACTTTATTTGCTTATTTTTTTAATGTGAATTTTAAAGTAATTTTTCCTTATTGCTTTGCTTTTATACGAATTCTGAAAAATACAGACCATATCCCCCATTTTTCAAGATAAGTCAAGTCTATTTTTGTGTGATTTTTTTTAATGCAGGTTTTCTGTGGAACCTATCTACCACATAAAACTAGACCCAGGTATATATATATTAGCTAATTTAATTGCCACCAACATGAAATTAAAGATAAACGTTCATAAATGGTAATTAATGCACATATAATTATATCACACATATATAATTAACTAAGACTGAATTGGATTGAAATAGGAATGAGAAATAACATGAAACCAGAATAAATTTAACATATATTTATTAATCAAACAAAACATAAATTAATGTGGGAAAAGCACGCAGGCTTTATAACATGAGGATTTAGCATATCTCCTCATTAAATCTTTAATTATTAATATGAATATACATTTAAAGAATTGCTAAGTGGTGCCTAAATAAGATTCTGCCAATTCCTATTGAAAGTGGTAGCTACCATTACAAAAATGCTGCATCAGTCTTAGGCAAAATATTTACTATCTTTTCCTTTTAAATATTTTATTAAAACATTTAAATAAATATTTTAGGCAAAATATTTATTGCAACATTATTACTTTAATAAAATATGAGTGTATAAATCAGCTCAGAGTAAAGATTGAACCCAGAAATCAAAAATATAAATTTCAGTTTAATACTTAATATATTAATTAAATTATGGGACTCAGAATTGGCTATAATGGGATTACTGACATGCTACAGCACCAGAAAATTACAATAACAGAGTGCCCTGTGGATAGATTAGAGTTGAGAGTTTTTGTGACCAACCCCGGTACCCTGGAACCGAGCATCATGCTGCTAAAAAGGTTGGGGTGGCTAACACAACTGCCTGGAATTATATGTCAGGTCTTATTAGTGTGTGCCCCAAAAGAAGTTAAGATGGAATGGCCTTTCCCAAGGTCCTATCTTAAGGAGAAGATGCAGCAGAATGTTAAACATTGAATGTGAACTTAATGTATCTAATCCACCAAGTGAAAGTATGACATTAATTATTACAAAAATATGAGACAATAACCCGGTCAGTATTACTAATTTGAGCCAATTCTAACAATGCTATATAAAATCAAGCAACATTACAGGCATAAATAAAATATAATAAAACTCGGGTTTATAGGTTTTAATCTATACATAGAAATTATTATGAGGAAGCGGAAAGTATATTTGATTGATTGGCCAAATAATTACTGAATATACTTTCATATTACTAAGACTAGCACATTACATTAATCTCAATAAGACAGAAATTTAATAGTAAGCCACAATACATTTTTAAATTAAATAAAATTATAGGAATTCAAACCAGCGAGCATGGAGAATGTCATTAAGAAACAGTTATGGGAAGATATTGGCAATTATATCTCCAAATATTTATGTTTAAATGCTCGCTGCTTCGACGCATTGGCATATAAATAACAAAAATAACAGTAAAGAAATATTATAGGCACAACCACAGTGATAGACAAAGAAATTAGAGTAGGTTTAGTTTAGTTAAGGTATAGACAAATTACACAGATGAAATAATATTTACTTAAATGAGAATTTATAATAAAACATTTATAGGATTTGAAAAATTACATTATTTTATAGTTTGCTAGCTTTAAACTTTGAAGTAGAAAATTTGAATTTAGAAATAGTTCATTAACACAGACCTCTGAGGTTATAGATTAGTGTTACCGATTAGTTGCTGGACAGGATAAGGTATTGGCTTTCAAGTATTGTGGTCTTTTGAGCGGGCATAGCTAGATGGTTTCTTGTGGCAGCTCCAGTGGTTGAAACCTCAGCTAGCAGTGATCGCACCATTCTTTCAGTGGGTTTAAAAGCAGCCATTGCCTTTCTCCAGTCAGATCTTTCAAAGATCAATCTGACATGGATTCAGCATGGTGACACCTTTCTAAAATTAATGACTCCTCCTCAAGCTTAAAATGTACTCTATTTATACTTTTACTAGAAAAGAACCTGTTTCACCTGGAAATCCATTAACTCTATTTAAAATATCACACTAAATTGTAAGATTTCTCAATTTGATCAAAAATACTTTTGTTTGGGCTTCCATGATGCTGCAAATCCTTTTCCAGATATCAAAATAGTTTTGCTACAGCAGTTTTAATGACTATATTTTTACTATAAACAAATTTGAATATAGCAATTATCAACTTTCTAACTTTATTTAACCCCAGGTGCAGTGGACTTAAATGCAAATCTTTTACGGCTAACTTTTTATTTTTAATTAATTTAACAAAAAACTTTTTGCTCCTTTACAAAATAAAATCACCCCACTCTCTCTATATATATTGTTATATAAGGTGAAACATACATCCACATATGAATTTATGTTTACTAAATTTAATAAGTTGACAATTCTACTATTTAAAATTATAACATAAATCATTATTTTATAAAATATGAAATTTAAACCATTATATTCATTGTAACATCTACTAGCCTATGTATGTACACTGTTTATTCATATGTGCATATATAATACTGCACATCCCACCATGATAGAAAGGTTTATATGTTTATTTATCAAAACATTCATTTTAATAGGGTTTGAACCCAGCACAGATAGGCTTGGTGGTTAAATTAAAATAAGATAATCAATTCACTTCAGGATGGTTTTACTGATTTCAATTATGCTTTATTATTAATATGTAATTTAAGTTGTTTAACTATATAAATTAATTTTTCAGTTTAAAACTATCACCTTGTATTAAGACTAATAATCAGTAAAACTATTATTACATCTTAGAATTTTTTCCTTAAAAGATTTATTATCTGTAACCCCATATACAAAGTCAATCAATTTTAAAATATTTCCTATGATGTTAACAGACTCAAGTCAAGAATATCATTTCAGCAGTTTTCTTAATAGCAAATGACCATCAATGTTTTATTTTGGTAATTATTCTTGAAGTTTGGTTTAATAACATATGAATGCAGTTTAATATTTTTCTAGAAATGGTGTGCAACAGAATTTGCTTCAAAATAACTTGAGATTGAATCAAATAAATTTTTGACTAAAATCTAATTGGTGAATAAATAATATTTTAAGCATGTACAGCCATAAAATACTTTATTACTATTTATTATAATTATGTATGATTTTTGTGATAGTATTGTTTAAAAATATTCCACTGATTGTTATAAAAATCTTTTTTTAGCATCATTCAGTGTAACCTTGAGTAATCAGTCATTACAAGATGATCATACATTTAAATCTTCATTTTTTGAATTATTTTCTGTGTTTTGGTTTTATTACTGAAAACTTGGAATTCAAAACCAGAAATCTGGCAATCATCTTTAACTCCATTTTTTACTAGTGAGATAAAAGCTTGAAATTAAAAAGCCCAAAGATTCTTAACCAATGAAAAACTACTTATATAGTTATGGAGATTTGATCCTAGAGCAGTGTTGGTCTTAACATAATATTTACATGATTTTTGTTTTTGTCAAAAATACGCACCATATTAGCATGAGTAAAATATGACTCTCCATTCTAAATACTATCCTTTATATTGTAAATTCTGGGATTATAATTTAAAAATATAATAAATAAGAAAAGATTTTCTCAATGATCAGAAATCAGTTTTGAGTATTGGATTCTCACATAAGACTTTTTTTTAAAAAGGAATTTCGTTATATAAAGCACTAATAATGAAAAAAAAAAACCTGATCACATATCCAATATTAAAAATATATTTGCTAATCTTTAATAGTGATAATTGAATAATTTTTAAATGTAATATTTGAGCATTCAATGGGAGCTTGAAACAATTGTCCCGAATTACCGAAACTAATCTATAATTTTTAGCTCTTAATATTGAAATCACATTTAATATTTGTTAATTCTCAATTTATCTTCTTATTCGCATATATATACGATGAATATATAATATTTTAAAGAATTTACAAGTAAACATTAAAGCTGCTTTTATTTCCCCAAACACGTACTTCAATTTTTTTAAAATCAAAGCTATAACAAGCTTTATTAAATTAGCAGTGTAATTTATTATTTAAATTTATTTTAAAATTACTATAGTGTTTTATGAAATATTTTTCTTTTAATTTTTATTTCAAAACTCATTTGCATTTAAAATAATAATTTAAAGTGCAAATTTCAACTTTTAAAAAGTTAGCTTTTTTTCAAAATTATTATTTTTTTAATAAGTGTTTATTAGTTCCTATTAAATTTATTGAATAAGGTAATCAAGTTGGTTGGTCTGGTAATCAACATTTTTTTGATTAGAACTCATTTGAACATTATAGTCTTCAAGCTTTTATCTGTATGGGACAAAATTCTGTTTAATTAATTTCTTTCTCTTTTGACAAGTTGAGAGTTTGAATTGCAGTATGGGCTGCTTTAATTAAAGATCTTAAGCTAGACCAAGATTGTGAGGTCAGAAGTGCTGGTACTGAAGGATCAAGGGTCATAAACTTTGACATAGTCAGTGGCTTTTACTAGAGAATGGTTAGAAAGAAAGAATAGAAGAAGAGAGAAAGAGAGAGAGAGGGAGAGATATTGGGGGAGGGGGGAGTAATAAAGAAAATTAGAGAAAGGCAATAGACGAGCATTCATTTAGTGTCATGGCGGGAAGAGTTTTAAATTGAAGCAAAATTAGTGATTTGAATGGCAAGCTTTACAAAAAGTTTGGTTAAATGAAGTTATAAATTTTATATCTTCTAGGTTTTCAAAGATTAATTTTCATTTTAGAACAATAAAATGTAATCTTATAACATTTTGAAAAGAATTGAAATAAACAACTATTAAAAATATTTGCTATACTCATTTTTGTTGTTTGATCAATTTCATTTATTTTACGAATTACTTTTATGTAATATTTGGTCTGTTCACAATTAAGTAAAATATGCGCATTTGTGGGTAAAAAGATAAAACAGACATAAATAATTTAACCAGGTCAAATGCAACTTTAGCTTTTATTTACTGAATAGCAGAGAAGGGGAAATATTATAACTTACCAGGATAATCATTTATTTATGGTCAGGGTTTTTATAATTTTGCTTTTTTATTCTACCTTATAACTGAGAATGGATATGTATAAACTGTCAGCTATTCATTTAGAAACCAAAAAAAAAAATGATATTTTGTCTTTGTTTATAATTTGTTAAAGTTAAGAACTCTATCAACAAACATCTATATTATATCTTGATGCCTACTTTAAAAAACTGTCTGTAAACCATTATAGAAAAAAGGGGGAAACTTCAAATTTGATAATCTCTGATTAGTACCAGTTTTCATGTCATCAATGATAATAATGATTCTTTCATTCTATTTTATATAGAAGATGTATAATATGAATAAGCTTTGATAAACAACCAGCCAATGTCAAACATTGCCACAAATCTTTTTGTTAATTGAAGACTTATATAAATAATATGAGAAACAAAAATAACTTTTGCATAATGTCTATAAAACCATACTTATAGAAACATTTTGAATCTTTGATGATTACTCAGCCATGATTGGAAACAACTCATACATAAAATGTTTTAAAAGTACCTTTATTATTGTGGATAATAATATATTCTATAATAATTACTGCAGCTTTTTATAGGATCTTTATTTAATCAGAACAATAGAAGTAGGGCACAGTTTCATGGAGATATAAACTTTTCAGAAGGTACAATAACTTCCAGATACTATATCATTATTATATTTTTAAACTGTTTGATAACTAATTTAATTTCATTAAACATAATATTTGATTAAAATCCAAATTAATAGTTTGAGTATATAATTATAAACTGTCTTTTCAAGTTTATAATTATTCAAAATGTTATCAAAATATCTCCATATGTGTTTGAAGTATAATCACATATAAGTGTTAACCATAGATTTGACAGCATTATGATTAATTTTACTGCAACAACAACAAAAAAATCTGAAGTAGTTAAGATCAACTAATATCTGTCTTTCATTTGCAGCTTTAATGCACCAAATGTTTAAAAAATTTTTAAATTTATATCTTTAAATCTTTATATTGCTTATGAAACTTTTCATTCAATTTGTCATTTTGCCAAATGGCAATATTATATAATTACATGATTATATAATTGATCATTGCAGGCATTGCTTCTCTTATTATTTTAATTTGTTCATGTGTTAAAATCTGCAACATCTATTAATCGAGTAAATTTAATAACCTTACTATTATTTATTTTATAAAAATGGAGCTTTAGTTTATATTTACTATTGTGGATGGATTCATAATGTCTCTATACATAATAGATTAATAATATTATTTTATAAAGCACAGTTGATATTGAAATTAAATTGAGAGAGTGCAAATTTCTCAAGCGCTTATGACTACCAACAGCCAATCAAATCTTAAGCACCGGGACAGAGAATAGATTAATGAAAAAAGGATAGTAGTAATTTGTTGGACCTGGGAATTTCAAGTTTTATTTTTATTAGTGTGACTTTCACTTTAGTTCAATTCTTTTGCAATCATCCATCACTCAGAAATTCTCTCACTATGGATACCTATAAGCTTTAAATATTAAAATGGTGAAATGAATTATATCAAGAAAAATGTAAATGATGATGTTTTACTACCAAAGAACATGGGTTATCACCAAGTAGTAGTACTCTTTAGCCTCATTTATCAGCTATTTTATGAGAGAGAAGTTAAAATATGCACATATAAATTGATAGATGATTGATAAATAAATTTAAATGAAAGGGTGGGCAGTTAAATGAATAAATCATATGCAGATAAGAGAGTCTATTTATTGTGAAGGCAGGGGGAGATTGTATATTATTTCATAGAGTAGTTAGAATATTAGGGATTATAAATTCTATGCACATTGCTTCAAGAATAAATATAGTATATTTTATTTTGTAGGTAAATTTAAAATACAATTATTTCAATTAAATTAATTTATTTAATATTATAAATATTCTATTTAATTAAAAAATATAAGAATTTAACTGAAAAATTTATATTTGCTAAATTGTCTGTTATTAAAATTTTGTTTGTCAAACATTTAAGTATTTTTGGCTTAACATACAATTCATTATCTATTCAGAAATAAAGAAGAATTAGTTGATGTGATAAAAATGTGAATTAATTTAGGTTATTGATAAAATATAAGTCTATTAAAGTAGCATTTTGTTTTTCTCAATTGTTTAAGGAAATAAGATGTAAACTAACACCTTTTTTTTCCCCAAAAAAATTATCAACTAATGTAAGCTATAATATTCAATAGATGCCAGATGGTAGTGATTTTGTCCTATTCAGTATTCCTAGATTAGTTTCCAGCTTATGGATTACATGAGGAAATAGCTTTTGGATCTGGGAGCAATGCACTTGGAACTTATAGGTCTAATACATTTTTCCTTGAGCAGAAATGTTTTACTTGTTTTATTATTAAGTGGACTAACCCAAACTGAAAAATTAATTATTGCTTATGGTCTAAGCCAATTTGCTTGTATAGTCATGTAGATCTAAAACCAGTTTAGCATCTATTCATTATGGTATCTTAGTTTTTGAAAAACAACAGATACTTTTATCTTTTGGCCAGGTTTTGTATAAATCTTATAAAATATAACATGACTTTGTTTAGTTTAAAAACAATATTTTTTTTTACAATGTGATCTAGTGGATTAAAGCAGAGAAATAAAAGGTGGCTCCTAGAGGAAAGATACATTAGATGTAAAAGATCCAAGTATTATGCCCCTAGATCCAAGAGATCCTCCCTGATGAAAACAATACAGAAGAAACTGGTCAGGGTAATACTAGACAGAGATTCAATAATCACTTACATCTATTGATTACTAAAACTATGGTGAAAACAATGAATTTCTATTGAATAGCATTATATTAGCAGGGTCCATGTGATGCCTTATTGGAATTCTAAATAAAACTTTTTTAAAAATTCAATGCCTTCAATTTAGTTATGGATTGTTATCACAAAGTCAAATCTGATTTTCTTTTGATAATTTAATGATGCATTTTCCTAAAGGTTTGTGATGATGGAATTTTAATTTTACTTACATCTTGGAATATTTCCAATTATCTAACATTAAATACTGAATGCCTTTAGAAAAAAAAAGTTATTTAATTTAGAAAAAAAAATTAAACTATATTTAAATTTTCCAGTTGCATTGAACTGTTTCTAAAGGCATTCAATATTTAATGTTAGATGATGGATATAGACCAACATACAAGATTAGTTAATGATGCAATTTCAAATATTTAGATACTTTAATATATTGTATTTAAGAAAGAGGCAAGCAGTGACAATTACAAATATAAATTTATCACTTGAGTATCTCATTGTCCAGTTTGCCCAACTTCTTTTAAGTGAAGAATTTTATTTAATGTTTTGTAAAAATCAGATCTAAAACAGGAAAAACTCTCCATTCAGTAGTGCCACTCAGTGCAAGCCTTCTGGTATCCATTGATTACTCTGGCTTGCACTGAGTGGCACTATTGTAGGGAGAGTTTTGCCTGATTTAATAACAGTTATGAGTAAGCATAAGAAATGATGATCATATGATGTTTAGTGTTTTAAAAATCAGATCTGTTAAGTGATAAAGAAATTTTACATAAAAGCAAAAATCTGAAAATATTTATTAAGCTATTACAGCTTAAAGCAATACAAAATTACTTTAAAGCAGTACAAAAATCATATTTAAATGTGCAAGAAATAATTTATATCAATAAAAAATGTTTGGACTAAACTTAAGAGGCAAAGTGGCATACAATCACACAAAATAATAGATGAAGCATAGCAGTTATTTTCAATTGATCAAATTATAATTTTTTAATTTCTTTTAAAACTTTCTCAGCTGCTAATCAATCCAAAAATTTTAAGATAAGGCTTATTTTCATCAATAAATCTATCAACCAACTAAAATGTAAAACTTTTTTTATATATAAACATTGCTTTAAGTGTTTAGATCTGCAATGACTCAAAATCTAGTAGTTAGTTTTGGTTTATTATATTAAGATTTAAAAAAAAAAAAATATGACACATATGCTATCAGTAATAAAGGCTGCATTATGTTATATTTTTGTTTTCAAAGATAGTCTATTAACATTCTTCTGTTTGAATAATGAAACATTTACTCTCAGACTAATAATGGCTAGATATCCACTTCCTGCTTATATTGAATTAGACAATAATAACTATATGAAAGAAAAATTCTATGTCTGTATTGTGACATGAAAAATTTCTAAAGTTTATCTGACTCAAATTCAAACTCCAAGTCAGAGGCAAAAAAGACAAATACATTAATCACTATGTTACGCAAAGATTAATGATAAAAACTGATGTATGGAAATATATAAGGAAATAGAATGACTTTACTTAACTTTTGGTTTTACTCACAAATTACAAAACTTTTTAAATCTTTTTTTATGTTAAACTTATTTTTTTTCATAGAAGGACATGATTTTCTCTTGTCTTGTTCTATGCAAATAGTTTTGTTTTTTAATATTACATTTTAAAGATTTATATTTTACTTTATTGGAATTAGAAATTTATTTACAAAATGGTTTTATATAATTAGAAGGAAATTGAGCTCAGACTTTCGAGCTCCCTACAGCTATCCACTCCATCATATTCAACTGATTCATTGGCCACCTACATGTGAAAAAGATAAATGATCTCTAATATATGCATTTTGTGCTGAACCAGCACTCATCTCCAACACACACATATATAAATCAGTGTCAGTTTATATTTTCAAACTTAAATAAACAAGCTTCAATCTTCTCCACCATTCAACTCTTTAGCCATTCATATCATTGAAAATCTGATTATGCAATGCTCAAAACCCATTATTGTCATACTCATGTTGACTTTAATAATAATGTTCCACCAACATGGGCTTTGAGAATTCCATCATATTTTCAATGATATGATTGATTGAACAGTTGAAGAGTGGAGAAGATTGAAGCCTGTCCATTAAAGTTTGAAGATTTGCTATCTTAATATAAACTGAGCAATGATTATATATGCATGTGGGTTTTGTGATCTGGATCAACTAATGAGTGCTGGTTCAGCATGAAATGGGTATTTTGGAGATCATTCAGGTGGTCATGTGTATCAGTTGTATAGGATGGAGTGGATAGTTGTAGGAAGCTTGAAAGTTTGAGTCCACATTTTTGTAATTACATTATGTTCAGCATGGACAACATACTTGTATTTAAAATAAAATGTCTTTATGTAAGATATTTAACAAATTGTTTCTGAGAAATAAAAATTCTATATCATGTATGAGATGTAACAAAAGTTTAAATGATCCACGTTCATCACTAGAGAAAGCTATATACAGACTGATGTCTTAGAAAGAAAACAGGCTTGGTGATGCAATATTTGTAGAAATCATTAATCTGATGATAATACTTCAAACTCTATCATAGTTAATAATAATTCTTCAGATTTTATTTTCGCAGATATTTTGGAAACATTAAAATTATTACCAATCATACTTACTGCCACTTCAGAGCTTTCAATAACAGTTGTGAAGTTTAATGCAGGCATATACTCTTATTGCCACAACATTGAGAAAATAATCAAGAATTAATTAATGTAGCAATTTACGCAAATTTTGTGAAAAAAAAGTCTCTTCACTGAAAGATAAAATTGAACTATGGATCACGTTTATTTGGCTTATTAAATTGAAATGTAATAAATTCTCTTTCATGAAAATGAAGATTTACTGACAATTAATACAAAAATAGTGATAAAACTTGGAAGTTATTTTTCCTAATAGTATCGAAAATGTTTTTTATATGAACTGCAAATCAAGTATTCCAATCTGTAGTAGTTACTCATTTTAATTCATATAGTTTAAGTAATAAAGAAAATATGTTATATCACCTTTTGATATTTTATTGGTCAAAATAATCAACATGTTTATATAAACCAACATTTGCTGATTAGACATCTTCCACAATTGGTTAAGGAAAGAATGAGAGAATGCAAAGTCTTGACTTTTAAACAGAATGATTTGGTTTATGTTAGGAAGTATTTGAATTCTCTATGAATTTTAAATGAAGTGAAAGTAACTAACTATTCTTTGTTACTAATTTCCCAAATGAGGCCTCATAATATTTCTTCAAGAAGAAACTTTGCTTTTAATATTTTTTATTTGTATTTTGATGAAATAGCTTAATTAAAGAATTTTCTATGAGTTTATTATCATCATCATCATTATTATTATTATTATTATCATCATCATAGTAATAATAGTTAAGCTCCTATATTTAATGAATAAAAATTTAATAGTGAATAAATTATATTTCAATATTCACTAGGATACAAAGGAATTTTTTGTTAATACATATTTATTGCCTGGGCATATTCTTCTAGTTTTTTTAAACCTTTTGTGATTGGTGGCAAGTTACAGCTATGACAGATATCTATGCCAATATAATAAAATCACCATGAAATAGTATTTATTCTGTTAAAATGTTGAATAATATTAATACAATCTCCAGATTTAGGAAAACAACATTTAGTAGCTTTATAAAACTTGTTCTTTTTGCTACATTGATTGAAGAAATCCAAGTGTTCTCACTAATAATGTGGATTGATAAGGTATTACAAAATATCATGGAGAAGTTCATTGGTGTAAATCCACAAAATTATTTAACATATTCAAATGAGTTTTTTTACACATTGATCAATTATTTTAATAATTACAGATCTCAGCTGTTCTTTATATAAATTTCTGAGATGATTACTTTATGAAACTCTTCATACAAACAACCTATGGAATAGTGTTTTGCATATTGCAGATCAACCCAGTCAAAGATATTTAATTCTTGAATTCTATGACATCAATCAAAAAAAACATTTTAAAGGGGAAATTAAAATATCTAGAGACAAAGCAATAATAGTTGTAAATGAAAACAGACAAAATACAAATACTACAATTTTGAAAAATGCTTTCTTAAACTATTTGATCACTGATTTTAAAAAACTAACATTACAGTTTGGTACAATAATTTATTTTCTAACAGTCTATTTAAATGGTGCACCATTTCATGTATATAGTAATAATTGCAATTTCAAAATAAAATTAAGCAAAGACATTAATCCTTTTAAACCATGCAAATTATGGATCAAAAGGCCATGCTCATTTTCTTTATTTGAGGAATAAAGCCACTATGTTTTCAGTGTGTAAAATGAGTCACTTTGCCTTTAATTACAGTCATGTGTTGTAAAAGCAATAAAATACAGTCAGCATACATGAAATACAAAATTAACTTGTAAAATTTAACTGACATTAGAAAATCAACAGAGATAAACAATAAAACAGCTCAGACAACTGTCATAATATCTATCATCATAATTAAAGCATCTGCAGATATCATGAATGGACTATCATCATATTTCTCATAAATTTGGAACAAATTAGATAATAAAATGGAGGGGAAATGCCTGGTTGGCCTCCATGCAGAATACTGGTGAAGAAGGTAACTTAAAAGTAAATGAACAATATAAAAAAGTTAATATAATTAACTCAAATCATGAAGGCACTGAGTTATTTTTGTAGGCTGATATGATGATTATGAACTTTAAAGATACATCACTTTCATATTTTACTGGTAGTTAATAGCTCAAGGTTGTAAGGTTTGAATATTAAATTCCAACATGATAATAAATTGACACAAAATGATACACAACCATCTCTTAAAGATATATAGAAGTAATTTTCTTGTATATACATTTATTTTTGGGTTTATCTATTATTAAATTAAAAGTAAGATCATTCAATATAAAATATTTTAAATTCATTTTGGAAAAATATTTCAACCAAGTAAGTGGTTAAATATAACACAAAAATATACAGTGAATCACAAACAGATCTATTGACATATTTAAACTCATGAGGCTTTTCTGCTTTTTCACATGATTCTTTATCTCTATCAGGAAGAACAAGAATTATTATTATGAAGATATTACTTTTTTTCTCTTTCAAAATTTTATATATAAATATCAATTTAAGTATATTTATTTTTTGACACTACATCATTATACTTAATGTAATATTTATTTGTATATCTGCCTGGTCCTACAATATTAACAAACTGATCCTAATATTTATTGTTTTTTTGACCCATATTATCCTTCTTGGAGATTTTGCACACTTTTTACTTTCACTCTTGATTTTCATTGTTCAGAATATCTCTTTTCATAATGTATAATTTCTTCACTTACTGTCACTTACTGACTTTCTTGTATTCCCTATGTTACATCATCTAATTAATGTATCTTTTAAATCATTCACTTTTCTCTGATCACTCTGCTCTGATTAGGTCATTTGACCTAGATTTACAAAATTATTTATGAAACATTCTGTTAAAACAAGAGAATACTTTTGCAATCTTGTACACTAATTTTTTTTTTCTATCATGACTTTTAAATTAAAAATATATAATTTTGTAAATATGATACCACACCATTTCACTAATTACACTTGAAAACTATTTACATAAAATTACATAATATAATCATGCAACTTATACAAACATATATATTAAAGACATAGTATATGGCACTTTAAAAAACACTTGGCCATGAAGAAAAAGGTTTTTTTCTAACACAACTGCATGCGTGGACAAAGGAATATATTCAATGGGTTCTGGGTTATCAGTATTGTCAGCTCCAAAATTAATGACATAGTTAAGATAAGTTGCATTTTTAGAAGAAATTACAAGTCACAACAACCTCCTAACATTATTCAAATTTTTTGATGATCCAGAAAATGCCACTTTTCCCCATCCAAATGCATTAAAGCTGGAAACTATACTAGATTTCTGTTATGCACTTTAACCATTTAACAAGAAAATTTTTATCCTATTTAACAATAACTTATCAAAAAAAATAATGCAACATTTGGTGACTATAGCCAATTTTACTGGTCCTTTTTAATAATAACCAAGGCCAGTATCTCTCATAACTAATCTAATTCCAGTATCTATGGGTTCTTAGAGAATAAAAATACTTAAATGTGTATTGAAAGATAAAATTAAATCTTACTCTCTGCCATTTCTTTGCAATCCAATTTGCCAAAAAATGGGTTTATTAGACAGAATGCTCTTAATTTTAAATAACTTTAGACACAGTTTCAACCAAGGAGAAAAAACAATTGCAAACAACTACACATGAAGATGAACTCTCATTCTGTATCAGTAGATATTATTACACAAATACTTAGATAGATAGAGCATATATTTTCTCAACAACTTGCTTTTATGTGATGAGATTCATGGTATATTAAATGGAAAAACATTCCCACTATTTATTTCTGTGAATCAGTATCTCAATGATTTCCACTTAGTGCATTGCTGTGTGTGTCATACATAAACCCCTTTTTATAAAAAACAAGAACAAATCTCAGAAATGTAAATATCAGTACAAACTTGGAAATGCCATGTATAGCATATATATAGATGATATAACTGTATCCTTAGCCACATTAAAATGCCTTCAGTATTAAAATATTAGAAGAAGAATATACAAATGGATATAAACTTAAGATTAACATGAATAAAACATCAACATGGTATATATATAATATTTAAAAACAAGTATAAACTTAATTTAATTAGAAAGGATTTAAACTCAGATTTTTAAGCTCCCTACAGCTATCCACTCCTTCTTCTACAAAACATATATATGAAAACGATAAATGATCTTCAATATATGCATTTTATGCTGAACCAGCACTTATTAATTGGTCCAGATATATTATAATCAGTGCTTAGTTTATATTAAAATAGCAAATCTTCAAACAATGATATGGATGGCTAAAGAGCTGGAGGGTATAGAAGATTGAAAACTCTCCACTGAAGTTGGAAGATTTGCCAACTTAA
Organism: Epiperipatus broadwayi; assembly: GCA_028023455.1. NCBI lineage: Eukaryota > Metazoa > Onychophora > Udeonychophora > Euonychophora > Peripatidae > Epiperipatus > Epiperipatus broadwayi. Next base: position 4,521,835 of record JAQFVV010012428.1, on the reverse strand, counting down.
TATAAAATGAGCACTGATTATATATGAGTGTGGGAGATGATGATCTGAACCAATTGAACAGTGCTGGTTCAACATCAAATACATATATTGGATATCATTTATCTTTTTCACATGTATGTGATTATGTATATCAATTGTATAAGATCGAGTAAATAGCTGTAGGGAGTTTGAAAATATGAGTTCAAATCTCTTCTAATATATATATATATAATATCCAAACCATTATACAATTACAAATATCCAGTAATGCCCTATTATTGAGATATAGATCTTTAAACAGAGGGCGTTACTGGATATTTGTAATTGTATAATGGTTTGGATATTTTCTATAATTATTTCAGTTAGTGTTAACAGTAACTTTCTTTATATATATATATCATCATTATCAACCATTATCAATTCACTGCAGGATGAAGGTCTCTCCAAGTTTAATCCATCTTCTCCGATCTTTAGCTTCTCTTCTCCACATCACCCCTGCACACTTTCTTATTTCATCCATCCATCTCACATGTGGTCTCTTTCTGGGTCTTTTACAATCTCTTGGAATCCAGTTTAAAATTTCAATTGTCCATCTATTATCATCTCTTCTAGCAATATGTCCAGCCCAACTCCACTTCAATCTTTTAATTTTTTCAATGATGTCAGTAACACCTGTTTGTTCTCTTACCCATACATTGCATTTTCGATCTCTTCTTGTTACTCCCAACATACACCTCTCCATACTTCTTTGAGTGGTCTGAAGTCTCTGTATTGCTCTTCTATTGAGTGTCCAAGTCTCAGATCCATAAGTAAGAACTGGTAAAATACATTTGTTAAAAACCTTCCTTTTCAAACACATAGGCATATTTCCTTTTAGTATCAAGTTATTTCTACCAAAAGCACTCCAACCAAGTTTAATTCTATGATTAATTTCCTCCATTATGTTTCCATCTGTATTAATAATCTGACCAAGGTATTTGTAACTGTTAACTTCTTCTAATTCATCATAATCAATCTTTATTTTCATATTTTGAGCAAACCGATTAAACATTACTTTAGTCTTTTTAACATTTATCTTTAGTCCTACTTTCCTACTTTCATCTGATAACTCCTGCAACATTTCCTGCAGCTCTGAAGCATTATTTGCAAAAACAACTACATCATCTGTGAAATCTAAATGACTTAAATAATCTCCATTTACTTTCACTCCTTTAGTTTCCCATTTTAATCCACAAAATACTTCTTGCAGCACTGCTGTAAAAAGTTTTGGAGATATGGAGTCACCTTGTCTTACACCTTTCTCAATGTTGACTTTCCCAGTATCATTATGTAATCTAATTGTTGCTGTTGCATTTTTATAAATATTCTTTAAAATATGACAATATCCTGGATCTATACCTTGATGATCCAATGCTTTAATCACTGAAGAAATGTTTATAGAATCAAATGCCTTTTCATAATCTACAAATCCAAAACATAATGACAACTCATATTCATTTGTCCTTTCTATAACTTCTCTCAATACCTGAATATGATCTACTGTACTAAAACCACTTTTAAATCCAGCTTGTTCTCTTGGTTGGTGGAAATCCAAAGTTCTCTGTAGACGAGTTGTAATTATTTTGGTAAAAATTTTATATAAAACTGATAAAAGGTTAATAGGTCTCTAATATCTTCTTTATCACCTTTTTTAAATATTAATATTATTACTGCATTCTTCCAATCATCCAGTTCATCTTTATCATTTAGACATTTGGTATATAACTTTGCTAAAATTTTTTCTGTTTTTTCACCTGCTTCTTTTAATATATCAATTATAATTCCATCATTACCTGGAGCCTTTCCTTTCTTCATACATTTAATTGCATTTCTCACTTCTTCATTTAAAATTCTGGGCAATTTGGAAGATGTAATAGATATAGGAGGTACTTGATCTTTATTACTATATAATTCTTGATAAAATTTTTTTTACCAATTTCATGATGTCATCTCTCTTTTTAGTAATAATTCCATCTTTTTTCCTTATTGCAGATATAAATTTCCTACCAATACCAAAATGTTGTTTTACATTCTTAAGACTTTTATTTTCATCTACAGCTTTTCTTGCCAGTTCACAGTTATATTTTCTTATATCGTTTTCAACTCTTTTCTGCACCATTTTACAAAATTCGAGATATTCAATTCTTTTTAGTGCATCATTTTTGTAAATCTTCATATTTCTTCTTTTCTTCATAAATTCTCTAGTTTCAATAGAAATTTTGTTGGTCAATTGCTGCTTTTGTCTACCAGCTATCTTTGTTGCAGTTTTTAAAAGTGTATCAGTTATTTTCATATTAATTTCATTCAAATCTGAATCATGTTCAAAATCTACTAATACTTGAAATCGATTTGTAAGTTCTAATTTAAATTCATTAGAATGTTTCTGAAGATTAGGAATATCAACTATAAATATTGTTTTTGTTAACAATTTTTGTCTTTCTAGTTTTACATTAACACGCATCTTGCACCTTACTAATCGATGATCACTTCCTGTGTTGAATCTATTAAGAACATTACAATCTTGAAATATGTATTTCCTGTTAGTCAAAATATAATCCAATTCTGCAGTACCTTCATTTGGATGTTTCCATGTCCATTTTCTTTTAACATTTTTCTCAAAAAAAGAATTCATAATATAAAGTTTTTCTTTTTCTGCAAACTCCACAAGTCTATGTCCTCTCTCATTTCTATTACCATAACCAAAATTACCTACAGCACTTTCATCTTTCATTTGTTTACCAATTCTAGCATTAAAGTCTCCCATAACAATTTTAAAATGTTGTTTACTCTTATCAAAAGCCTTTTGTACATCCATATAAAAATCTTCTACTACTTCATCACTATGAGAACTTGTTGGGGCATAAACCTGAATTATCTGCATTTGGTATCTGCTATTAAGTTGTATAACTAATCTTGCCACTCTGTCTGATACACCATCAATCTCCACAGTATTGTTCTTCCACTTTTTATTTATAATGAATCCTACTCCACTTGTATTTCCAATATTTGTGCCTTTATAATAAAATATATGTCCACTTTTTAAATCAATTGTCTCTTCACCTTTTCTTCTAACTTCACAAAGTCCAATAATATCCCATTTAATATAAGAGAGTTCTTCTTCTAATTCTTGCAATCTTCCTTCACTTGAAAGTGATCTGCAGTTGTAAAAACCTAAATAAAAAGTTGTCATGAAATGGCAGCCTGGGTCCGCAATCAGAAGATTCTTAGCACCCTCCGCCTTCGACCACCAACCGCTGCCTTGGTTGGTGACTTTACAACCTCCTGGGAATAAGGGCCATGCTTTATTTTTGTCTGTCATAATTGTATATATGTATTGGAAAAATATTTATCATTTACACAAACATTCATTCTGCCTTATCAGGCACTGAGAAGAAAGACCATGGTGTTTCTTGATCTTAAACTCAGAGGTAAAAAGCCAAAAAACTCACCACGCTGGCTAATGTGTGTTGGTGAGCAGCCCATCCATGTTCGTATACTATATGAATAAACACATAGTAATAACAGCTGCAACGACAAGAACGTATGGAGTGGACATTAGGAATTTGCCCTGCTCGGTTCCTTTAAGGCCTCCAAGAGGAATCAAAGGGTCTCCTTTCAGTTAATAGCAAACTCCTTTCTGCAGCCTATATATATATATATATATATATATATATATATATATATATCAAGTGAAGCACTGATATATATATATATATATATATATATATATCAGTGCTTCACTTGATTTATTCAAGATAAACATTTTACATTTCTAACATTTCATTTCTACTTGAGTTTTCTAAATATAAGATTAAAAATATAAGAAAAACTAAAAAATGGTAGTTAGAAACTTGTTATTTCTTACTTCAAGTTATATCTTTCCTTGTATTCAAAAGCCTTCCTTTTCAATCATTAATTGTTACAAAAATTTCATATTATATACCCATTATAAAATGTACAAAATTCTTTTCCTCATTCATATTCTCACTCTAAAGAAAACTAGTATAGAGAAGAATAAGAGTAGTAATATCAAGAAAATCAGTAGCAATGTCTAAGAGACATCTTAAATTATCCCCAACTCTAAGTAGCCTAAGTCTCTATGTTATTTGTGTCTTTAAAATTTAAAAAAACCCACTAAATCTCTTCTCAACAATGGTTAGACAATTTCTATTTCTTGAATACTAAAAATAACTTATACAGATAACCCACCACCACTTCCTAGATAGCACATTTACAATACAATAAGTATATCACTTACACAGAAAAATGTGTTTTGGGAGCTATGAAATAGTCTACTTCAACCCACCCACAAAATCTTAATCCTCCAATGCTTAAAATAAATAATAATCAGTTATCATTTAGAAATTGGTCAGATGAATCCAAATAATTTGACTTTAATTTTTACATTCAATGTCCTACAAAATCCTAACCCTCCAATGCTTAAAATAAATAATAAACAGTTATCATTTAGAAATTGGACAGATGAATCCAAATAATTTGACTTTAATTTTTATATTCAATGTTAGAGCTTTTTCTTTTACATTTCTTTAGATATCAAAGATCTTTTTCCATCACATATTTCTTTTGTAAATTATGACACAGGAAAGATAAAATACAGTTTCATGTTTTATACATGCCAAGTCTTTGCAGGCCTTCATAAACTGATTGCAAAATTATATAGAAATAATCATGTTACTTTAAAACCATTATGGATTCTTATATCAAGATTAATCATTCAAGATGCCACTTATTCTTTAAGCATTTTGGTGCACAAGATAGACATTCATATATAGAAACAAGCTTTGACAATACCCAAGTGCTTTTCTAAATAAAATTGAACAGTTAAAAAATTAGAAATAAAAAAATTTATGATCTAGACATTTTTGTTGCTATCTGGTCACTATTAAAATAATGGGTCAAGTCTCTAGCTCTTAAGGCTCTTACAACCCTTAAGATTATAATTAAAATGGTTAACATAATTCCACAGCTTTAATAAATTGTATGTAGTGATGCTAAACTAATTAAAATGACATAAAACATATGTATAGGTTGTTTTTTTGTTTTCTTTTTGTCTAATAGACTACATGTTTTTTTCATTGTATTTGCTATGAAATATTTGTATTTTTATATTTTCTTGAATAAAGTTCCTCTGAAACATAATAATAATAATAATTATTATTATTATGGTAATAGTAGTAGTAATAATAATATTAATAATGAAAAAAATGACCATTCATAAATGAATATGATCATTTCAATTCCCAAAAAAAATTGAGGGAGGAAAAAATACTCTAGAAATGAGTTTTGTGATGACTATACAAAACCAATCTGGGAAACAAAAATACATTCACATGTAAAATATGCTGTTCCATTTTTCTCTTTACTTGATATTTTATGATATTGTTTTTATTTTCATAAGTGAAAAACTTTTTTTTCTGAAATACTTCAATATCATATATAATTGTAACTATTCTATGTATTCTATTTTCTGCCATATCTTTCCAATAGTAACAATTGATATTACACTTCTTTAAAATATCTTATAATCCATACAGTGTAGACATGGTCTACCTCTCCCACAAAACCCATGGTCAAATTCACCATAAAACATTCATTTTGGAAGTCTTCAGTTATTCATTCATTTTATTTGCCATTATATTTTTAAAATTTTATGGAGCATTCTTTTTCTAATACCTCACTTTCAAATAATAAATTATAAAATATAATAATTTTGTGTAAAGATAACATAGAGACAGTAGTTATTTCCCTATAATGAAATATCCTATCTTTTAACTTGTTGAAAGAAGTAGCAGCACATTGGAGTCTGTATTAAAACTCTATCTGGTTTATATTATCAAGTTGTGAAGATTTTTATTCTATCAATGGATAGTAAAGAACTGAAATAAAGATATTTACATGTTACATTTAAAGCACTAACAACATTCTGTAAATCATGTTTTGAAGTGGTAAAAATAACACATATTATAAATTCAGAATGCAAGAAAAATAAGTTTTTGCTTTTTCACTTTAAATCTATTCAAAATATCATTTTCATATTCAAACTTGTGTTGTATCTTGATCCCTGTTTGATTAAGCTGCTTATAAACATTTACAAAAAATATTGTCATAGAAATTGAAAACAGAGAAATACACATCCTTGTTAACATCAGTTTTATTTCAAAGCTATTTCCAAGTGTAGCAATAATATTTTCTCTCATTCTATTATATAGAAGCTGTATAATAAGAATAAATTGTGGTGGTTAATCAATTTATTTCAAGCAATGCCCTAGAGACTATTAACTGAATCAAATTCCTTGATGAAATCAATAAAAGCAATCTGTAAATTGCTTCTTTGTCCCTAATATTTTTCTTGCATTTTCCTGGCAATAAACATCATGTCTATAGTACTTCTTGACTTCCTAAAAACACATTGAGTCTCTGGTAATCATTCATATATAACTAAAAGAAATCTATTCAATAACATTTTTGAATGTACTTTTTTCTAGTGGATAATAATGATGTTCTACAATAATTGCTGCTATCTTGTTTATTCCCTTTGCTTTTAAAAATTAGAACAGTAAATCATTCCTAAGATAAGGTGACACAACTTCATGAATCCAGATATTTTTTTAAAAATCCATTATTTTTTAATTTAACACATAATCACCTATATCACCACATATTTCAAATTTCTCAAGGTATTTATTTCATCAGGACTAACAGTCTTTCTCTTTTTATGATGACAAAGAACTGTTTTGTCTTTATTTTACTGAATATTTTTGCCCAAATCTAAATGAGTGGATAAAATGGATATATCATTGAATGACATCATTTCAATTCTGTATCATTATTTAAAAGATGATCAGAATACTCTTTCCATTTGTTCAAAATATTTATGACATCATATAAGAGAGTCTCAGAGCTGGCTTAATAAGACTGCTCAGTCAATATATCACTTTCAATGCATCAAAAAAGATGTAGAATGACCACAATCAGAAAATATCTATCTTCTTTACAGTTTTAATACAACAATCATTCTTAAGCCTTCTTGTCAGTCATAGAATCTCTATTTCCAAATTTTTATAATAGTTCCACAATGCATCATGTTTTTTAATTGTGTAACTAATAATATGTTTATTATAAAAAAAAATCATGATTTTTCTTTTTAATGTATCCAAGAATAGATATCTGTTTCAGAAATATGATAGTCCTGTTTACCCAAGTAATAGCTTTTGATATTTTATACATACAGTAAATTCTTCTAAAGAATGAACATCAAGTTTCTTGTTAATATAATTGGAATATATTATTTTTAATATAACTATCATTTTAATCTTGAAATGTACTAATCTATAGTCTGTCCAAACAATATGAGCTAAGTGCTAATATAATGTGAACTAAGCCATTGTTTTGAGTGTTGATGCACCCATTATCTGTCATAGCAATAAAGTGTTTGTGATAGGCAACCCATGTTTCTACATAGATTTAATAATAACAAAACATTTCAATTTACAACACCAACCTCACTATTTCCAATAATTTTTGGCCAAAGTTTGTTATATATATAAATCAACATGTGGTTAAAATCTAAAAAAAAAAATCCTTTAATAGTGTTATGTAACAATGCTATGAAACAAGAATAAAAGCTTTCTTTTTAATGAGCCCTATTACCTTTGTGCAAGATGAGTTTTAAGATCACTAACCTTTCTTAAATACAATGAGGAATTTTAATAATAAAAAACAATAAATTTGGCTTTATAGAAAATCCAACAACATGCATTCTCTTTCATTAACTGATCTGTTTTTTCAAGAAACTTGCATCCATCCATCTTTTCTTTAAACTTCCTTCCTCTTGCAGACAAGTTTCACTAAGAACAGTTATATTTATTTTACATCTTGACAGTTTCTTAGCCACAAGGTGCAGTCCTCCATTCTGATCTTGAAAAGTTTTGTCAAGTAAAGTTCCCTTATTTCTGTACCCACACTTAAAAAATGCATTTATTTACTATTTATTGCTACCATCGTCTTTTGTGATATTCTTATTTCTATCACTGAAATGAGTAATACCCCAGGTACAGTAATTTAGCCTGACTGAGTGAGAGAAAGAATTTTAGACCACATTTTTAATCCCATTTTTATGGTACATAAGGGAATTTTAAATAGAACTTATGTGTACAATCTTTTCCAGATAAAACTACTATCTCACTGAAATCCAGTTCCAAACTTACTCATTAGTGATTATACTGCCAGCAAGCTTAATAAGCTGTCACCATCATTGCTTTGTTAATTTTTGAGGGTTCAAGCTAAAATAAGGGGGAGGGGAGAACTGCAGTCAGAAATTCTCTGTGCATAGTGAAAAGATGAAAATATTATTGTAATACCTAATTCCATGATTACTGTTAAGATTTGAGGGAGACAGAAATGACTGTTTATATTAAGAAAATTACTTAGTCTTTGATAAATGAACATCATATGCTATAATGCAGCAAAAATATTTGGTTAATTATTGTTTATTTCATCACATCATCACCATATGCTTACATATGCTGTTAATAAGAATACCAAACTCTCCATATAGTAATGCTAACAAGTGCAAGCTTTTATAATCAATGAATTCAGGAAGGTTTGTGCATAAAAACCTTATCTAGTGTCTAATCATCCAATATCTCCTGTCAAGTTTTCAGCTTGTAGCTTTCATTAGTGAGGAGCCTTGGATTTGAGAGGACTGCACCTAGATCTCAGGATCAAATGCAATCCTCCAGCAGCTACATTTTATCTATTTGGTTAACAATAAAGCTAGGATCCCAAAATAAAAAAAAATAATGTTTTCAACCCTAGTTCATTTACTTGTATAATCATATAGATTTGAGCTCAGTTCAGCATCTATATATTTTGGTGTTTTTGATTTTTCAAAAACCACATTCATCAATATTCTATGGGCAGACAGGTATTATTATTACTCTGTTTATTTACTATTAAAAGTTGATCTTCATATCTAAAGACCGTTTCACTATCTACTACCTGTAGAACTCATTGGTAGCCTAACAACAGCATCTGACAATAGTTTTTTAAGATTTTAAAACAGGCAAAATTGATAATATGTATAGAGAGTTTTGCCCGTTTTAAAAACAATTATAAGCAAGCATAAGAAATGGTGATCATGTGAGTTTTTTATGATATTGTGATCTTAATTGAATCTGGGCTTTTCATGAAAGGTTAGCATTTATATGTCCTGGATAGATATTTAACCTTTTTTAAATCATAGATTTATTCACATTCAGGAGATATAGTGGTTTTATAATTTTAATTATATTTTGCTTCTAAAAAAAGTATTTTTAATTAAAGAATTTTTTTTTTACTTTTTCTTTTGTTGCTGCTTTGTATAAATTGTGCACAATGGCCATTTTAGATTCTATTGCTGAACTTGATATGTATTTGTTATCTGATTTACATTCTTCTTCAATAGTGTTTATGGGTAACATACTTGTCTTATATTGCATTCCATGTGTAGTTTTATCTACTCTCTTCTATGAATCACAAAGAGAGCCAATTTATTTTTTTATATTTTTAAATCTTATAAACTAATATTAGTAATATAAAATGATCCTAAGAAAATTGATAATAATTGTGATAAAAGGAAATGATTTCTAAAACAGTATGGAAGAAAGCAATCATAACTGCTGTTTAATTTTTTTGTGAATAGAAGTTTTCATTTATACAATTACCAGAACTGACAATGATTGACATCATCTTATACTACCACTACTGCTAATTATACTACTTCTACAGTTTTATGATCTCTATGCTTAGTAAATAATATTAAATATTATATAATAATAATATGGTAAATTACTTAAAAGTCATACAAAATATTGTATACTCTTTTTTGATTCATTTGTTTTGTTAGACAGCGCTAAATTTCATCAGAACTTAGAAGATGAATAAGACTTAGATTAAAACCCAATTTCTCCTCTATCTTTGAAGTGAGCATAATCCACCACAGAAAACTATCACAACCATATTAAAAACTATAATCATAAACAAATGTTGTTACTTTGTTTTGTTTGTTTGTTTCTTTCTCTACATTACTTTTTAGTCACTATAACTGTTGACATTCAGCAATTTATTTCCAGCCTATGTCAATGGGGCATAAGCTTCTCTGATATTTTAAATGAAGATGTTTTATATAACACAAAAAAAGATTAATAAACATAATAATTGCATTTATTGTATGCAAATATTTACTATTAATCAGTTTGTTGTTACTTCAACATATTCACTATTACATTTTATGATAACAAAGATTGATTTCATAAGTATCAATTTTATATCAATTGAGTTTAAGTTCACATAGTATTAAACTGACTATAACTTTATATGTATATAGCTAACTATTTATTATGACAATGGTTATTCTAGTACCCTTATAGATCCTAACAATATGCTGAGAATATATCACATATACATTTTTTAGAATTGAACATATGTATGCACACATTTTTAAGTTTGAGCTTACACATTTTGAAAATAAATTTTCCTATTAATATATCATGAATTCTCTTGATGTTCAATTTTATCTCATAATTCAGAATTTAAATTACTTCAATAATTCAATATTTAATATCATATGTATGAAATATATTGTCCACAGTGAATGTTTAAATTTGAATATGCTGAATGTAGAGTAGAGTTACTTGATAAAATTACCAAAAGGCAAATATAGCCATATTAATAAAAAATTATCAATTAAATATAACCATAAACAAATCCTCAATAACTTCCTTATTATAGCTAACCATATAAACAATATATTATAAAATCATTTTCATAGATCACATAATACAGACCCATAAACTGCTTTTGAGAAAATACTAATAAGTCATTTTTATAATAATACAATACTTATGAATACTAAATTTTATGACATTACTTTACGATTCATGATACAGAACACAGTAACTCCTTATAGCAAAATACAAGTAAACCCACTGCAAATTAATCTCCAAGTATATATAAAATGATAAATATTAACTTCAAATGTTGGATAAGTAAATTATAGATATATCCCCCATCCTCAAACATGGTCATACATTCACTACATATACTACTGACAATAAAGAATAAATCATATTTTCATTCTTAATCCAATTTTAAGATAATTTCTTCATGCTTAAAAGTTTTTATTCTCTATTTATATATACAACACTAATGTAAAGTATGATAATCTATTTTAAATATCTGTACAACCTGTTATAAAATTAATAACTTTGTAACACATTATATTTAACTTAATAGTTATCATTTCCAAACAATAAATATTAAAATTCTTTCCACACAACATATATTTATATTTACACATACTTATCAATTCATGCACTAATGTTAAGTAGCTTTCATTTCAATAATTAAGAAGTTTATTTAATTTAAAATTTTAATTTAGCTAATTTATAATGTGAATCTTATATTTTATCATTTTTATAATTATTCATTATTTGTGAAGCAAATATTCTATGTAATAAAGAAGACATTTTTTGTAAACTACTTTAAATTTCTGAAATTGATCGTAAGCTCTTTTACTTCTAATTTTTTTTAACATGGTTTTAGAATGCTAAGACAATACACCTTTTACCTAAGATTAAAATCTATGAATCTAATAAAAATATTATTTCATATTTTTAAATATACCTGATAATTAAGATATTAAATTAATATTTGAACCCAATAATATATTTCATATCTCTATGCATAACTTTATTTTAACAAAATCATTAGGAAGTTTATTACTTTAGGCTTCTTTTTAATAAAAACAGTATTCATGCCATCATACATTGAGATTTCATTCTTATTTCAAATATATTATTATATTAAGAATAAAACATTATTTAACTTAATATAAACCCTCTCAATATAGACTAAAACTATTAAAAAGAAAAGTTTAAAATTACCAAATTAAATATTCAAATATTTTTTTTGTTTACCAAAATTATTATTAATATTAATAAATTTGTAGTAAATAGATTGTTTATAGTTTTCTCTCTCAAATTAGAAATCGTTTATATATAAATATTGCAATTTTCCATAGCTCTTAATTCTGATTAAATTTCAAATTGTTTTAAATATAACAGTAATGTAGGATATTGTCTCTGAATTAGAATAGTTTTGTATGTTTTTGACATTTTTCATACTTAAATTTTGGTGTGCAATAACTTTTAATTTTCAGTATGCAATATTCTTTATGTTTCCATAAAACTTTTATGACCATCTTAATTCATTATTAAAAAAATTGCATAATGGTTCAAACAATGTCAGTGTAAACTCTTTATTTTCAAAGATGTATGAAGATTACATTGCTTGCAAATTAACAATAGAAATATTTATTAAGGCTGTCAAAACTATTGATTAGAGTCAGATGCATTCAGTCAGCAGAGAAAAATCCCAAATTTCTTAATTATTCCGACATAATTTCTGTTTTAATCAAATAATATTTTAGTTGACATTAGATTTTGCACATACACCACTTCACTATAACATTGAACCAGTACCTAGAAATTGGTTTTTTTTCTTCCTGACATATATTTGCATAAATTAAATCTGGAAATTAAGTCTGATGTTATAACGTTTAACACACTAACTACACAGCTTTCATCTTTTGACTAACTATGATCATTCTCATATTCATAACTTGGATTAACTATCTAACTAAACAAAATAATTTACTTTTAAGTGTACAGTAATTAGTCCAGAAAACATATGGCTAGCCTGATTCATTCTACTTTTTTATTATTACTATTTTTAAACTTTTATTAAAAATTTCTTAAGATTAAATCAAAATAACTTTTGTTAATAATAATTTTAAATTCTGGATTATTTAATTAATTATGTTTGCAAAACTTTTACAATCAAAATAATATTGATAATGAAGAATGACTAAACATATTTTTTTCCACGAACAGAATAACTAAAATTATAAAAACAGAATTATAAAAAAAAAAAAAAAGCAGCTTTATTTAACTTAAAAGATTATTTATTCACTTTTTTGTTCCACCTGATTGTAATAGTTTTGTATTCTCAATTAGGATCATTGGTTTCAACTTACACTAACATAAAGACCATACACAATATACATGTTTACTTTATGTCATCTGAATCAATATCTATTTTTCTTTTTAAAAATGTGACTTTTATGTCTCTATAATAAAAAAGTAGTGATTTAATGATAATTTTTCCAAATAATACAATTTCCCTTGTTTATTTTTGTTATTTTTGCAGTCTAATATTTATTAAGAATTTTACAGCCAAGAACAATGGATTATTCAACTGATTCAAGCATTGATTCTGATTTTTTACTTGTGGGACTAACAGACTAAGCTTTTCTTTTATAATTTTTTGCTAATGATTTCTTAGAAAAAAAAAAGAATTAACAAATCATCTTAGCAAAATGTAATGATTGTCTTTAACACTTGATCATTTTCCCTAAAATATTAGAGTGAGTTTTATAGTTAAATGTTATTATCAAGTTTTTCTATCACTCATAATTATTTAATATATTTTCCAATTATTTTATAGAAAAATAGATGAAAAAAATCATTTATGATATTCTTTTCACATATTTCCTTATCTAAATTTTAATGATAATAAAAAAATTCCAAATATTAAAAGTAAAAATTGTGCTAAAATTTAGACCAATTATATATATATGTAAGACTACCTTTATATGTATATACATGACTACTGCAATGTAAACTTTAAAGCTGTATATCAGATGGACAGAAAGATGATACTTGATATATCTATTAAGAATTTACTAATTACAGTAACATGAAATAATATATCACTCAAAACCAGTCAAGTAAGATTTCAAATGATGGTTCTGTGACAAATATCCATTTAAAATTGGGTTCAAATTATTAATCTGAACAGATAGCCATAATTCTCATGTGTGCCATATGGAATTTTCATAGGTAAAAATAGAACTTCTGATATTTGGTTTCTCAAGCTGTGTTTTTAGTAATTCCATATATTCAAAAAGAAATTATTGTGTTGTATGCCTTAAAAAAAAACATGAAAGTTTTTTTAACTATAGAGTGATGACTAGACATACAACAAGTGTTCAGCAACTGCTTTGGTTGCTCACCATCTGAAATTAAAATAGATAATGCATCGCTTTAAACTTCACTTCACTTAGCTTTATTCAGGAGTGTTAACTGATAACCCAGTTGTGCGACATCTTCCTGTGTTATTGCTTTGTCTTTATGATCAAATGAGGAGTCATGAATCGTTCTTAAGGTTATGTTACATCAACATTTTTATTTATATGTTTATTTTTTATGGCATAGTTACTATAAGATTTAATTACTTTTAAACAATCATTTTATAATAATCACTTGATTTTATACTTTAGATGGATTCTACCTAATAGTCTACTCTTTTTCATTAGGTGAAAAATAAGGCAGACAATAAATATATCATCGTCATCATCATTATTATTATTATTATTATTATTATTATTATTTGCACATTAAAATTATATATATGTATAGTAAGCACCTGAGTTTAATAATTTCTTTTATTATTATTATTATTATTATTATTATTATTATTATTATTATTATTATTATTATTATTATTATTATTATTATTATTATTATTATTATTATTATTATTATTATTATTATTATTATTATTATTATTATTATTATTATTATTATTATTATTATTATTATTATTATTATTATTACTATTATTATTATTATTATTATTATTATTATTACTATTATTATTATTATTATTATTATTATTATTATTATTATTATTATTACATTTCAATAAAGGCTTTATTGATCTCAATGGTTTACATAAGTTTACATCTAGAAAATTTGAAATTTAACATACAATGAATAATATTAGGGTAAACACATATAAATGAATTTAGTGGTTACACTTTGTGGTTAATGGACTATAACAATATAAAATTAAAAAAGCAAAAATAATCAGAGTTCTAATGTTTGAGGAGCTTATTTAGTTTTGTCCGCATGTCACTTTGAATGTTAGTTGTATGATAGTTTTTCTTTGCAGCATTCACAGCATTGATGGTTGTTTTAACAATGACCATGTTGCTGCATATAAGTAGGGGTTGGTTATTATTTTATCTCTATTTCGAATGTGTAGCAGTTTGTTGCTAAATGTAGCTGGGTGTCGTCTGGTGTTATTGCCAATTAAGAAAGTACATTGGGTGCACCAATACGCATATAGAACAAATGTGGCTGCCCTAATGCTAGGTATTGATCTTCCCTGAAAAGCAGCTATTATGTGATTAATGATTGTACCCGGTTTTCTGTAGGTGTTACACATCATCTGTCGTGTTTGATTAAGTGCTACACATTGATAAATAAAGTGGTCCAGTGTCTCTTCTGCTCGATGGCAGAGTCCACAGAAGGGGTCAATAGATATATACATTCTTTTATGATAAAGAAAGTGGGTTGTTGGCAAGGCAATGAGATTGATTTTCATGATAAAATCAAAGTATTTGGGCTCTAGAGCCCATTTTTTATATTCCTTGAGTAGTCTCTTGTTGTTAATTCCTAGCATAGGTTGTATAACATTAGTATCTGCTTCTCTGTTTATTAAACCATAAATATTCCAGTATGAATACTTATGCAAATACTGTTCTGGAATCTTGTCTGTGGTTTTGCATTGGTATATAATGTTGGTGAAAAAGGAACCTTTTGGAGGTGGTCTATCTGTTGGAGTAACTTCTAGCAAGTGGTTAATTTTGGGGTATTTGGCAAGTATTGTAATTATTGAGTTCCTTAACTTCTGTATATGAAAAACATTGATGTTGTGCAAGCCAAGTCCATTTTTTATTAGAGGTTGGCTAAGTTTTTTTGTGGAAATTGCTACTGTTTTTCTGGCCCAAAGTAGTTTATTATATATGGTTTTAATTTTTGAAATGAACCCCTTTGAGAATGAAATAACCGGTACATAGTAAGTTATTTTGGTTGTGATAAGCTGGTTAATTAACTGTACTTTGGAATATAGTGAAAGATATGCCTTGGACAAGGAGTTTATAATTTTTGTGGCTTCTTCTTTAAGTTTATTTTGGATATGACATCTCATTCCTGTAATTTCCATATGAAATGGGAACCCAAGGAAAGAGTTTGGTTTTGATTTGTAAATTGATGTACATGGTTTACCAGTGTATAGAGACCAGGCTGTGGTTTTTGCTGGATTAAATGATAATTCATATTTTTGTGAATATTCTTGTAATATCTTTTGGAGTTGCGGTATTTGTTTTTTGATGTTAGGAATATGGTAACATCATCCATATAGGCGATGCATGTAGTGCGCTGTGTTGTGTCTGGTATCTCGATCCCAGTAAATGCATTTTGTATGCTTTTAATAAGGGGATTGATGTAAAATATAAACAATAGTGAACTAAGAGGGGATCCTTGGGATATAGATTTGGTGGGTGTGAAAGATGGTGAGTTTCTTCCATTTAAAGTTATATGGATCTCTCTGTTCAGAAGCAGGTTAGCAATTATATATAGATGTGTTCTAGGAATTTCTGTGTCTTTTAGCATTTTTAGAAGTGTGTATATATTGACTGAGTCAAATGCAGCTTCTATATCAAGCTGCACAACAACGGGTCCGTATTTTTTCCGTTGTTTTACTGTTGCTAGAATTGCTTTGAAGAATAAAGCTGCTTCTGTTGTTGAAGAGTTTTTCTTTGCATATTGTGCTTCAGAGATAAGTGGCATTATATACGGTTCAATTTCATCTTTAATAATTTTCTCCATAATTTTGATCGGCAAAGGTCCCATAGATATTGGTCTGAGGTCTGTAATAGGTGGAATAATTGCTTTCTTTTTATTATAGGGTACTATGGCTATTGGATAGACAGCCTCCATGGGTTGAATTTGTTGCGCTAGATGGTTTGCTAACTGACACAAATATTCTGTTGTGAATTTGCTTAGATGCTTTAATACAAACAATGGAACTCCAGGACTACCTGGATGGCAAGCATTTCGAATAGTATTTAGTTTTGTTGTGAATAGATCTTTTGAGATTGGGGTTTTTGTCTCTGGTGGGCCAAACAGATTATGTGGTATTTTATATGGTTGTCTTTCTTGTAATTTCTCTTTAAAATATTCAAAAATTGGCATAATTATATTGTGTCCTGCATATGTTCCACTATTTGTATATAGTGCCATTGGCACTTTTACATCTGGTTGGTTCCCCAGCGCCCATCTTATATAATCTCTTGTCCAAGTGTGTGGCCTGGTTAGGCATACCTTGCTTTTCTTTATCTTCAGATAGCTTTTGAGTTCTTCACATGCTTTATTGTATGCATGTGTAAGCTTGAATATATACTGCTGGGTGCAGTGTGATGGGTTAATCATGATTATTCTCTGGTGTAACTGATCTGCCAGAGACAAAAGTCTTGATGGTGGAGGTTGTTTTTTTGTTATATGGTTGATGTTAAAGGACAACATTCCCATAAATGCTAGATATTTCTGGACCGGGTTCAAAGTCATATCTTTGATTTTGTTTAGCATTATGTAGGTCTCAGAGAACAGAAATTCAGGGGTTGTTTCTGGGAGTAAAACTCTTATTGTTCTTGTAAGTGGAAAGGGTGATATTTGAATTTGGGCACAGTCAATTGTGACTATTTGAGCTGAGTGATCAGAAAAAGTTGAGGGAGTTAGTTTTATTTCAATAAGGTGGTGAAGCATTGGAGAATAAAAGCACAGATCAATAAGTGAAGAGAAGCGATTATTGTGGAAAGAGATGGCATCATCTGGCAAAAAACCTTGGCCACTCATTAGTGGTATGTTTATTCTGTGAAGCCAACATTGGGTAAATTCCTGATATTTTAAATTAAAATCTCCAATTAAGACAGTTGGGTTTGAAGTTGTAGCTAACCTTGAATTAATGTTTGCAATTATGGTATCTATTTTTTTATCCTGTAAAGGCATATATACAAAAACCAGATTTATTGTTATGCTTTTTTGGTTGAAGGTTGCAATTAATAAGTTCATGTCAATGTGAATTATTTTGAACATTGTGAATGGGCAATTTCTAGCAATTATGAGTCCAGTTCCAGCTGAGGGAGAGGAAGAGTCTCTGGAGCATGCACAGAAACCTTCCATATTTAAATGTTTGGCTGGGTCAGTTTGTGATCCAGCATAAATTTTTGTCTCAAGTATACCAAGCAAGTGTGGTTGTATATCCTTGATCCAATGTTTTAACTTATTAATTTTTGAGGTTGAGTTCAAACCCCTGACATTGATTGCCGCAATTTTTATTTTCATTATATGTTTTTTGATTGAGATTTAAATATTAGGGTTGATCTGGTGTTTTTTCCCATTCATTCTCATATTCCATTTCCAGATCTTCATCTGTTTCCACTGTAGTTGTATTGTTGTGATCAGAAAGGCTAAGGTTGGCTTCTGTTTTAATTTTTTTGGGCCCTCTATTTTTCTTTGGTGGGCGGCCTGGTCTTCTTCTTTGTTCTGTGTCAGCTTTGGTGATTTGAGGCATATTTGGGGTGATAGCTTTCATAATTTCCATTGTTGTATTATTTTTAATATTGGGTGTTTGGTGTGTTATATATATTTTTTCTTGATCACTATTACTGTGTGAGTTTATTTGTTCTTTTATTATCTCTTTTTCATCGATATTTTTGGTAGTCTGACTTAGATTGTGCGCTAATTTTTCCATTGGAGCCTCTTGAGGTTGTTGACTTTCTGTTTTTTTATCAGTGGGGGTTTGAATTCTATTGGTTGAGTTTGTTGATAAATCCAGAATTTCAGGTGCTGGCAACGTGTGTGCAGTTTTTTTATTATTCAATTGCTGTTGATCTGTGGTTTTTTTATTAATTTTTTCTTGTTTATTAGTTGTTTTCATTATCTGTTTTGTACTGTTTGATTCCGGTTGGTGAGCTTCTGTTGTTGTTGTTGTTGTTATTATTATTATTATTATTATTATTATTATTTTTTAAGTGTCATAGCATCGGCCGGGATGCGAACCCACAACCCGGGCAACTGCCTGCAAATGCAAGGCAGTCGCGCTGATCTCACGACCACCAAAATATTAATATTATTATTATTATATTATTATTATTATTATTATTATTATTATTATTATTATTATTATTATTATTATTATTATTATTATTATTATTATTATTATTATTATTATTATTATTATTATTATTATTATTATTATTATTATTATTATTATTATTATTATTATTATTATTATTATTATTATTATTATTATTATTATTATTATTATTATTATTATTATTATTATTATTATTATTATTATTATTATTATTATTATTATTATTATTATTATTATTATTATTATTATTATTATTATTATTATTATTATTATTATTATTATTATTATTATTATTATTATTATTATTATTATTATTATTATTATTATTCAAAAGGCACTTTATTGATTCAAAAGAGATTTTACATGAAATTATGTTTGTTTTACATTGCAATTTTTTGATCCATATTTATGAGTTAATGTTTAGAGTTACATAGGCCATAAGTCTTGGTTGTTTAAATTTGGATATCTTTGTATAAATAATTTTTTGTTTATAACAATTATTGCATTTATTGTGTTCATTATAGTGTCAGAATTGATAGAGTTAATTTAACTTTTGGTAGTTCTGTCCATTTGGGTTTACCTACAATCTTGACTGCTCTCTTAATAGGGACCAAGTGGCCACATATAAATATGGTTTTATGATTATTCTGTCTCTATTTTTAATTTTCATTAATTTGTTTATGAATATCAAAGGATGATGCAGAGTATTTTTTACCATTACAAAGGTGCATCTTGTGCACCAGAAAATATAGAGCATAAAGGTAGCTGCTCTGATACTTGTGGATTGATCAATTTTGATAGGTGGCATTAATTTTCTCAATTGTAGTGTTCAGTTTTCTGTAGGTACTGGACATTATTTGTCTTATTTGGGTCAAAGCCACACAGTGTTAAATTAAGTGTTCTATTGTCTCCTCTGCACAAAGGCATATTCTGCAGAAAGGATCAATGCCCACATACGTCCTTTTATAGTAGAGAAAATAAGTTGTAGGCATGGTGGTAAGGTTTATTTTGATTATGAAATTGAAAAACTTGGGTTCCAATGCCCATCTTTTATATTCCTTGATTAACCTTTTATTATTTATTTCTAGCATAGATGGGTGGTCATTAACATCAATGTCTTTTTTCATTAGATTATACATGTTCTAATATGAGTATTTGTTTTCATATTGTTCTGGAATTTCTATTATGGTTTTACATTGGTAAACAATGGATGAGATGTCTGCTCCTGCTGGAGGCAGTCTTTCAGTCAGGGTAATCTGTACTAGATGCATAAGTTTTGGAAATTGTTTTTGTAGGATGACTATTGTGTTCCTTAGTTTTATGCAAAATATTTCAATACTGTGCAGACCTAGTCCATTTTTTATAAGCTGCTGACTAATCTTACTGTTAAATATCACCATTGTTTTTTGACCAGAGGAATTGATAGCATATTGTTCTAATATTTGAAGGGAAAGTCTTTGAGTATGATATAATTTGTACATAGTAGCTTATTTTTGTTATTATTAATTGGTTGATTAATTGTACTTTAGAAAAGATGGACAGATATGTTTTTGAATGCAAATCTGCAATCCACGTTGCCTCTTCTTTAAGCCTATTTTGAATCTGACTTCTCATATCTATGATTCCCAGATGAAATGGAAATTCCAGGAATGAGGTCAGCTTGGACAGATAGATGAATGTAAATGGTCTTCCTGTGAAATGTGACCACATTGAGGTCTTTGTTTGGTTGAATGTCAGTTTATATTGTGCTGTGTAATCTTGGGAGTATTTTTTGTAATTGTGGAATCTTTTTTTTTAGGATAGAGAGACCATAAGGTCATTCATGTATGCCAGACAGAATATATGTTTTGTCATTACAGATGTTTGAATCCCATCAAATGTTTTTTATATCATTTCTATAAAAGTATTAGTATAGAATATGAAGATCAGGGAGCTTAATGGGGATCCTTGGGATAGAGACTGGGTTGGAGTGAAAGATAGTGAGTTTCTTTAATTGGGTTGGGGAATATGTGTATTTCTTGATTTAGAAGCAGATTTGCAATAATGTTGAGATATGTTTTAGGTATGTCATTATCTTTTAGCATTTCTAGTAGTATATTGATGTTAATTGAGGCAAATGCTACCTCTGTGTTGAGTTAAACTGCTATAGGTCTGTATTTTTTCTGTTTAATTGACAAAAATACTGCCTTGAATAGCAGGGCTGCTTATATGGTTGATGATCTTTTTTGGTATGTTGTGCTTCAGAAATTAGTGGCGTTATGTATGGTTAAATTTTTTGCTTGATGGTTTTTTCCATTATTTTAATCAGCAGTGGTCTCATTGATATCAGTCACAGATCTCTGAGTGACCAGATTATTTTTGGCTTTTTGTTGTAGGGAACTATTGCTATAAGGTAAACATCTTCTATGGTCTGTATTTTTTGGGTTAAATGATTGGCCAGGTTACACAGATATTTCACTGTGTATTCATTTATGGTGAATAGTCTTTTGGTTTCTGGCATGCCAAATATCTAAAATGGAATTTTAAGGTCTTTGGTTGCCTGCAGTTTGTGTTTGAAATATTGGAAGATAAGTCTGATCATATTATGGGCTGCATAGTTTCTATGTTCTGTTTGTAGTGCCATTGGTACTTTAACTGTGGGTGGATTTTCTAGGGCCCATTTGATATATTCTCTGGTCCAAGTGTGTGACTGGTTGAGACAAACTTTGCTTTTTTCAATTTTCACGTAGTTTTTGAGCATCTTACTTACATTGTTATACATATGTGTGAGTTTAAATATGTAATGTTGTGTTTGATGTGATGGATTAATTATTGTTATTCTCTTGTATAATTGATCTGCAAGAACCATTAGCTTTGATGGGAGTGGTTGCTTCATTACAATATGGTTAATATTAAAGGAAAGTATGTTTGTGAAAGCTCGATATTGTTATATGGGATCTAATTTCATTCCATGGATTTTTTGTAACATTATATATGTTTTCTTGGGTAGTTGTAAGAAATTTGGTTAAGGTCTATTGTGATTATTTAACCTGAGTGGTCTTAGAATGTTGATGGAGTGAGTTTAATCATTATTAGATGTTGAAGGATTGGCGAGTAAAAGTGTAAGTCTATTATTGAAGAGAAGCATCTATTGCAAAATGATATTGCTGTTTGTGGAGAAAACTTGCCCACTAACCAGGGGCAATCAATAGATTTTAATCTACATAAATAATATTAAACATTGTGAAGGGACAGTTATTAACTGTAAGGAGACTAGTGCCTGCTGCTGAAAAACAGTCCCTAGGGCATGCAGTGAATCCCTCTTTGCTCAAATACCTTGCTGGATCAATTTGTGATCTGCGTAAATTTTTGTCTCAAGGAGTCCAGTTATATGTGGTCATGTTTTTTTAATTCTTTGTTTTACTTTATAAATTTTTGAGGTAGAGTTTAGACCTCTGACATTGATTAAAGCAATTTTTCATTAGAAGTATATATTTTTGTGGTGGCATTGGTGCTTTAATTTGGCATTGCTGGTAATTCTTGGACATTTTCATATTCAAGTTCATACAATTTCATTGATGGTTTCGATTGTCTTTATTTTTGGTCAGAGTCTTCATCATTAAAACCTTCTGTTCTTACTTTCTTAATTTTTCTGGCCATCTTTGGGGTCTTCCTGGCCTTTGTCTGTGCTCTATATTATTTTTGTATTATCTGGTACTGGTTTGGGGTGATAATTTCCATGATTTCATCTATGATGTTATTTTTGCTTCTAGTTGCTTGATATTACTCGAGGATATTTCTTTTTTCATCCTCATGAGCTAAAGGTTGTTGTGTTGCTTCTTGCTGTATTTTATTTATCTCTTCATTATTTTGCTCAGTGCTTTGATTTGACAAATCTAGTTTGTTTGGGTTTGTTTCACCAGTTGTAGCTTTGGTTTTATCTGGGGTTTGAACCAACTTGCTATTTTTACTGATGATTCTGTGTTTATTTTGTTTTGTGGTTAATATTGTGTGTTAATCTTTTGATTTATAATTTGTATTTTCTCAGCAGTTATTGTCAATTTTTTAAAAATTATTCCTTCTTGATACGATCTTCAATCTTAAGGCTGTATGTGCTGGATTATTTTGGCATGTTTCTTCAACAGACTTTTTATTATTATTTTTTATTTGAACCCCATATGCCTTCCCAAATGTTAAGTTCAATGACCCATTTGCTGATGCTTCTTCTTTATTGATTTCACTATGTAATTTATGGTGTTTTTTAGTGTTTAGATTATTGTTGGCCACTAGGTGTTCATGCTCTTCACATGCAAAGCATTTGGGTCTTAAACCTTTAATGTGCATGGTCAATATTGGAACTTGATCAACTATCTGCATCGGTATATTTTCTGGAATGATGGATTCTCTTAGCTTTATTTTAAAATTGGAAACTATTGCTGGCTATTGGTATAGAGATGTCGTTTAAGTAGATCTGTTTGATGTAAATTGCCTCTCCATATTATGGCTGTATTAGTTTTTTAAAATCTTGAACATTGTACCCAAAGTAAGCATTTTTATTATACCAGTGTAGCAGTTTTGTAGATTTTTGTCAACAATGACCAGATACAATTTCCCAGATTTTAATCTAGGTTTCAAATTTTCTTCACTGACGTTCATCAAAAAAACTCAATAGCAATCTATCACAGGTTGGGATGGTTTATAATGGTTACATTTGTGTTCCAGAGTTTATTTAATGACAGGCTTTTATATAGGAACTCTTTTGGAAACTTATATAGAGATTTCTGACCATAACCACCAGCCCAAGAGACTTTGTTGAAAAAAACTTTTTGAATATGTTGAAAAGCTTTTTGGGAATTGTGTTATTGAATTTATTTCTTGTAGCACTTCTTGAGTGCATATATCGGTGGCACCAGGAAGGGGGGGGTTCAGTGTTTTGTTTTCTTTGTATATTTAGATCATCAATGTCATCTTATGTTACTTTTTTAAATCTCTCAGTCTGACCTTCAATAATTTTTTTCCACTTTGCATGGTAGATATGTTAATTTGGTAATAACCATTGCTATTTATTTTAGCATCATTTGAAGATACTTTTTTTTTTCTGAAGCCATTTTATAACTTTTATGCACATGTTAATTTAGTGTAAGATATATGTTATACTGACTTTTTTGACTTCAAAAAAGTTTATTTTTCTCAAGTTTGTGGTCTTGTTGGTTTCAGTTGTCTTTAACTTTTAAATTTAATGCTTTTGTTAGTCTTCTGCTCAGTTTTTGTTAGAGGTTATAATAGTTTATTATTATTACTATTATTATTATTGTTTTAAAAAGGAACTTTATTGACCAAAGAAATTTTTACATGATTACATTTGTATACATATGCTTGCTTACATGGCAGTCATTTGATTTGACTGAATGGGTTGATGTATAAAATTAAATAGAGCAAGGGGGAGGGGTTACAATTTTGATAATGGGCATATTAATTAGATATTTCAATGTTAGTGTTAAATTTTGATTACATTGATTTTTATTAATTGCATATTTGCGTAAATTTAAATGAGAATCTTAACATTAGTTTTAATAAGTACATCCAGGAATTTTAAGTCAGAATTTCTGAATTATATCAATTTGTGCTTTTCTTTGTTTACAGTATAGTCTTGTGCTTGGTAATTAAGATGAGTGTTCATTTGTCTAGTTATAGCATTGATTGTTGTTGTAATAATGACCATGTGGTTGCATATATATGTGGATTTGCTAAGATTTTACCCTATTTCTAATTGTAGTTAGTTTGTTTTGGAAGGTAAATGTTATGCTTTCTGGTGTTGTTACCTATCAAAAATGTACATCTTGTGCACCAGAAAGCATATAGAACAAAAGTTACTGCTCCTATCTTTGGTGTTGATTTGTCTTGGGATGCACTGATGATTTCTTTGATTGTGATATTCAGTTGCTAGTGTGCATTACACATTATTTTTTTTAATTTCTTCTAATGCTATGAAATGGTAGATCAGATGTTGTAGTGTTTTTCTGCATAGTGACAGAGCTCACAGAATGGGTCTATTGTGTTATACATTTTTTGTGATAGAGAAAGTATGTTGTTGACATTGCATACAGATTAATTTTTAACATGAAATCAAAAAATTTAGATTCCAGTTCCCATCTTCTGTAAACATAGAGTAATTTTTTATTGTTTATTCTGGAATTAAGGGGAAGGTCATAGTTGTTTTAATTCTAGTGTATGAGAGTGTAAATTTTCCAGTAGGTGTATTTGTTTGTGCATTGCTCGGGTATTTTGGGTGTTGTTCCATATTGGTATATGATTGATGAGATGTGTAAATGTTTTGGCCTGTCTGTCAAAGCAATTTGTATTAGGCATTTCAACTTTGAAAATTGGTCTATTGGGATGATTACCTGGATTCTAGGTTTTGTATGTTAAAGGTGTCTATATCATGTAGTGGACCACAAAAGTTGGGGACAGATAAATCTGATTTTTGACTTGAATACTGGTGAAAAAGATATGATTGGTAAGTAGTATATAATTTTTGTTTTGATAGGTTGATTTATCAGTTGTACTTTTGAATATAGCAATAGGTAGGTCTTTGAAAATGAATCAATGATATGTTGGGCTTCATCTCTTATTCTATTCTGTATATGACATATCATATCCATAACTCCTAGATGAAATGGGAATCCTAGAAAAGCACTTGCTTTAGCTTGATATATATGTGTGTGTGCATGTTTATATATATCAAGCTAAATGGGAATCCTAGAAAAGCACTTGCTTTAGCTTGATATATATGTGTGTGTGCATGTTTTGCCAGTGAATAGTGACCAAGCAGTAGTCTTGGTTGCATCGAATTTTAGCTTGTATTAATTTGTGTATTTCTTGTAATATTTTTTGCAATTTGGGTATTTGCTTTTTTGAGGACAGGAAGACTGTTATGCCATCCATGTATGCTATGCATACCATGTGTTGTGTGGTTCCATGTATCTGTATTGTGATGAATGTTTGTTGTATTTTTTGTAGTAAAGGGGTTTAGATATAGTATGAATAGTAATGAGCTGAGTGGGTATCCCTGTGATATAGATTGTGTGAGAACAAAAGATGGCAAGTTTCTTCCATTGAGTGTTATATGGATTTCTTAGCTTAGGAGCTGATTTGCTATTAAGTATAATTGAGTTTTGGATATTGTAGTGTTTTACAGCATATGCATGAGAGTAGTGATGTTTATTCAGTCAAATGCTCCTTCAATATCAAGTTGGACTATTATTGGTCCATATTTTTTTCTTTTGCCTTATTGAATTTAAATATGCTTTAAAAAATAGTGCAGCTTGAATTGTTGATTTCTTTTGGGCAAACTGTGTTTTTGAGATTAAATGACATTATATGAGGTTCTATTTTTTCTTCAAGAATTTTTTCTATTATTTTTATTGGCAGGGGACCCATTGATATTGGGTGGAGATCACTTAGAGGGAGAAGGTTGTTTGCCTTTTTATTGAATGGTACTATTGCAATTGGATAAACTCCTTCCGTAAGTTGAATTTTCTGTGACAAATAATTTGCCAAGTTACAGAGATATCATGCTGTGTATTGATTGAGGTGTTTTAGTACAAATAAAGGGATATTGGGACTTCCTGGGTGACATGTGATTGGAATATTTGCCAGTTTTTCAAGAAAAATACTTGTGCTAAATGGGTTTTTTATTTATGCTGGACCAAGCAGATTAAGTGGCTTTTTTGAGTGATTGTGCTGCTTGCAACTTTTGTTTGAAATGCTCATATATAGACAATATCAGATTATGACTGGCATATGTTCCCTGGTTTGTCTGTATTGCCATTGAGATTTTGATGTTGGATGGGTTTCCTAGTGCCCATTTTTATGTATTGCCTGGTCTAGGTGTGCTATTGTATGAGACATATATCTGCCCTTTTTAACTCTTTGGTAGTTTTTTAGTGTATTGCTTGTATTGTTATATTTATTCACGAGCTTATATATATATATATATCATCATATATCATCATACCATTATCAATCCATGCAGGATGAAGGCCTCATCTATCCGATCTTTACCTCAGTTTGCACAACGCTCTTGCACACATGTATATAGATATATAAATATCATATATATATGATACATATATATCCTGCAGTGGATTGATAATGGTTGATGATGATTATGATGATGATATATATATATAAGCTCGTGAATGAATATAACAATACATGCAATACACTAAAAAACTACCAAAGAGTTAAAAAGTATATATATATATATATATATATATATTGTTGGGTGTGATGGCTTAATCATGAGTCTCCAGCTAAGAAGTTTATTCACAAGTGCTAGTAGTTGAGTTGGTGATGGTATTTTCATTGTTATGGAATATTGAAGGAGATTATGTTTATGTATGCCAGGTATTGTTGTATAGGATTAAGATGTATTTTTTGTATTTTGTTTAACATAATATAGATTTCTGAGAATAAAAATTTCTGTGTAGCAGCTTGTAGTAATACACTTATTGTTCTTGTTAATGGAAGTATTGATGTTTGAATTTGTTCGAAGTTTATTGTTATTATTTGTGCTGAATGATCTGAGAAAGTTGAGGGAGTGATTTTTATAGTGATTAGATCATGCCTCATTGGGAAGTAAGAACAAAGATCAATGAGTAAAGAGTGAAGGCCATTGTGGAAAGTTATTTTTGTATGTCATGTTGTGGTCTCCTATTATTATGGTCGGATTTGATGTGGTGGCTAGTAATGAATTGATGTTCATAATTATGGTATTATTCTTATTGTACTATGGGGGCATGTATATGAAAATTAAATTGTTTGTTATAAATTTGTGTTGGAAAGTTAATATTAATCAGTTTGAATCTATGAATATAATTTTAAATAATGCAAAGGAGCTGTTCAGAGAAATCCAGAGAAATAATGTGTATGATAACTGGTGAGGGGGTTGAGAAATCTCTGGAGCATGCACAGAAACTTTCTTTGTTTAAGTGTTTTGCTGGATCTGTTTAAGATCCATCATAATATTTGATTTCTAGTAGTTTGAGTATGTGTGGCTGTGTGCTTTTTATCCATTGTTTCAATTTGATGATTTTTGAGGTTGAGTTTAAACCCCTTACATTAATTGCTGCTATTTTAACTTTCATAGTGATTATGTGAGTAAATGTGACCATGTTTGTGGTCTGATTCATTGTTGTCATTTGTTCTTGGTAATCTTCATAGTCTGGTTCTATCTCTTCATCAGTTGTATCAGGTGAGTAGTATGTTTGTTCAATATTCTCTCCTGGATCAAGCTCTTCTGTTTTACATTCTTTGCTTTCTTGTTTCTCTTTGGTGGTTGTCCTGGCTGTCTTTTTGTGTTTGTCATTGCTTGCATTATTTGAGGTAGACATGGTTTAGTTGCTTACATTATATTGATTGATGTGTTGTTTTTTATTCTAAGTAGACATTTTATCTGTATTTGGTTATTTTTGTTGGTGATCTTGCTGATATTTGTTTTTTCTTTGCTTGCATTCATTTCTCTAGCACTCTCACCAATTTTCTTTTCTTTTGATATATGATTTTTCACTGCTTTTTCCATGTCTGCATTGAATGTTTGGTTATTGATTATCATTTGGATTGATAGGTCTAAAAGTTTCATGTTTGTTTTTATTCTTCATCCATAGTATTCTCAAGTTCCTGTTGTTCTGTGATTTTTTTGTTTGTGTTTGTCTTATCATTAACTTGTAGTGTTTTTTATTTCTTGTTATTGTTTTTGCATTATTTTATGTAGGTTTGTATTAGTTTTGCTTTGTGTGATATGAATTGCATTACAGTTTGTCACTAAATATCCATGGTTTCCACATGTATATTATTGTGGCTTTAGTCCTCTTATGTAGAGTGAGAATATTGTATCCTGGTCAATAATTTGTGTTGTGATGTTTTATAGGTTTACATTATCATCTAATTTTACTTTAAATTTAAAGCTATTGCTGTATACTGGTGTGGGTGTGTCTTTTAGGTATATTGTTTTTAAATATATTGCTTTACTAAATGGCTTTATATTCTGAAAGTTCTGCATGCTATACCCAATGTAAGTATTCTTAATAATGCCTGTGACATAGTTTTGTAAGTTCTTATCTACAGTTATCAAAGCATATTTTCCTAGCACTTTAATCTGTGCTTGGAATCTGGCTCTCTGATAGTCATCAAAAAATTCTATCACTAGATCTTTCGAGTTAAGGTGGTCTCATCAAAGCATACTTTCCTAGCATTTTGATCTGTGCTTGGAATCTGGCCTTCTGATATTCATCAAAGAATTCTATCACTAGATCTCTCGAGTTAGGGTGGTCTCCAATGCTTAATACTGTGTCCCATATTCCTTTTCTGGCTATTGTCTCATATAGTAATTCTCTAGGGAATTTTATATATCACCAGGTTTTTGTCTGTTGCCAAATATTACAATTGATTTTTCTAAGAATTTTTTTTAATTTTTCAGGAGTTGTATTGTTAAAATTAGTATTAATCATTTACAATTCCCCTTGAGTCCAAATTACCGATGGGAGTTCTAAGTTGTTTTTCATTTCTAAGGCTAAATGCATCAACATCTCTTTGATTTGCACTTCTAAGTTGTCTGTTCTAGGTTTGAGTCATTTTCTGCATTGTTTTTTGCATTGTTTGTTTTTTTAGCAGGGTTGTTTATCTTTACTTTATTGCATGTTATTTCGGTGCTATTTATCTTGTCATTTTTTTGTGCCGATGCCATGTTTTTCTCTCTGACATTAACATTTTTTTCTTTTCTAAATCAAATTATTTATTTTATCTATGAAAAAAACATTATTCTGGTGATTGTTATCCTCTTGTTGTCTGATATCTTTTATTATAAAGCTGGTATCCTTTTTGATATTTTTTTACGGTTTTTCCACTCAGAGTTATATATGATGTCATGTTTCCATTGATGTAACAGGACCACATATTTTTTATTATTATTATTATTATTATTATTATTATTATTATTATTATTATTATTATTATTATTATTATTATTATTATTATTATTATTATTATTATTATTATTATTATTATTATTATTATTATTATTACTATTATTATTATTATTATTATTATTATTATTATTATTATTATTATTATTATTATTATTATGTTTCAAAAAGGGGAACTTTATTCAATCTAGAAAACAGGTTACATTAATAATTTTTATATACATGCATTTACACTGATATTTCCGAGGATTATATATATTGTTCTTTCCAAGTTCTTACATATATATACCGGGTGAGCGATGGATTGTTTAGCCTAAGTTATCTTTATTGATTCATGGATTTTTGCTGTCCATTTTCTTGTTTTCTTTTTAAGTCTATTATTGAGGAAAGGCAGAACTATTAGAGATTTGACCGTTGTTTTACAAGTGACCAAGTAGCCGCGAAAATGTCTGGGTGTGCTATTTTATTGTCTCTGGTTTTTAATTGTGCTAACTTGTTGTGAAAAGTTGATGGATGCTGCCTTGTATTGTTGCCAAAAGCAAATGTGCATCGTGTGCACCAAAATGCATAAAGTACGAAGGTTGCTGCTCGGATTGTTGGGGTGGATGTTCTGCTGAATGGACTGATAATATCTTGCAGGGAGATGTTTGGTTTTCTGTATATATTTGTTATTTCATGCCGAATGTTGTTTAATGCTGGGCAGATGTAAAACAGATGTTGTTGAGTTTCTTCTGCTTGGTGGCATAGCGTGCAGAAGGGGTCTATTTTTGTATATAATCGTCTGTATCTTAAGAAATATGATGTTGGCAAAGCATATAGATTTAGTTTCAGGGAGGAAATCAAAGAATTTGGGCTCCATGGACCATTTTTTAAATTTTTTAAGCAGCTGCCGGTTGTTTATTCCGAGCATCTGTGTTGAAATATCTGATGTATATCCCGGGTAGATCATTGCATATATCTGCCAATATGAATATTTTGTAGTTGTTTGCAGTGATATTTGAGTATGTGTGATTCTGAATTGGTTTATAACTGATGATAGATAGCAATGTGAAGGTGGAGGTTTGTCTGTGGGTATTATTTGTATTAGATACTGGAGTTCTGGGAAATGTCTGAGGCTGGCTATTATCAGGTTTGCAGTCTTTTGTATTCGAAAAATATCTATGTTATGTAGCCCCAAACCATTGTGTATTGCTTGTCGACTAAGATGTTTTGCAGATATTGACACTGTCTTTCTATTCCATAGAAGTTTATTGCAATATGAAGAGATTTTTTGATGTAAAGGCGATCTGAGAATTGAATTATGGGAGAATAATAGATAATCTTGGTGATTACCAGCTGATTGAACAATTGTACTTTTGCATATATTGAGAGGTATGCTTTTGATAGTGAAGCAGTGATCTGTTCTGCTTCATCTTTTAACTTGTTCTGGATTTTTGCCTCATTGTGTTTGTTCCCATGTAGAAAGGAAAGCCGAGGAAAGGAGACGGTTTGCCTTGGAAAATTTGTGTGCATGGCTTACTGGTGTATAGAGACCAAGCAGCAGTCTTGTTTTGATTAAATTTTAGATGGTGTGTTGCTTGAAAGTCTTGCAGTATTTTCTGTAGTATTGGTATCTGTTTTCTTGATGGTAGGAAGACTGTGATGTCATCCATATATGCAATGCAGGCTATATGTTGTGATGTGCCTGGTATCTGTATGCCTTTGATACTCTGTTGAATTTTGAGTATAAGTGGGTTGATGTAAAAAGTAAATAGCAGTGAGCTTAGTGGTGAGCCTTGGGATATGGATTGTGTGGGAATGAATGATGGGGAATTTTTGCCATTAAGTGTGATATGAATTTCTCTGCTAAGTAGTAGGTTTGTGAGCAGGTACAGATGAGTTCGTGGAATTGTGGTGTCAGCTAGCATATTGATTAATGTATTGATGTCAACCGAATCAAAAGCTGCTTCTATATCAAGTTGAACTGCAATTGGTGCATACTTCTTCCTGTCCCGTACTGAGTTTATAATGGTTTTGAATATCATTGCAGCCTGTGCAGTTGATGATTGCTTCCTTGCAAACTGGCTGTGTGAAATTAGTGGTAGAATATGTGGCTCTAGGCTGTCTTTGAGTACTTTTTCAATTATTTTAATTGTAAGTGGCCCCATTGAGATTGGTCTTAGGTTAGATAGTGTTGATACGTGGACTTTTTTCTTGTTGAAGGGGACTATTGCTATTGGATATAAGCCTTGAATGTCATGCAACTTCTGTGATAGATGATTTGCAAGGTCACATAAATATTGGCTAGTGAACTGACTGAGATGTGCAAGGACAAATTTGGGGATTCCATGTGCTCCTGGGTGACATGCATTAGGTACTGTTGCCAGTTTAGTAGCAAATTCTGTGATGTTATGTGGGGTATTTGTTTCTGGTTTTCCAACGACATTAGGATTATATTTGACTGGGTGGTATGCTTGCAGCTTTTGTTTGAAATGCTGATATATCGGTTTTAACATATTATTTCCTGCGTATGTGTGCCCCTGCTCTGTGAGTGCCATTGGCACTCTGACAGTGGATGGGTAGCCCAAGGCCCAGCGAATGTATTTTCTTGTCCATGTGTGTTGTTGGCTGAGGCAGACTTTTTTTTTTTATTATTATTATTATTATTATTATTATTATTATTATTATTATTATTATTATTATTATTATTATTATTATTATTATTATTATTATTATTATTATTATTATTATTATTATTATTATTATTATTATTATTATTATTATTATTATTATTATTATTATTATTATTATTATTATTATTATTATTATTATTATTATTATTATTATTATTATTATTATTATTATTATTATTATTATTATTATTATTATTATTATTATTATTATTATTATTATTATTATTATTATTATTATTATTATTATTATTATTATTATTATTATTATTATTATTATTATTATTATTATTATTATTATTATTATTATTATTATTATTATTATTATTATTATTATTATTATTATGTTTCAAAGAAAAGAACTTTATTGATAACCATAGAGTTACATTTGCTATAAGACACTTCGTATACATATATTTACATTGCTAGTGAGTAAACCAAGTTTAAGTTGGTATCTGTGATGTACAAAAAGGAACTTAACTTAGGAGGGAAAGATATTTAAACATTGTTAGGGGGGGGTGAAAATACATATGTATACGTTACATTTATGAGTGCTGCTTGCTGTAATCATAGTTCTCCAAAGTCTTGGGTTATCATTGTTCAATTTGCAAAACTTCAACTTTGATGTATATTGCCATGCTGGGTTTAGTTTGCTTTCCAGTATTTGAGGTCTGATTTTGTTGTTACTGTCCTTTATATTAATATTATGCAATCAAAGACAACATTCTGTTTTTTTATTTGTAGATAATTGCCACATTTTTTTTATATATATATATTGGTTGAGGGCATAGATTTTGGTTATTGGGAGCCATCTTAGAGGTTTGATTGTTGTGTTATCAGTGACCAGGTTGCTGCATAGATGTCTGGATGTGCAATTTTATTGTCTCTGGCTCGTAGTTTTGCCAGTTTGATATTGAAAGTTGATGGATGTCGCCTTGTGTTGTTACCTAGAGTGAATGTGCATCTAGTGCACCAGTATGCATAAAGCATAAAAGTGGCTGCATGGACTGATGGAATAGAGCCTTTGCAATATGAATTAATGATTGTTTGAAGGGTTGTGTTAGATTGTCTATATGCTCCTATCATAATAACTCGAATTCTGTCTAGTGCCGGACAAAGATAGAATAGATGTTCCTGTGTTTCTTCAGCCCTGTGACACAGGGGACAAAAAGGATCAATGTTAGTGTATAGTCTCCGATATCTCAGAAAATATGTCGTGGGCAGTGCTTGTAGGTTTAGTCTCAGCAAAAAATCAAAATACTTTGGCTCCAGTGACCATTTTTTAAACTTACGGAGTAATTGTAGATTATTGATTTTCAGCATTGTCAGATTGGTGTCATGGGTTGGATTTGGATGGATTAATGAATAAATTTGCCAGTATGAATGCTTGTATATTGTCTGAAGAGATATCTGTGGAGCTGTGGTTTTTATATGATTGATCATTGATGCTAGTTGGTCATAAGCAGGGGGTGGTCTATCTGTTGGTGTTATTTGAAGTAGGCATTCAAGCATTGGAAAGTGTTTGACTGTGGATGTTATTAAGTTTGTGGCCTTCTGTAGATGGAAAATATAAATACTATGAAGTCCTAGTCCATTGTGAATAGGTGGTCTGGTAAGTTGTTTTGCAGATATTGACACAGTCTTCCTCTGCCACAAGAGCTTATTACAGAGAGAAGAGATTTTGTTAATAAAACCTTTAGAAAATGTGATAATGGGTGAGTAATAGGTGATTTTTGTTATGGCTAGCTGGTTAAATAGCTGGATCTTGGAGTATATTGAAAGATATGCCTTTGAGAGAGAAGTAGTAATTCGCTCTGTTTCTTCTTTGAGTTTGTTCTGGATCTTGACCCTCATTGCACTTGCACTCATAAAAGGGAAATCCCAAGAAAGCAGATGGCTTTCCCCCATACATGCCCGTGTACTGCTTTGCATTATAAAGAGACCAAACTGCCGTCTTATTTAGATTGACCCTGAGTTTGTGTGTAGCTGCAAATTCTTGTAGTATTGTATGCAAGGCTGGTAGGTGTTTTTTAGATGGGAGGAAGACAGTTATATCATCCGGAAGAGCGACACGTGTTACCTGCTGAGATGTGTTTGGTATTTGGATGCCAATGAATGTTTGCTGGATTTTTATTAATAGAGGGTTGATGTAAAAGGTGAAAAGTAAAGCACTCAGGGGGGATCCTTGTGAGATTGATTGTGTTGGAGTAAAAGATTCAGAATTTTTGCCACTGAGTGTAATATGTATATCCCGATTTAACAACAAGTTGGTTATAACATATAAAATAGTGCGAGGTATTGCAGTGGCAGCCAACATTTTAATTAATATCTCGATTGCCACAGAATCAAAAGCTGATTCAATGTCTATTTGAACTGCAACTGGGCTGTATTTTTTCCGGCCTCGCACCGATCCCAATACAGCTTTGAAAAGAAGTGCTGCCTGTCCTGTAGATGATTGCTTTCTTGCAAACTGATATGGTGAAATCAATGGGAGCAGATATGATTCAATCCTGTCTTTAATGACTTTCTCAATGATCTTGATGGCTATTGGGCACATGGAGATAGGCCTAATATTATTAAGGGTGGTTATTGGAGCTGGTTTCTTATTAAATGGTACTATTGCAATTGGATAAAGATTTTCAATGTTGTATATTTTTTGTGAGAGATAGTTTGCAAGATTACATAATACTTGATTAGTTGTATGGCTAAGGTGTTCGTACACAAATTTTGGTATGCCATGAGTGCCTGGATGACAGGCATTGGGCAGAGTGGCAAGCTTCAAAGCAAATTCATTAATGGTAAATGGTGTATTTGTTTCAGGTGATCCAAAATAATCGGGGGGTGGGTTGAAGAGTTGATGTGTCTGAAGATTCTGTTTGAAATGCTTATAAATAGGTTCAATCATGTTATGTGCTGCATGTATAGTTGTTCCAATTTGAAGTGCCATAGGTACTCTAATGGTGGAGGGAAAACCCATGGCCCATCTGATGTAGCCTCTAGTCCATGTATGTTGTTGACTGAGGCAGATTTTGCTTTTTTTTATCGCTAAATAGTCTTTAAGTGCTGCACATGTGCTGTTATATGCCTGGGTGAGCTTATATATATGCTGATATGTATTTTGAGTAGGTTTAGACATTGTTATCCTCTTGTGAAGTTCATCTGCCAGAGCTAATAGCCTGGAGGGTGGAGGTTTTTTTTGGTGACATGGTCAATATTGAATGAAAGTATATTTATGTATGCCTGATATCTCTGCACAGCACTTAGTTGTAGTCCTGCAAGTTTATGGAGCATAATATATGTTTCAGAAAAAAGGGATTCTGGAGTGGATGCTGGTATTAGAATTCTCATTGTTTTCCCAAGTGGTAGTGTAGTTGGCTAAATTTCAGTTAGATCAAGTGTTGCAGTTTGAGCAGAGTGATCTGAGAATGGGGATGGATTGAGCTTGAGGCTGAAGTAATGATGCAGCATTGGTGAATAGAAGCAAAGGTCAATTAAAGATGTGTGTCGGTTATTATGGAATGTTACTGTGTTTGGTGGTAAAAAACCTTCAGCACTCATGAGTGGTATTGCAATTTGATGCAGCCATTTTGAGATGAAATCTGTGTACTTCATGTTAAAATCTCCCATGATGATAGTTGGGTAAGGAGTTGATGCTAGCAGTGAATTGATGGTGAGTATTATGTTTGATATGATGACGTTTCCAGGTGGGATGTAGGTGAAAACTATATTGAGAGTGTTTGCATGGTGATGAAATGTAGCTATCAACAAGTTTGCATCGATATATATGATTCTGAATGATGTGAATGGGCAAGCTGGGGTTATTAGTAGGCCAGTTCCACCCGCAGGTGATGACATGTCCCTGGAGCATGCAAAGAAGCCTTCAGTGCGAAGATGCACTGTTGGGTCAATCTGTGATCCACTATATATTTTTGTTTCCAGAAGTCCCAATATATGTGTCTGTGTGATTTTGGTCCATTCTCTAAGTTGATGCAGTTTGTTTGCCGAGTTCAAACCCCGCACATTAAAA
The DNA here is from genome assembly GCA_028023455.1 of Epiperipatus broadwayi. Classification (NCBI taxonomy): domain Eukaryota; kingdom Metazoa; phylum Onychophora; class Udeonychophora; order Euonychophora; family Peripatidae; genus Epiperipatus; species Epiperipatus broadwayi. Next base: position 4,485,032 of record JAQFVV010012428.1, on the reverse strand, counting down.
GCTGTTATTTTGACTTTCATTATGGTTGTATTTTGGGATTGTTCACATTTCAAAATATGTTAGTGACTGGTTTTCATTGTATGAGCTGTACATTGTTGGAGTTTTAATTGGTTGGTTAGATAGAAGTGATGTCCATTGGTGACCAGTCATCCGTTTGAATTCTGGTTAATGATGATGCGGTGTTGTACTCTTCTGTTTGTGAGTTGTTGTCCTCTTCTGTTTTTGGTTTTTTATTGTTTTTGCTTCTTTTTGGGCGACCTGGCCCTTTTTTTTCTATTGTATTTACTTCAATTTGTGGAAGGCATGGCATGATTGCTTCCATGATATATGTTGATGTGTTATTTTTTATTGTGTGTGTGATGTTTGTTCTATTGGTACTTTGTGTTTCACTGTAATTGCTTTGTGATATTTCAGTTGGGTTAATATTTGAATCATTCGTGCATTGTATGTTTTGACAGTTGCTTGTGTTATTTTGAATTGCTTGTGTGACATTTGGATTTAAGTGCTGCATTCTGTTTGGTTCATTTATACTGTTGTCTTGGTTTTTTGTAGTTTGATCTTCTTTAGATGAAGAAGTTGTTTGCATCTGGTTATTCATATCTGAATTTATCTTGACTATGTTAGTGTGGCTGATATCTTCTGTTTGTGTGTGGTTGAGCTGATTATTTGTTTGCTGTGATTGTAGACTCTTTCTGTTATCACATTGTTTTTTCAGATGGTCGCTGTTTAGTTCATCTGTGTTTTTATTTTCCTCATTGGAATTTTGATTAATGAGAGGGAGTGAGAGTGTTTCTTCAGGTGGAGAAGTTGTTTGCATATTGTTGTACATATTTGGATTTATGCTATCATTATATATATGGTTGCTGTCTTCAGTATGTGTTTGGATGGCCACTCCATTTGTTTTTTGCGATTGTGGATTCTTTTTGGTGTCACATTGCGTTGCCAAGTGGCCTCGCTTCCCGCATGTGTAGCATATGGGTTTAAGCCCTCTTATGAAGAGGCTCAGCATGGCTTCCTGATCTGCAAATTGTGTAGGAATATTGTTTGGATCTATTTCTGGATGCAATCTCAGCTTGAAGTCAAAGCTATTGCTGTATACAAGCACTGGCGTATCTTTCAGATAAATTGGGTTGAATGCTGTGACTTTTCCAAATGGCTGCATCATTTTCTGAAAGATTTTGATGTCATATCCAAGGTATGCATTCTTGATTATGCCAGTAATCTGGTTATGTTGATCTGGATCTACTGCAATGAGTGCATAGTTGCCTAAAGTTTTAATGGTGGTTTGAAACCGGGTTTTTTGGCTTTCTTGGTAAAATTCGAGGATTAAATACCTTGAGTTAGGATGGTCAGCAATCCTTAGTATGCTATCCCAAAGTCCGTGTAGTGTTATTGCTTCATAAAGTAAATTTCTAGGAAATTTATATAGCGATAAATTTGCATCTGTAGCTGATAATATTATTGAACGAGGAGAAAAAAAATCTTTTGAAAGACGTATGAAGGCCACGTGGGATCGTATTATTAAACTGTTCACATATTATTTTCAAATCCTCATTATTCCACTGGGCGGTAGGGGGCATTGATTTTCTTGCGTTTGTATATCTAGCTGCAAAATATCATTAGTATTTATTTTTCGGAGCGATGGAAAACTTTATTTTTTTCTAAAATTGGAACTTGATTGTGTTCTTTTTGTTGTAAATTATTTTTTTCCGAAGAGAAATTATTTTCCTGTAAATTATTTTTAGCTACGTTGGCATATGTTTTTGCTTCACCTGTAATTTGCATAGGCTTGGATAGCATATTGGCGCCGTTCTGCTGGTCACATGACCGGGGTGTCGCCATTGTAATGCTTTTTACGTTGAGCAACGAATATTATTTTTAACAAAACAATTCATAAAAATATCTATTTAGTTAAAATACAAATTAATTTGGATTGTCCAATACTTACTGTTCATATATATATAACTGCAAGTCAAAGATGTGTTGGTTTTAGTGTTTTCTTTGGTTAAACTCCTAAGATCTCTGTAAACAACGATCCGTTAAAATCATCATTTGCTGCGAGACTCTTCTTCTTCTTCTTCTTCTTCTTCTTCTTCTTCTTCTTCTTCTTCTTCTTCTTCTTCTTCTTCTTCTTCTTCTTCTTCTTCTTCTTCTTCTTCTTCTTCTTCTTCTTCTTCTTCTTCTTCTTCTTCTTCTTCTTCTTCTTCTTCTTCTTCTTCTTCTTCTTCTTCTTCTTCTTCTTCTTCTTCTTCTTCTTCTTCTTCTTCTTCTTCTTCTTCTTCTTCTTCTTCTTCTTCTTCTTCTTCTTCTTCTTCTTCTTCTTCTTCTTCTTCTTCTTCTTCTTCTTCTTCTTCTTCTTCTTCTTCTTCTTCTTCTTCTTCTTCTTCTTCTTCTTCTTCTTCTTCTTCTTCTTCTTCTTCTTCTTCTTCTTCTTCTTCTTCTTCTTCTTCTTCTTCTTCTTCTTCTTCTTCTTCTTCTTCTTCTTCTTCTTCTTCTTCTTCTTCTTCTTCTTCTTCTTCTTCTTCTTCTTCTTCTTCTTCTTCTTCTTCTTCTTCTTCTTCTTCTTCTTCTTCTTCTTCTTCTTCTTCTTCTTCTTCTTCTTCTTCTTCTTCTTCTTCTTCTTCTTCTTCTTCTTCTTCTTCTTCTTCTTCTTCTTCTTCTTCTTCTTCTTCTTCTTCTTCTTCTTCTTCTTATTATTATTATTATTATTATTATTATTATTATTATTATTATTATTATTATTATTGTTATTGGTAGCACCATTGCATTATATTATTAATTTATCAATTGAGAAAACTATTGTTCCTGATATATTTAAGATAGCTAAAATTATACCAATTTTTAAAAAAGGGGATAGATCTGATTCGGGTAATTATAGACCTATTTCAATTCTGTCACCTTTTGCTAGAATTTATGAAAGGTGTATTTATAGTAATATTATTGTAGATATGATTAAGGTATTACCTAGTTATCAGCATGGTTTTTTACCTGGTAGATCTGCTGAAACTAATTTAATGGTGATATCTGATCATATTGCTCATGCCTTATCTGATCAGAAGCAATTAGATGTTGTATATTTTGATATGACTCAGGCATTTGACAAAGTTTCATATATTAGACTTTTGTATAAACTTAAAATGTTGGGTGTTAGTCCTCATTTAGTTGAGTGGTTTTCCAATTATTTGAGGGGTCAAAAATCTTATGTACATATGGATTAAACTAATTCTCTTTTTTTTGATAATATGATAGGTGTTCCTCAGGGTGGAATATTAGCACCATTGCTTTTTAATGTTTATATGTGTGATCTTGATCATAGCATAAAAAATAGTATGATACTTACTTATGCTGATGATTGTAAGTTATTTAAAAGAATTATTACTTATAGTGATCATATTGAGGTTCAAAAGGATATAGATAGTTTTATTATATGGTGTAGGTATAACAACATGGAGATTAACATTAATAAAACATGCATTGTTTCCTATACTAATAAAACTGAAAAATCTGTTTATCAATATAAAATTGAGAATGGTGTTATTAAATATAAAGAGACTGTATCTGATTTAGGAATTATATTTTGTAGCAATTTTACTTTTAATGCACATATTAAATGTATTATTAATAAAGCATACAGAAAGATGGGCTGTATTTTGAGATATGGGAGAGATTTATCTATTTCCATAAAATATAGGTTACTTTTTTCTCTTGTTGTTACAGTTTTAGAATATAATTCTTGTATATGGAACTTCAATCTGATTAATATTCAGTCTAAAATATATAATATTGAAAAAAGATTTAATAAATTAATAATGGGTGAATGTCAAACTGTCAAAACAGTATTGAAAGAAAGGAGAATGTTGAAGGATATGATATTACTGAAAAAGTTGATTGATGGGAAAATTGATGTCAGTAACTGTATATCAAAAATAGAATTGAAAGTACCTTGTCGCTTATTAAGAGAAATGCAAACTTTCAAGATTAGTATATGTAAAAATACTTTCTTTGGTAAATCAGTTATTAATAGATTGCAAATGGTATATAATCTAACTTTTAATAATATTGATATTTTTTGCGATCAATTTGTGATGAATGTTAAAAAACAACTAAATGTATAGTTATGAACATATATGTATATATAATTTTATGTATTTAGCTTGTATTTGATTATAATTGTTTTTTTTTTAAATTTTAATTATTATCATTGTTATTATTATTATTTTTTTTTTTATTGTGTATTTCTGTTAAAGTGTAAATGTTGAAATGCACATAATAAATGGATATTGAATTGAATTGAATTGAATTATTATTATTATTATTATTATTATTATTATTATTGTTGTTGTTGTTGTTATTATTATTATTATTAGCAGTAGTATTAGTAGTAGTAGTAGTAGTAGTAGCAGCAGCAGTAGAGCAGCAGCAGCAGTAGCAGTGGCAGCAGCAGTAGTTATAGTAGTATATTATTCTTATTATATTTCGAAGCAAACTTTATTTAGTATCAATTAGTTACATCAAAATAGGTTTTAGTAGGGTTACATGTACTTATATGAAAAAGTCATCCTTGTTTTTGAAAGTTATCTTGTTTAACCAGGTTTAAAAAAATTATTGTTAAAATGCTTGGCCATAAAAGTGATTGTGTTAGCTTATCTCATTTTTAATTTTATTTTTAGGAGTACTAATTTCAGTCCTTGTCCTAATGCTGAGCATATTTTGAAAAGAGACTATGGTGCTGCAAAAATGTCCTGTGGTACAATAATACTGTCTTTATCTTTATGTTTTTAAGTGTGTTGTAGTAGGTGTTGGGGTGTCTTCTTGGAATGTTTACAAATGTGAATATGCAACAGGTGCACCAATATGCATATAAGCTGAATGTGGTTACATGTATTACTGGTAAGTATCTACTATTTTATTATTGTTGTCCTGTTTTATCTGTAGTTGTTCGGCATCATTAGTTATACTTTTCTTGGGCTAGACAATCATATAGAAAATGGGGTTGTATTTCTTCATCTCTGTGACATAGCATACATAGTGGATCAACATTTGTGTAAAATCTTTTGTACCCAACAAAGTGTGTTTATAATAATGCATTCAGGTTAAGATTGATAATAAACTCATAAAATTTTGGTTCCAAGCACCATCTTTTGAACTTTCTTAGCAGTTGACCATTATTTATTCCCAATACAGTGGGCTAGTTATTTGCTTGTTGGTCTGAAAATAATAGATTTTATATTTGCCAATACATGCATTTATTTGTGTTTTTCAGTGTTATATTGTTTTTTATGGGCTCACAACTCACAAACAGGGTAAAATTAGGTATTATGTGGGGGGGAGACTGATCAGAAGTAATTAGAAAACATCTAAAAATGCCTATAAGCAGATATACTGCTTTTTGGGTGTAAAACTGGTATTGCATGTAGTCAAGACCATTCCATTTTGTAGGTTAGTTTGTTTTATTGAGATGGCTACTACTTTTCCTTTTTATAGTATCTTGTTGCATAATGAATTAATTGCTAAATTAAATGATTTTGTGAAATTTATTATTGGCAGATAGTGATTTTTGTCATAATAAGCTGAGGTATATACTTTTGAGTAGATTGAGAGGTAAGATTTGAAGAGTGATTTAGTGATTCTCTTTAACTTCTGCTAAGTATGTTTTGTATTTTTCTTTCTCATTTTGATTCATGCCCAAGTAGAAAGGGAAACCCAGAAACAGACTAGGTTTCTCTTAATATATTTGTGTGTTTAATTTACCTGTAAATATTGCCCATGCAGCCAATTTGTTCATGTTGATTTTTAGACTGAATGTTGCTGTATATTCTTTTGTGATTTTCTGTAGTATAAGTAATTGCTTCTTTGATTTTTATGGAGACATCATCCATGTAAGCTATATGTAGTAGGTATGTGTTGGTGTTTGGAACTAAAATTCCTTGGACTTTTTTTTAATTTGTTCTATCAAGGGGTTAAATATAATATAAATAATGGTGTACTGAATGGAGATCCTTGTGGGATTGATTGGCTGGGGTAGAAAAATGATGAAGACCTGCTATTTAGTGTGTTGTGAATTTCTTTGCTTAGTAGCAGGCTAGTGGTTGTATATAAGATTGTGTGAGGTATTTGTTTTTTAGTTGAATTAACAGTGTTTTCATTGGCACTGAATCAAATGCACTTTTAAAATCTCATTGCATGGCCATTGGGGCATATTTTTTCCTTTTAATTACTGAGTTAATTATTGTTTTGTATATTAGTGCTGCTTGACCTGTTGATGATCCCTTTTTTGCATACTGATGTTGTGATATTAGTTTTATTATATATGGTTGAAATTTTTCTTTTAAAACTTTTTCCAGAATTTTCATTCACAAAATCTCTATTGAGATTAGCCACAGATTGTAGACTGTGGCAATTGGTGATTGTTTTTTAATGAAGGGGATCATTGAAACCGGATATAGGCCTTGTATATTGTACAGCTTTTGTGATAATTGATTTGCAAGTTGACACAGGTACATGTTTGTAAATCAGATGAGATGTGACAATACAAATTGTGGGATTTCTGATCATCCTGGGTGGGATCTACATGAGATTGATGCTAAAATTAGTGCAAAAAACTATAAATTTCAAATGGTGTCTCTGTTTTTTTTTCAAAAAAAATTTCTGGGGTTTGAATTGGTTGTGCTTTAACTTTTCTTTGAAATGCTGATATATCGGTTGTATCATATTTTGTTCTGATGTGATTTTCCCATCCCATTCTAGCACAAACTCTATTCATGGATGAATAACCCAATACCCATTGAATGTATTTGTGGGTCAATGTGTGTTGCTGTGTTAGAAAAATTCTGTTTCTTTTAATTGCTAGATATTGCTTTAGTTTATAGCATTTTTGATTATATAACTGTGTCAGTTTTATTATGTTTGCTTGATTGTGAGTGACTGGTTTTGACATGACGTTTCTTTTGTGTAGCTCATCTGCAAACCTGATTAGTTTAGAGAGGGATGTTGATTTTTGAGTAATATGATTGATATTAAATGAGAAAATGTGTATGTATGCTATATATTTAGAGATTGGTTCAAGTTGCACCTGATTGAGCATATTTACCATGATGTATGATTTGGAGAAGAGGAACTCTAGAGTGTTGAATTGTAGGAGGATCCTTAATGTCTTTTGTATGTTAGTGATCCTGTTGTGTGATGTGTTTACATTTAATTTTATTATTTGTGCCACGTTATCGGAAAATGGGGAGGGGGAGAGATTTACTTCGGTTGAGTGTTGTAACATTGAATGCCATGGCAGTTGTTACAAAAAGATACTGACTACAGAGGGAGAAAATATTGGCCACTCATAAGCAGTAATGCAAGTTTATTTATCCATTTTGCAACAAGCTTTAGATAGCTCAGACTAAAATCTCCAGCAAGTATTGTGGAGTAGGGATTGAACACTAACAGGGAGTTAACGGTTAAAATTATTCTGTTAACTACAATAGGACTGGGGGAAATATATACAAATATAATGTTAATTGAAAAGCTTCTGTGATTAAACAAAGTTATCAGAAGAATGGAGACTATGAAAATCATTTTAAATAATGTGAAAGGGCATTCTTGGCTGATAAATATACTTGTCCCACTTGATAGTGCTGATGTGTTGCTCGAGCATGCCGCAAAACCCAAGTTTACTCATATAAGAAGCTGGGTTGATTTTGGATCTGTGTAGACCCAATGTGTAATTAAACAGGCAACACTCTCCATAAAGTAGTGCCATTCAGTGCAAGTGAGTGTAGTCAATGATGCTAGAACACTTGTGCATAAATTCCCTATGTAGTGCCTATTTATCCAATATCTCCAGACCAGTTTCTAGCTTGCATCTAGATCTTAGGATCCAATGCAACCCTCCAGCAGCCAACTTCTATCTCTACTTAACTATGAAACTATAAAAATAAAATTGAAAACACAATAATATTTTCCAATGCAAGATCATTAGCTTTTATAGTCATATAGTTCTGAACTCAGTTCAGTACCCATACATTTTGGTGTCTTTGGTTCTTTAATAATTATAACCACCACTATCCTATTAGGCAGGATTGGTTTTAAACCATTAAACATCACATGATCATCATTTCTTATGCTTGTTCATAACTTATCAAAACAGGCAAAACTCTCTATACAGTAGGGCCACTCAGTGCAAGTGAGAGTAATCAATGGATGCCAGAAGGCTTGTACATAAAATCCACATCTAGTGCATACTCATCCAATATCCCCAGACTAGTTTCTAGGTTGTGGCTTTTGTCAATGAGGAGCCTTGGATCTCTGAGAGCACTCCACCAAGATCTTAGGATCTAATGCAACTCTCCAGTATCTACCTTTTATCTCTATTTAACTACAAAACTATGAGAATAAAATTAAAAACACACTATTTTTAATCCAAGCTAATTAGCTTAGAGTCATATAGGTCTGAACTTAGTTCAGTACCCATACATTTTGGTGACTTTGATTTTTTAACAACCACATTCAGCACTATTCTATTAGGCAGATTTGGTATTAAATCACGTGATCATTATTTCTCATGCTTACTCATAATGGTTATTAAAATGGGGAACCCCCCCCATATTGTAGTGCCACTCAGTGCAAGCCAGAGTAATCAATGAATTCCAGTGGCACTACCATATGAATAGTTTCGCCCATTTTAATAACAGTTATGAACAAGCATAAGAAGTGTTGATCGTGATGTTTAATGGTTTAAGATAGTGGTGGCTATGGTTACTAAAGAACCAACGACACCAAAATATATGGGTATGGAACTGAGTTCAGACCTATATGACTTTATAAGTTAATGAACTTGGATTGAAAATGTATTGTGTTTTCAATTTTATTCTCATAGATTTGTAGTTAAGTAGAGATAAATGGTGGCTGCTGGAAGGTTGCATTAGATCCTAAGATCTAGATGCTAGATGCAATTCTCTCAGACACAAGGCTCCCCATTGACAAAATCCACAAGCTAGAAAATAGTCTTGGAATATTGGATGAGTAAGCACTAAATAGGGATTTTATGAGCAAGCCTTATGGCATCCACTGATTACTCTGGCTTGCACTACTATATGGAGAGTTTTGCCTGATTTAATAACAGTTATGAGCAAGCATAAGAAATGGTGATAATGTAATGTTTAGTAGTTTAACCCCAATATGCTGGGTTGCATTGTCTGTATCCATTTATTAATTTGTTGAATTTTTTTTTGGGAGTTTAAACCTCGGATGTCAAGTACTGCTATTTTATTTTCATGTTATGTATAAGGTAATGAGCTTGGATTGAAAATATATTGTGTTTTCCACTTTATTCTCATAGATGTGTAGTTAAGTAGAGATAAAAGGTGGCTGCTGGAGGGTTGCATTAGATCCTAAGATCTAGATGCAATCGTCTCAGATACAAAGCTTCCCACTGACAAAAACCACAAGATAGAAACTAGTCTTGGGATATTGGGTGAATAGGTATTAGATAGGGATTTTTATGAACAAGCCTTATGGCATCCACTGATTACTCTGGCTTGCATTGAGTGGCACTACTATATATGGAGTTAGCCTGATTTAATAACAGTTATGAGCAAGCATAAGAAATGGTGATCATGTGATGTTTAGTGGTTTAAACCCAATACGCTGGATTGCATTGTCTGTATCCATTTATTAATTTGTTGCAATTTTTTTGGGGAGTTTAAATCTCAGATGTCAAGTGCTGCTATTTTTATTTTCATGTTATTTAATGTTGTAGAAGGGGTGGGTGCAATTTTACTGAAGTGTGTGACTTTCATTTTCTTCCTTTTTTAAATTAATCTTGCTTGAAGCAGGGTTGGTGTTGTATGTTGGTTCTGTAAATATTCTTTTAATCAAGCTATCTCTGACATTTTTAAATTCTTTTGAATATTGAGAGGTTGGTTCCATTTTCATATTTTCATCTATCAGTTGTTTTATCAAATTTAATTGGCTATATTTCAGATCATTTGTTTTAACATTTTTTATTTTATCTAGTTTTTTTTTGGTTTTGCTTGTTTTTTTATTCTATTTTTATAGGTGTGTTTTAATTATTGGAATAGTTTTCTTTAGTTTTGCTTGTTTTTTTATTCTATTTTGATAAGTGTGTTTTAATTATTGGAAAGCACTGTGTGATGGTATCCATTATGTCAGCTGTCATTTTGTTTATAATTATATGCTCTGCTTCATTATTATCTCCATATGGCAGTTTTATTTCTTTTTGTAGGTAAGCAGTTTCATTTTCCATTAAATTATCACTGTGTTTTTGCCTGGGGATTGATGTTTTCATCTTTCTCATTAATGTTTTGCTAATTGTAAATTCCATTGACATTATTGGGTGATGGTCTATAGTTTCATTTTTATTTGTTTTAATTGTAGATTTTATTGCCTTGAGTAGGGGTAAAATCTATGTTTTCCTGCATGTGCGATCTGGACTCTCATCTAATCTTATTTACTTCTTAATTGTATTGTGTTGCTATGTGATCTCTTTTGTGACAGTGAAACAATGTGGCTTTAATCTCAGAATATATAAGCATAGTGTGGCTTCTTGGTCTGTTAGGGGTGTTAGGGTGTTTTCTGGGTTTATTTTTTATGAAACTTTATCTTACATTCAAAAATATTTGTTGATATGGGTATTGATATTTTTTTAAGGTGTATTTCTTGAAAAAAATAACCTTTCAAATGGGGTTTATCATTCTTTGGAAATCATCCAAACATCCAAAGTAGACATGTTTTAACACTCCAGTGATATTCTTGAATCCACTTTCATCAATTCATATGATGACAAATGGGGTTTATCATTCTTTGGAAATCATCCAAACACCCAAAGTAGACATGTTTTAACACTCCAGTGATATTCTTGAATCCACTTTCATCAATTCATATGATGACAAAATTTCCTAGAGTTTTAATGTAATTTTTAAATTGATCTTCTTCCTCCTCCTCTTCTTCTTCTTCTTTTTTTTCTTCTTCTTTTTCTTCTTTTTCTTATTATTATTATGATCATCATCATCATCATCATTATCACTATTACTATTATTATTGTTTCAAAAAAAAACTTTATTGCATTAAAAAGGTTTTATATCGAGTACATTGTTTTTTCATAATTTTATATCAAATACATTGTTTACATACGTGGTAGACATATCATTTAAATACATACTATTTGGGCATAAATATGCCTATGTCATGGGAGAATTACAATTTGAAAGGCCTAATCATTATTGTTTCAGTATTAATTAAATGTTTAAATCTTGAGTTTGGATTCTTTTGACATTGATTTAACGACTTTATTACTTGACATATTGATTAATCATCATATGTTTATTTGCTCATTTCTGTTTTGATTTTCTATAGATGACTATAGTTATAAAAGACATATATGTGAGTTTTTAACATTGATTTTTCTTGAGGAGTGACTATGTGTCTGCATAAATATGTGGATTTGCTCTTACTTTATCTCTATTTGCGTTTGATTCAGTTTATTGTGAATGGTGGATGGGTGCCTTCTGGCATTGCTGCCTATTAAGTAGGTACACCTTGTCCACCAGTAAGTATATAGGGCAAAGGTGGATGCTCTAATGCTGGGTATTGATTTCCCTTGAGAAGCATTGATAATATGATTGATGGTATTGTTCTGCTGGTAGTCTGACACACACATGACTGTTCTAATTTGCTGTAATGCAGTACGTTAGTAAATCAGGTGTTGGAGTGTCTCTTCAGCCTGGTGGCATAGACCACAAAATGCTTTAATTGAAATATACATCTTTTTATGGTGCAGGAAGTATGTTGTTGGCAATGCAATGAGATTTTTTTTAATATAAAGTTGAAAAACTTAGGCTCAAGCACCAATTTTTTCTATTTATGAAGCAACTTTTTGTTACTAAAACCTAATATAGAAATACCATTATTTAGATCATTCATGTGTATTTTTGTAATTGTCCCAGTATGAGTGTTTGTTTGTATATTGTTGCAATATATTGATTGATGATCAATGATATATATGAACTGGTGGGGTGGTTTGTCAGTCAGAGTTATTTTAACTAAACATTTAAGTTTGGGGAATTGATTCAGAATGGAAATTAGAGGTTACTTAATTTTTGGATATAGATGGTATCAATATTGTGCAAGCCTAGACCATTTTTAATGAGGGGTTGATTGAGTATTCTTATTAATATAGCTACCACTTTCTTGTCCCACAGGAGTTGATTAAAGATGTTTTTAATTTTTACCTTAAAAACTTTTGAAAACTTCATTAACAGTAGGTAGTAGTTGATTTTTTTGTCATGATGAGTTGATTAATGAGTTGTACCTTAGAATACAGAAAGATATGTTTTTGATAGTTAGACTGCAATTTGTTGTTCCTCATGGCTTAGTCTATTTTGTATGTTACATCTCATTCCAGGAATCCCCAAATGAAAAGGAAAACCTAAAAAAGGAGTCAGTTTGAATTGGTATAACAATGAGCATGATCTTCCTGTAAACATAGTTCAATCAGAGGTTTTTGCTGTGTTAAATTTTAACTTGTAATTATTAGTATATTTTTTTAAAGTATTTCTTGTAATTGAGGTAACTGTTTCTTTGAAGACAGGAAGTTGGTGATGTCATTCATATATGACAAGCAAGCTATGCACTATGTAGTGCCATTTATTTGTATTTCTGTAAATGTTTTCTGAATATTTTCAAGTAAGTGGCTAATATAAGTATAAATAGTAGGGTGCTGAGGGGAAAACCCTGGGATGTGGATTGTGTGGGTGAAAAGATGATGAACTCATCCCATTGATTACTATGTGTATTTCTCAATTCAGTAGAATATTTACTATGAGATAAAGTTGAGTTTTGGGGGTGAAGGTATTTGCTAGCATGTCTAACAAGATGGGGATTTCTACTCCATCAAATGCTCCCTCAACATTGAGTTGAACTGCTATTGTGCTATATTTCCTTTTTTTTGCCTTGTTGAGGCTAAGATTGCTTTGAATAATGCTGCTGCTTGAATTGCCAATGAGTTTGGCAAATTGAACATTTGACATTAGTGGCAATATGTGGGTTCTATTTTTTCCTTTATAATTTTTTCAATTATTTTGATTGGTAATAATCCAATGAAAATTGGTGGAAAGTCACTCAGTGGGAGGGGGGTTGATTTTTTGTTCAAGGGAACAATTGCAATGGGATAAATTCTCTCTATATTCTGAATTTTCTGTGATAAGTGGTTGACTAAGTGGCATAAATATTTTGCTGTATATTGACTTAGATGTTTTAACATGAATAGTGGAATTTCAGGGCTTCCTGGATGACATCCACTTGGTATAATAGTAAGCTTTGTTTGGAAGTCATTTGTAGCAAATGGCCTTTCAGTTTCTGTTGATCCAAATAGCTTAGGGTATCTTGTAGGTGATGGTCTTAATTGTAGTTTGTTTTAAAAGTATCCAAAAATAGGTAATATTACATTGTGTCCTGGCATATGTGCCTTCTCTTGTTTCAATTGCCATTGGAACTTTGATAGTTGGTGGGTTTCCTAATGCCCATTTAATATATTCCCTTTTTCATGTGTGTGGATGTGTTAGACATATTTTGATTTTATTTTTAAGATATTCTTTTAGCATCTCACATGCTTATTATATGCATGCATCAGACTATTTATATATACCACTATGTGGTATGGGTTAATCATGGTTATGCATTTGCAGAGTTCATTTGCAAGTGTGAGTAGTTTGAATGGTAATTGTATGAGATATATTGAAAAGAAAGAATATTTGTGTATGCAAAATACTGTTATATAGGGTTGAGATCCATTTCTTTAATTTTATTTAACAAGATGTATGTCTCTGAAAAAACAAATTCTGGGGTGGTTGCTGCAAATAAAATTCTGACTGTTCTTGTTAATGGGAAATTGATGTTTGCATTTGTATAATGTTTAATGATATTGTTTGAGCTGAGAGATCAAATAAAGCTGAAGGGATTAGTTTGAGTGTTGACCATTGTGGAATATTGTATTCATTGGTAAGAAGCGTTCTCCACTCATCAGTGGTATAGAAATTCTATGAAGCCATTTCTGTATAAATTTCTGATATGTTGTGTTGCAATTATCTATTAGTATTGTTGGATTTGCAGTACTGGCTAGTGTTGAGTTTATGTTCATTATTTATAGTATTAATTTTTTTTTTGTATAGGCATATAAATGTAAATTATGTTAATAGATATAATTTTATGTTCAAAGGTTGCAATTAATAGGTTTGAATCTATCAATATTATTTTTAAGGAAATGAATAGGCAGTTGGTGCATATAACTAGAGCTGTGCCTGCTAAAGAGGATAAGGAATCCCAGGAGCATGCACAGAACCTTTCTTTGGCTAAATATTTCACTGAGTCAATTTGTGTACTGGCATAGATTTTTGTTTCCAATAATCCAAGCATATTTGGTTGTGTTGTTGAAATCCATTATATGAGCTTTGTGATGTTTGAGGTTGAATTTAAACTCCTTACATTAATTGTAGCAATTTTCAACTTCATCATATTTGTGTGTAGTAGATGTGTTTGTATTCAGCACTTGGCTTAATATTGATAGTTTTTGGATTTGGCTTAATATTGGTGATTGTTCTAGGGCATCTTTGTAGTCCAGTTTTAATTCTTCATCTGCTGAGTAACTTAATTGGCTTTCTATCATTGCATTTTCTTAATAGGTTTCAGCTATTTTTACCTTTTTGGTTTATCTATTTTTTTTTGGCTACCACCTAGGTTTTCTTTTTTGGGTCTAGAGCATTTTTTATTGGAGATAGACATGATTCAATTAATTGCATTATAGCTTATGATGTTTTGTTTTTAATTCTTGTTATTTGAATTGACTGACAAGGAGTCATGTTGTTATTAATTTCATACACTTTTCTTCTTTCTCTGCTGTTTTATCACTGCTATGTTCAGTTGTCTGATCAGAGTTTTGAACTGAGAGTGCTATAAGTGATCATTTTATTTCTCTGTTCGATGCTTGCTCATCAGTAATTTTTTGACTGTTAAATCCAGCAGGCCTTCATTCTGAATAACTTTTTTGTCACTTTCTTTATGACATTGGCTATTGTTTGTGTTCTCTTGAGTTTTTTCTATCTTCGGTATAGTTGTTCTTATTGGCTGGGGTTCCTTATCTGTTGTTTTGATTGGTTTTTGTTTGTCTGATTATTAATACTTTTGTTATTGCTGCAATTTGTTGCAAGATGGCCTCAATATCCACATGTAAAACATTTTGGTCTTAGTCTTCTTATGTGCAGATTTAAAATTGCTTCCTGATCAATAATTTGAGTTGAGATATTTTCTGGAATTACAGAATCATTGAGTTTAAGTTTAAAGCTAAAACTATTACTCCATACTGTGGTTGGGGTATCATTTAGATATATAGGTTTTAATTATATTATTTTTCCAAATGGTCACATTATATTTTGAAAATCCTGGATAGTATAGGCAAAACATGTTTCTTAATGGTGTCTGTTATAGAATTTTTTAAGTTTTGATCAACAATAATTAATGCATAGTTTCCTAGGGTTTTGATCTGTATTTAAAATCTATTTTTTTGAAATTCCTCAAAAAATTCAACTGATAAATATTGGGAATTGGGGTGTTCATCAATGCTTGAAATTGTTTCCCAACTCACATTTTCTGTTAGTGCTTCATACAATAATTCCTTTGAAAATATGTACAGTGTGAGGTTTTTGTCTGTGGCAGCAATAACTATTGACCTACTCGAGAATAATTTCTTGGAAAGTATTATAAAGTTTATTTGGTATGGTGATATTAACGTAGGGGCTAATTATTTCCAATTATTGGTGGTTCAGACAGTTTGTCTTTTTCCAGATTTAAATAATTAAAATCAGAACTGTTTGCTTTTCTAAAATATAGAAGTTTGTGCAGAAAGTGTTATATTTGTTGGATTGAAGCCATTTTTTGTAACATTCACATGTTTTAATGTTTCTAGTCATGGTTATACCATGGTTATCTGTTTTTGCGCCATTAGTTTTGTTACTTTTTTGTTGTGATGCCATGTTTTTTTTGTTGTGGCAACTTTTAACTTTATGAAGTAAGCTTTTACTTTGATATTCTGATACGAAAATTATTTATAAAGGTTAATATTGATTTATTTTACTTTTTTAAATGTTTTAAATATAGACTTACATTGCCTTCTTCAATATTTTATAAGTTTTAAGCTCGGAGCTGTGTTTCACTGTTGCTTTGGTTGTGCAGCAGGACCACACTCAGTATTGTCATTGCTGTTGTTGTTGTTGTTGTTATTATTATTATTATTATTATTATTATTATTATTATTATTATTATTATTATTATTATTATTATTATTATTATTATTATTATTATTATTATTATTATTATTATTATTATTATTATTATTATTATTATTATTATTATTATTATTATTATTATTATTATTATTATTATTATTATTATTATTATTATTATTATTATTATTATTATTATTATTATTATTATTATTATTATTATTATTATTATTATTATTATTATTATTATTATTATTATTATAATTATAATAACTATAATTTTTCAAATAACTTTACTTTCCAAAGAACTTTATTAAGCAATCAACGGGTACATAGCTTATTACATATAGTATGATACAGGAATTTGATAAATTTAGTATAGTAACAATGGTATATGGTATAATAACATGTACATGAGAGATATACAAAGAATATGAATGAGCATTAAAAAAATGATATATATATATATACATGGGAAATTAAATGGACAGTCAGTTACATCTTAAATTAGAGTACATAAAAAATATGAATGAGCATTAAAAAAAATTACTAAAAAAATTATATATATACATGAGGAATTAAATGGATAGTCTGTTACATTGTAAATTAGAGTATATAAAGAATATGAATGAACATTAAAAAAAATTGCTAAAAATATATATATATATACATGAGAAATTAAATGGACAGTCAGTTACATCTTAAATTAGAGTACATATATACAAAACAGAAATCTCAAACTGCAAAAATTATATAAGTTTATTGAAATCTCTTTTTTATCATCTCACTGGCATGATAAAAATAGGACAATTGTCATTACTTTATGCTAGGATCTAAGATTTTTATTCATTAAAGACCAAGTGTCTTGAAAGAATTTTTCTGATGTGATTTTTTTGTCCCTTTCTCTAATACTTTTCAATTTGATTGAAAAGGTGTTTGGATGTCTTCTAGGGTTATTATTGTACATGAATGTTCATCTAGTGCACCACAGTGCATATAGAATAAAAGTGCTTGCCTGAATTTGTGCATGTATACTTTTACTGAATGTTTAAATAAATAGTGCATGTTGACATGAGTGTTCCATTGAATAGTCTAGGGATTGCTATCCATATGTTGTCAAAGCATTAACAGTCAAAGAATAGATGCATTTGTGTTTCCATTTTTTTTCTATGACAAAGTGTGCATTGAGCATCTACTCTCTTGCACTTACTTCTATATTTATAAAAATAAAGAGTAGGGAGGCATTCCAGATTAAGTTTAACTAAAAAATCAAAGAATTTTGGTTTTCAAATAACTTTATTAAGGAATTAAGGGTTACAGAGATTATTACATATAATATGATACAGAAAATTTGATACATTTAGATGGTAACAAGGGTATAGTTACATGTACTTGGGAATAAACACAGAATATAAATGAATACTATACAAAAAACTAAAGAAAAAAAGTAAACAAACAATTATATCTTAAATTAGATTACATATGTAAAAAAAAAAGAAAAAAAAGTTCAAATTGCAAATTGTAGAAGTATATACAAGACCTTTTTTCATCATCTCACTGGTAATTTTGATGTATAGAGATTATACAATGAATCAATTGTCATTACTTTAAGCTAGCATCTTAGTTTTTTTTTCATTAGTGACCAAGTGTCTTGAAAGGCATTTTCAGATGTCATTTTTTTGTCCCTTTTCCTAATATTCTCCAATTTAGTCCAAAAAGTATTTAGTTGTTTTCTGGGGTTATTATTGTTTGTACATGAATGTATATATAGTACACTATAGTGTAGATAGAATAAAAGTGCTTGCCTGGATTTCTGTGTATACATCCCTATTGAATATTTTAAATAAATATTGCATGTTAATGTGAGTGTTGTTAAATACTCTAGGGATTTCTATCCAGATTGTCAAAGCACTGACAATCAACAGATAGATGTATTTAAGTTTCCATATTCTTGTGACAGAATATGCACTGAGCATCTACTCTCTTGCACTGTCTTTTATATTTATAAAAAACAAGAGTAGAAAAACATTCCAGATTAAGTTTTACTACAAAATCAAAGTATTTTGGCTCCAGCTTACAAAATCTAATTTTTTTAATTATTTGATGATTATTGAGACTTAAAAAATTACTTTCCACCATCATTTATTAAATGTGGACAAAGGAGTGAATGCACTTTCCAATATTATATTTATTCAGTAGAGGTTATCATAGAGAGTAAAGGGTTAATAAGGTTTTTCCAATAATCTTTTGAAATGTGGAAGTTATCTGTAAGATAATTTTGATAGGGGGAGCAATTTAAGGGAATAGTTTAGTAATAAATAAGGTAAGGTTTAGTGTAACTGAATGATATCCCATTCCATTTTGTATTAGTCGACCTTGAAGTTTTCTGATTGAGATGGAAATGATATATTCCCCCCAAAGCAGTTTTCTGAGCATTGAGTAGATATATGTGATAAAGATTTTTGCATATATAATTATTGGTGTAAAGTATGTAATTTATGTAATAATTAGCATGTTGAATAGTGATATTTTTGAATAAATAGAAAGATAAGTTTTCATGATTGAGCTTGTTACATTTTCAATTTTAATTTTGAGCAAGTTCTGGATTTTCACTCACATTGCTGCACTACTCAATGGAATGTGAATCCCAAAAAAGGGATTAGGCTTCTCTTTAAAAAAAGGATTCTGGATAGGCTGTCCATTAAAAATTTTCCATGCACATGATTTATCAGCACTGAAGTAAAGTCTATACTCCTTTGAGTATTCTTCTAATATTTGTAACAGTGTTGGTAGTTGTTTTTTTTGTTAGAAAGACTGTAATGTCATCCATGAAGGCTAAGTATGGTATATTAGTATTTACAGAAGAAATGTATAAGCCAGGTATGCTTTTTTTAATTTTGTTCAGGGGTGGATTTATATATGTGGTGAATAAGATGGCACTTAGTGGAGACCCTTGAAGAATGGAGCAGTAATGGTTAAAGAAGGGTAAGTATTTTCCATTCATTGTTAAATGTATTTCTTTATTAATCAAGTGATTAGTAATGATGTACAGTATTGATCTAGGAATTGATATATCTATTAATACATCAATAAGTTTTTGAATTGGAACTGTGTCAAAAGCAGTCTTAATGTCTAATTAAACAGCGATTGGACTGTGTTTCTTTCTGTTTCTAATGTCAACAATTATTGCTTTGAATAGAATCTCAGTCTGTCCAGTAGATGATTCTTTTTTTGTGAATTTCAATTTTGAAATCATTGGTAGAATATGTGGTTCAAATTTGTCCTTTATTACAGATTCAAGGATTTTTATTCTAAGAGGACTCATGGATATAGATCTTATGTTTTTAATATTCTAGATTTTTTCTGTTTTTTTTTTTTTTTTGTGAAAAAGGACACTTAGTAATATGGGATATAGTCCCTCAAAAAGATATAATTCTTTTGATAAAACATTTGCTAGTTTTGACAAATATTTTGTTGTGAAATGACCAAGATGAGCATAAACAAATTTAGGTATACTATGGATTCCAAGGTGACAAGAATCAGGTACACCAATCATTTTCTTAATAAATTCATCTGAGACAAATAGAATGTCATCTTCTGGGATTCCAAAATATTGTGTCTTTGTAATAAAACTTTCACTCTTTTGAAAGCATCTTTATAGTGTAGATACAATGAGTTAAGAATGTTATTGCAGATGCAACCTCACTTCGAATTTTAGGTGTACTTGGGACTCTAATTCTGGATGGTTGATCCAATGCCAGCAGATGATTGTCTTGACCATGAATGGGGATTGTTTAGATATATTTTCCTTTTTTTAATAGATAAATATTCTGTGAGTGTTTTGCATGTAGAAAAATAAGCTTTTTTCAAAGCAGCAATTCTCAGATATTTATCAGCTTCTGATGATGAGTATTTAATCTTTTGTGTAGTTCATCAGCTAATGGTAATAGTTTGATAGATGCAAGAGAAATCAGTGTGATATGGTTAATTGTATGAGAGAAAATGTTAGCAAATGCAATCCAGGCTCGTGGAGAATCTAAATCTAGTTTCATCATTTTGAAGATTGCTATATTAATTTCAGAGAAGAAAAATTCTGTAGTCTGATTGAGAAGTAATATCTGAATTGTTTTATTAATAAATAATTGTATTTTATATGATAAGTCAATCCTCATGATGACAAATAATGCTAAGTGGTCTGATGGTGTTGAGTTTTTAAAAGAAATATTGATCATATGATGTTGGATAGGAGTCTATAAAACAAATCAATCAATCCAAGAGTGTCTACCATTGTTAAAGAATACTGTATTATTTGGCAGACATTCTTTCCCACTCACCAGTGAGTCTGTGTAACCATTTCTTAACAAATTAAACATAAGACATGTTGAAATTCCCTAATAATAGACATACCTAAGAAGGTGATGTGAGAAAGGTGTTTAATGTTAATATTAGCCTATTTATTAGTGTTGGCCCTGGAGGAATATATATATAAGAAAATTATATTTAAAACTATGGCTTAAATGTGATAATTAGTATATAGGAATGATGGTGTAATGGATGTTTGTGAGAAAATTGAAAATCCATGATTATGTAAATAATCTGATGGGTCTATAAGTGAGTTGTCATATATTTTTGTTTCAAGCAAACCAAATACTTGAGGTTGAGAAAAATTAAACCATTTTGAAAGGTCTAAGACTTTTGCCACTGAGTTTAAACCTCTTACATTAAAAGCACCTATCTTTATTTTCATATTAATTAAAAAAATTTTTTTTTTATCAATACTATGTTAAGACAAAGTGGTCATGCACACTACTCACCTTCCATCTCTTGGCCATAATTTGTGTTATTAGTAAAAGGGACAAACACTGATAAATTATGATCACCTAGTTTCTCAGAAAAAATTGTGCATGGTGCATTTCTGGTGGCTTAGTTTAGTCCCTCAGAATGATTTGAGTATGGTGTGTTTATGATGGCTGCATTCACTAGGTCATCTGAGATATTTATAGACTCATTGTTCTCAAGGTTTAAATTGGTAATTTTTACTTTTTATTTTGTTTATTAATGTTAATAATTTCTTCTTCTTCACTAAAATCCTGTGATTGAGTTGCTTTTTGGTCCACACTTTTTATGTGGGGACCAATCCAGTTTTCTCTTTTTCATAGTGCTGTTTATGATTATTTGAGATGAACTTAGTACTATTTCATCCATGATATGTGAGGGTGTTTTACTTATTGTGAGACTTTGTATTATTCCATCCATGATATTGGTGTTTTATTCCTTATGATAGGTGTAATTAGATTTTCTGAGTCTTTTATTAGATTATTTTCTTTATTAACTTTTGTAGGTTTTCTGCTTCTATTTTATTCTCAAAGTTAATGAGTAGTTTATTTGATTCTTGTTTATCAGTTGAACTACCTACATTGACTAGTGTTTTATTCTCAAGACATTTCGGAATGTGTATGTTTATCATGTTACGATGCTTGCATCATATATTGACACAACTGCTTGCCAGATTACCTCTCTGGCCACATTGGAAGCATTGGGTTTGCTCAGTGATTTGTGTAGGTATATTTAGTGGTTCCACATTACTATGCAATTTAACTTTAAATTCCTAATTATTGCTATAAACTGGAATGAGGGTATCCTTCAAATAAATTAGTTGGAAGTGTACCAATATTCCAAATGGTTCAATAAAACTTTTAAAATTATTAACAGAATAGTTTTAAAAAGCTTTTTTCAAAATGCCCGAAATTATATTTTGTATGTTTTGTTTATTATAATTAGTGCATAGTTGCTGAGTGTTTTAATTTTTTTTAAAAAAGATCTTTGTTCTGTGTTAAAAGAATTCAAGTATAATGTAACAAAAATTGGGATGATTCGCTATTTGCAGCATGCTATGCCATAAGTTGTTGAAGATTAGAGCTTCATACAATAGTTCCTTGGGAAACTTATATAATGAGCAGTTAAGATCAGTAATTGCTAAAATGATAGACTGTTCTATAAAGAATCATTTAAATGAAGCAAATAGTTCTTTTGACATAGTTTGATTGAATTTGTCTGTGACGTTCTGTAATTATTCATCAGCCCACATAATTGGGAAACTTACTTGATTTTCTTCATTCAAGATAGCATTTAAATCAAATTCTGTGATATCTTCTATTGTTGTTTTTCTGAATCTTGGATTTGGATCAGGTTTCTTACTAATATAAAAGTTTTTATTTATAGCTTTATCATTAGCTACCGATTTTGCAATGTCAGCATAAGTGATTGTATTTTCTCCACATGACTTTTGACTAGTGGTAGCCATATTTTATAGATTTTCTTGCCACCAACAGCAAATGTTAATTAATTATAAATACATTATTTAATTAATATAGACACAATATATATAAGACTACTTGCCTTTATCTTTGACAATAGTATATCACAATTTTGAGAGTTTTAAAATGGTTAGAGTATGAAAAAACAAAGATGGAAATAAGACTTTATTCATCATCATCATCATCATCATCAGCATCATCATTATTATTATTATTATTATTATTATTATTATTATTATTATTGTTGTTGTTGTTGTTGTTTATCATCATTATCATCACAAGAAGATTATATGTTTAATAAATTAAATTAAATTATTATTAAAGTTGTAATTAATAATTTGTTAAGCACATACTCATTATCTAAGTAATATATATTATAGGCTATGACCTTAAGACTATGCACCTAGATAGGACAGTTTGTAGAGGTTCCTACTGTCATACCTAGGTGCATAATCTTAAGGTTATAGCCTTTATTATTATTATTATTATTATTATTATTATTATTATTATTATTATTATTATTATTATTATTATTATTATTATTATTATTATTATTATTATTATTATTATTATTATTATTATTATTATTATTATTATTATTAAATTAAATTATTATTATTATAAAGTGTAAATATTTGTTTCAAAATATAGCAAATTGATGTTAAATCTACTGATATAAAGAAATTTTTGGAAAACACACTTCAGGTTAAAGTCATATGTCTTAAGATTATCATGTTTAATTCTAATACTAGTACTTTTTTGTTTCAATTCCCAAACCCAAGCACGGGGAGTTTATTTCAATCAGTTATGGTCTTGCAATACTTCATTAAAAATTTTTTTATGGCTCATTGGCCAGTTCATTAATACTTTCTGATTAACTTCTTTTGCCAATATCATCCTTTATTAACATTTTCTTTTTCTTGATTATTATTTATTTTATATTTTTTGATATTGTTTGAACTTTATTGTTTTTACATAAACATTTGTGGGGTTAGAACTAAGATGCAAAAATTAAGCAGTTCTTCAGTTCTGAAAATTTTGATATTGTTTTTATTTCAGAAACTTGGCTTACTCAACACATCTCAGATGATATTTTTATGAACAATAGATATAAAGTACTTTGAACAGATAGATCTTCTGATATTGCTTCCAGAGGTGGAGGCACCTTCATTGCCTTTAAATGTATTTTTATATATAAGAATATTCCTATTTCATCATCATCTTGCAAAGCTACATGGTGTAAAATATGTTTGGAAAATAGTGTCAAATTTCTTTTGGTTGTATTCTTGAATACTTTTTAATCAAATGCAAATCATTTATTGTTATTACTGATGATTTCAATATTCCTGATTTATAATCAAGTAATACTATTATAGATTCAGTCTCACTTTCACTTAAAGCATTGAGAATGATTCAGTTTTGCAATTTGTTAAATCTAAAACAATTTAATCCATATGCCAATTTCAATAATCACACATTAGATTATATTCTTAGTAATTTTTCTACAGCAGAATATTTAATTATTTCTTCTTTAACTTCTTCCATTGATTTACATCATCCTCCCTTAAAATTTTATATTAATATTAAATTTAATAGATCCTATCCTTTTAAAATTATGAAAAGAAACTATAAAAAAAGAAATTATTTGGGTCTTTGTTTACAATTACCTAATTTTAACTAAAAAAATGTATATTTTTCATCAGATGTAGATTTCTGTATGAAGTTTTTTGAACAATCATTTAGTGAACTAATTGACAAATATATACGTAAAAAAATTTTTTAACTAACCATTTTCCTGTCTGGTTTTGTCTCTCTTACAGAAATTACTAAAAAGAAATCATTTCACCATTGTAAATATTGGAAAACTAAGAACTTAACGTATTATAACAATTTTGTTAGTTATAGAAGATTGTCAAAGGTTATATATCACAGAAATTTTCAAAAATTCATAATAACCCTTTGCAATTTTGGTCTTTAGTCAAGGATTTAGGTATTACAAAAAAATTACAAAGTAATAATTCAAATCTAGTTGCAGATGATTTTTCTCATTATTTCTCAGAACTTTTTAAACAATCTAAATCTTTTATTAACTTGACTGAAAATAATGAACTAATTGAAGAAAGAGTAGAATTTAATTTATTTATTGAATCTGATATTATTTTTGCTATTAAGCAGCTTAAATTACATTCTAGTGTGGGTCTTGACAATATTCCAGCTTTCATTTATAAAGAATATGCTGAAGATATTGCTTTTCTCTTTTACATATTTTTAATTCCTTTTTAACAAATGGTACATTTCCTACATTCTTTAAAATTGCTAAAGTTGTACCTATTTTTAAAAAAGGATCTAGAAATTTGGTAAGTGACTATAGACCTATTTCAGTTCTACACACTGTTGTTTGAATATTTAAAAGATGCTTACATAAAGTGTTTATCTTTGATGTCAATAAGGTTTTGGCACCAGAGCAGCATGGCTTTTTAC
Source organism: Epiperipatus broadwayi (assembly GCA_028023455.1). Classification (NCBI taxonomy): domain Eukaryota; kingdom Metazoa; phylum Onychophora; class Udeonychophora; order Euonychophora; family Peripatidae; genus Epiperipatus; species Epiperipatus broadwayi. Next base: position 4,459,951 of record JAQFVV010012428.1, on the reverse strand, counting down.
CTAATAAATACATTAAAACAAATTTGCTAACTATTTTTGATCACATTTCCAATTCAATTGAGAATCAATCTAGGTTGGATGTTATTTATTTTGATATTCAAAGCTTTTGATAAAGTTTATTATAAAATTCTTCTTCGAAAGCTTTGTAGATTTTTCCAAATTATTAATTAATTGGTTTGACTCTTTTCTTAAAAACAGGATGTCTTGAATAAAGATTAACAATAAATTTGTCATTACCATATTATTACTTCACTGGGGTACCACAAGGCAGCATTCTTGCACCATTATTCTTTAATATATACATTGATTACCTAAAATTATATTGAATTTTCATATCTTCTATGTTGTGAGAATGATTGCAAAATTTTTAGGCATATTTATTCTATTAATAACTGTTTTTTACTTCAGAGTGACATAGAAAATTTTCTGAAATGGTGTGAGTATAATTGTATAAACATAAATATGGATGTGCTCCATTGTCTCTTATTCTAGGAAATCTGAAATCTTAAGGTTTTCCTATTATATTGGTGACTCTAAAACCATAATAAATGATCATCAAAGAAATCTAGAAATAGTATTTTCCAATGATGGGTCTTTTCAAAAACACATTAATTTTATGATGAATAAATCACTTAAAATTATAGGTGCTATTTACAGATATGGAAAAGCATTTAATAAATCTACAAAAATTAAACTTTTTATATTCTTAATACCTCCATTTGGGAATATGGCTCAATTATATGAAATCCTCATAACAAGACAAATATCATAAAAATTCAGTCTGTTTTTGACAAATTTTTAAAATTAAATAGTCTAAATAATGACCACTATATCGACTTAATGCTGAGATGATAAACAAGAGCTCTTAAATTTCTTCATAAATTTATTTCCCAAAATATTTCAGTATTTAATTTGCTTTCTAGATTAAATATATTAAAAAACAGAATTATAATAATCATACAATATTTTTTAACTTAAAATTTGTAAGTCTGGTATATTAAATATTTTTCCTTTACTTCATTTATCCAGAACTTATAATAAAGACTTTGCTAATAAAGATATTTTTAGTTTAGATTTTAAACAATTTATAAAATTATCTTAAAAAAATATTATCCTTAATTTTATTTGGTACATTACCTTTTTATTTATTTGTTCATTTTACTATTTTCCTATTTTATTCTTATTATTTTATTTGTTTTTTTTAAATACTAATTTAGACTTGTATATATAACTTACTGTGCAATCTATAATTGGATAAATGCTGTCGATATGTACATTAAATAAATAAAGAATTGAATATTATTATTATTTATTTCTATTATTAATATTCAATATTGCACTAAATCTAAAGTTTTATTTTTTTTAATGTTTAGCCTCACATGTACTGTATTTGAGCCATCTATAAACTAAAGACTATTTTAGACTTGTTCTTTTTATCATTTACTTTTCATTTATTATACAGACATCTACAGAGAATAAAATAGCTAAGAGATCTCTAAAAAAAATTAATAAATCAAAATCTTTTATTTTTTGTTTTGAAATGATGGATTGTCTTGGGTAAGTCATGTTGTATACCATTTTATTGAAAATTTTGTAAGCAATGTAATGAGTCTATTAATAAAAGTATACTTTTAAAATTTACCTGTTAAAATTTAGTATTTATGAAGAAATTTATTCAAAATAGTAAAAAAGTATAAAAATCTTATTTTTTTACTATTTTGAATATATAAGGTCTATATTTTTTTAGCTTTATTACACACCTTGGCATATTACTTTTCTGATAATATACAGCACTGGATTTAGTGAAATGCAAAGTGAAGTTATGAAATAAAATATATATTAAACCAAAATGTCCAAAACTCCAATATGGCTGCTGAGAAGTGTAATGATTATTTAAAAAATTTTTTGTAATTAAAAATGATTTAGTTTAAAATTAATTTACCTATTAAAAAGTTAAAGAAATACATTAAAATTTATTTATTAAATAAATGCTTTGACACATATGTACAAATAATTCATTAATATAATATTTGAGCCCATACATTTATAAAGAGTGAGTACTGTATAGCTTAGGGTTAGGCAATTGTTTTGCACAGAGGTTGGTGAAGGGCTACCTCAGGGGCCATTTTGTGGAAGTGAAGGGTTGCACCTTTTTTTCATGACACAATAAACACACTGCTTTATTCTCTGTATTACCAAAAAAAATATTTGTTTGTCCATTCTTTATTAAACTCACACATTCATCACCGATTTTACATTTTTTTCGGAGGATTCATGGTTTCACTAAAGTTGCAAATGTATATATTTGCTAATGGAAAGACAAAATTGAAATTAACCAGATCAATTGTAAAAACACTGCACATTGTATCTACACTTTGCATGTGTATTGATGTGGCCATTCTAGTGGAAAATACGAGATGAATCTTCGATTGGCGGATTTTTCTGATTGTCTTGGTGGGCCACATAAAAACTCTTAGCGGACTGCATGTGGCCTTTGCCCACCCCTGGCATAGCTAAATAGATTTTCTCAATCTCTTTCTAGCTCTAAATGACTTTAAATAGTTTACCCACTATAATATTTCGGTTCTATGTTTATGAATCATTATGAAACTGTATGAAATATTCATTTGATTTAGTGGAAATTCTTGATAGCTTTACAAACTGGTTGATTATATTTTAGAATTCACTTTTTAAATAAAATTTTAAACGCTGAAATGCTCGAAAAAACTATGATAAAAATTAGAAAACTATCACTAATAATATTTAAGTATACAGTAGTTTGTTTGCAGCACCTTATTGCCTACTTACCTTACCTTAACTTTAGATAGAGAATTTAAAATAAATAGATATGTACATGTTTAAACATATGTACGCGTTAGAATATCTTTGAAAATGTATCACTAAGTTTGTTAGTGGGCTCAGATAATTGTATGTATTTACAAAATTGAAACTTAATATCACAAGACAAATTCTAGATGATTCTACAATTTAAGAGTAAAACTGAAAGAAAGTTAATAGCCATTTTGTATTTGTTTATGATAAAGGTTCCTGCAGATTGGTAAGTTTGGTAATAAATAAAAAATGCAACACTTTTTTTTAAAAAAAAAGTACAATAGATTTTTAAAAAAACAATTAGTATTATTTAATTATTTAAAGCCGTATACTGCTGTTCAAAAACAACTGTTTTTTTTTTTTTCCTTTCATAAAAAAGTATAGAGTTTTAAACGTAGAAAGACGTATCTATAAGTTTTGCTCAACTAGTGAGTGATACACTTTAGCTGTTAATTTTTTAAATCTTTGATCAAAATATATCTGAGAATAGTTTGTTTAGAACTTTTTCGCCTGAACTTTATTTTTACTTTGTTCCGCTTCTCTTTTAAAGTTGGTTTATAATTTATGCATATTATTTATCAAAGAAGAATCTGTTTTTTTTAACACCAAATTATTTTGATCAACTTTGCTGATGTGTATGAAACCATGTGACTCATCTTTCAGAGCTTCAAATTGTTCTGCTTGTCTAGATTGGCCCCATGTCAAGAAAAGGTTATAGATGACAAGAGCTGATCGCTTTTCACTCTGAACCTGCTAAGACCTTGCTAATTTAATTTAAAAATTGAATAACTGATGCCAAAAGAGTTGTCCTTATTCAATAGTAGCTAACAGGATGAGCTTAACTGTTGCAGCAGAGGTGTGGAGGAGCTGTGAGCAATTTATTGTTCATGAAATTTTTTTATTGTGCCAGATGAATTAATGTAGGTGTATGTATGCAATAAGATGGCAGATTTGTTCATACAAATTCTTTTTTGCTAAATAAAAATGGAATTAAAGAATATTTAAATATTTTATATATATATGCATGTACATTTACTTTTTTTTCTCAAGGAAACTATCCATCTATTTATAGTGTTGTCCATGGGGAGTACAGGGGTATTGGAGTATGTTAAAATTTTGACAGAAAGCCATATGATGCTAGTTACTTGAGAAGTCATGTAGAGTTTTGTATTTATATAAAGTATACACACACCATGTATTTATATGTTGTTTGACTTCTTTATATTATAATGTGACTTTAAATAACATAACTTATTAAAGTTAATAATAGAAAATAGCCCCCAATACATCTAAAGGAGCATTTAACAGAGAGTTGCAGAAGTCAAATCATATGTATGATGTTTCATACCCTACATTAATACTTCATTCCATAATATAAAAAAAATACTTCTTAATAAAAAAAACTTAAATACAAGTTCATATACAAAAATTAAGCTTTGTATATTTCTGAAATAACAATGCTTTAACTATTCACAAACTATTGAATGTCAATTTTAATGTTATTTTATTATCTATGTTGTCAAATCAATAAACTATGCATATGATGGCTCTCCTTTATCATTTGCTGGATATTTTCCTTAGTTCATGGTTAACAGGATTTACAAAAGTTGTTCCAAATTAAATACACTGCAATACAAAAGTATTTTTATTTACTGGTGCAACCATTGGAACTGGAATGCTGGTATAAAGACTAACTTAAGTTGCCACTTACTGCAGTTTGTTGCCTTTTTACATAATATACATTTGTTAACAATCTATTTTATTCTGTAGATTTTTCTAAGTCAGGACTTTTCTCAACTACAATGTCAATATTTGGCTCTAATATCTCATTATACAATAATTGAATCTCACCTTCTTAATATGAATACATTATCTTTTAATTATTATTACATTGTTAAATATAAATATTTTAAAATAAATAATCCAAAAATTAATGTAAATTACATATAGAGATTGTATAATATTTGTATGTATTCACATAAAACACATTTATATGTTTACTATATAAAGCAAATAGTATTCACTATTTTCAATTATATCTTCTTTGGTAAAGTAAATTCAATGCAAAATTTTATTTATTTTTCAGAAATATAATATAAGAAATTAAAAATAAATTGTAGTGTGATCTGTTACAACAAATGCTTCTAGAATGTGGAACTAATAGATTGAACATTTTTTTTCAAATAAAATATATTTATTTGAACAAATACAAAGATATGCAATGCACATTAGAGTGGAAACATATTTACTGTATAAAACTTAATTATTAATTTAGTTGTCATAGTTCTTTCTAATTTTAGCATCTGAAAATGAAGATATCAAAACAATAAAAAATTAAAAATGAAAGTCCAATAAATGAAAACGAAATTAAAATTTTTATTTATTTATTTTTATCTCTGTGGTAAAATATTGCACAAAAACATTGCACATATTTTTATTTGAAAATATTTTTCTTTCATTATATTGTAATAATTTAAGTTATAAATAATAAAAAGTGAATTTGAAATCTGATGATGTTAAAATTTTCAAAATGTAAGTCTGGTAAAATTATGGAAATCTAAGTGCTAAACATGAAATTTTACTAAATCAAAAATGTCATTGGCAGAAATAAAATTAAAAAATCATAGCAAGTGCTATTGATTATTGTAGTAATGCATTCATAAGACTTTTCTAAACTTTCAGCTTTAAGAAAAACATCATACATCATTTTATGTTGCTTTTAGTTTTTTCTGAAATATCTTCAACTTTACTAGTTTTCTTTTTAATTCTTGAACCAAATAAAATATCAAAAAAAAAAAAAGATGAATATTGAAATATAAAAAAGATCACATCTGAAAGAGAACTCTGTAAAATTATGAGGAATTTAAATTGTAAGGATAATTAAAGCAACAATTTACACTCTTTTAAAAAAATATGTTGAATAAAACATGTTCAGATAGCAGAAATAATTCCATCTTGAGCAGTTTACATTGTAATGTTATGGAAATAATGGAAACTCATTTGTTAATGTGTATTAATCAAAAGTAATGGATAGTTGGTAGCATCAATGAAGCAGTTGCTTATAAAAGGGTTAAGTAATTTTTGGAATTTTTTTTATGACTCCTAGTACAAGTATAGGTTTTGTGAAGAAATTTATTGCCAGCCAGTATTTTTAATTCCTATACTTAAAAAAACTAGACTGCATAGCGTTACAAGGCATGATGAGATTGCTAGAACAGATAGGTCCATAAATGAATGTTGTTTTGTGAAAAAGTGGAAATTCTTAAATCAACAATCTGTGAATTTTTATATAATAGAGCATTATGTACAGTGATTCATTTTAAATACATGCATTCATTCATTTAAATTGCCCTTTACAGTTTAGTCCAGCAGTAAAATGATAGAATCAAGAGTTCAACTGGTCACTCATGTTTCTTGAATGAAATACAATCCTTTCAAAAACAACCTATTTAATTATTTTTCAATTTTCATCAAAGCAGGTGTACTATTATAGCAGACTCTTAAAAACTTAACATTAAACTTTAAACTTGTCATTATAAAGCACCTTGATTTAATAATTGCTTGCAATTCACTACAACAGTACTACATTTAAATTCTGAAAGCAAGTACACACACTATATCAAATATTCTATTTCTGTAACTTTATTCTATCTAACTATTAGTAGTTTTCTTTGGTTATTTCCAAAACTTTATAAATTATATATTTAAATATTAAATACCATAGCAATTTTATATAGATAATGTAGATGGAAGCAAGCTATCTTTTCACATGCACTATGAATAATCACAACTCCCCATCATTGTGAATGGCTAACCATATTTAAAAAATATTTATTGATGGGGGTGTGTGCTGATTATTCATAGCATATGTGTGAAAGGTAGTTTATTTTTATCAAAATTAATAATTATATGTGTACTTTCTAGTATTTATACTAAAAAAATTTAAACATTCTTCTTAAATATTTTTTACATTTACTTACTCTATCTATCATAATATATATATATATTTATGTTTGTTTGTTTTTTGACAGTGTACATAAATTGTTTAGAATTTTAAACAGATATGTATGTTTATGAACAAAATAAATGCATTTTAGAAAAATGTTTATATATATACTATTCTAAATACTATGTACACACTTCATTAAATTGCTATAAATAAATTATAAATATTACAATTTTACTACTAAACAAAAATCGAAACAAAGTAACCCTATCTATTCCTACATAAAAAATAATAATTCTAAACCTTGTAAACTTATTAAATATTATATATATATAGCATTTTAAATTAAAAAAAGTACTCACATTTTTGGCTTCTTTTATGTCTTAAATTCTTATTAGTATCTATTGATCACATTTTTCTTTTTCATATGATTATCTTTTTTCATCATGTAAATGTGGTATGAGAGACCAATGATATTAATCAAAACTTTAAATAATTTTTTTTAAAATGTACACAATTATATTTGGAAGTTTAGACATATTTGTAAAGACAACAAGTAAATTCAAAGTTTTCTGCAAAATACAATCAAAGGGGTTAACTTCTATTTAATTTACAGGAAGTTCCTTATTTATAGAAACCTGATATATATATATATATCTGTAATACCTGATATGTATATATTATCAATTCTGTAATGTCAGCTTAAAATCAAGAATCACTCAGCATGCTCATTTATATAACATAGGTAAATTTAATAGCACTTATAGCTCAGTATTTATAGACCATGGAAAAAAAAATCTGATCATTCCTTTAATCTTTCTGATGCTAAAATTATTTGCCTACAAAATAATAATAAAAAATGAAAAGTAAAAGAAGAATGGCATATAATTAACTCTAAGAAGTCCATAAATATAAAAGCCAATAACATTATTTTTAGCAAGCACTGGTCAGTCAATCTAATAACAACTGATAGATCAATTTATACATGCAAATATGCAAATCTATTATAATTAGTGACTAGTTTAATGTATGTTTATACACATACAGATATGCTAATGTATTTGCTAATATTTACTTTAGTCATGCTTTGACAAAAATACACCAACCATATCAAAGGGCTGGCTTAGCAAAGTAATAAACATTGTTTTATACCAAAATTTATTTTTTATTTTTAAAAATATATTTATTGACATTATAAAATTGTACAGATGCATAATAAAAACACTTTGTTAATGTTGGCTCATCCATTGCTGGCGTTGGTCTGGAAAAAGTATGCTGCAATAGTGGATAATTATCTACATAATCTTGTAGAGTTTATTATATTATATATAGTCAACTATAACATAGGTTTTAAAAAACTTAAAGTATTTTTTATACTGTATCTTTATGATATAATAAGTGTTGCAACTATAAACATAATTATTTTGGTTTTAAAGCATTTACAAAATACGTGCAAAAGATCTTCAAAATATTTTAAATACATTGTATGATTTGCTCCTCCCCTCATTTAAAAAAATGTTGAATGGGAGGGGGGGGTAATCTTTTATTTATTAGCAAAAAAGTGATTGTCTTTTTTTGATGAGTCATTATTCAAACTTGAAAAATAGTTTTAGTATATAAAATATGGTATTTTTAAAAATAAATTGTAAAATTGTTATTTACATGCCAACTATTATTTTAATCACAATGTCTACAAATGAGATTTTATAGCAAACACTATATAGTAGTACCTGATATTGCTCATAAGTAAAGTGCTATTTTCTGATATAATTAAGATTCCCAATTATTTTTTTTTATATGCATTATTTACCATGAATATTATTTATATAAAAAAGTACACTGCAATCAATTATAATAATGAAATATGATTTTATGTATTACAAGCATTACTTACAATAAGTATTATAATGTATGAATTTTTTCTACAATACATGCTTTTTCATACCTGCACTCCAATATAAAATATATGGGGGTTTGAACTCAGACTTTCACATGACTCAACTATTCATACTATCTCATACTGCTGACACACTTGATCACACACATGCTGAAAAGATAAACAATCATCAATATACATTTTTTTCATGCTAAACCAGCACTCATGTGTATTATAATAAATAAAGTTTTAAAAAATTTGTACATATTACAAATAATGGAGAAATTACTTTTGTTTATATTTCTCTTAAATGAGTTGTGCTGATTGCTTTTTTTAAATTAAAATTATGATTTATTATTATAATAATTTTTTTTATTATTGTAAGCATTATTTACAATAAATATTATAATATTTTTATTAAAAAAACAGAAAAAAATATTGATATCAAAAACAGAGGAATAAAATTACTTATATTTTGATTACAGTGGTATAAGATACTGGTAAATCCCTCAAAAATGGCATAAAGCTCATACTACACAAGAAAAATTCAAACTAATTTGATTTTTGAAACGTACATACCTCTAGAAGAGTACTGATACGGGCACTTATTCAATTTACACAATTTTATAAAATTAAGGCTTATGTACATTTGTAGTACATCACATATCACTTGTGCCCATAATATTTATTGAGAAAGTAATATAAATTTTATAAAAATCTTTCATTATAATAATCCTATAAATACAATTATTCAAAGAAAATTCATCTTAATATGTTACTGCAATAAAGATTTATACATATGTATATATTGTATACATTTTTTTCAATAAAAATATAATATATTTATATGAAGCTAATATACCATAAAAATAATAAAGGTGAGGAAATTTATTATTATTACATAAATAAAGAAAAAAAAATTAAAATTATTAATTTTAAATTCATTCAGAAACTGTGAATTTGAATATATACATTTTAAAATAGAAATTTTATAAATTCAAATTAATCTACTAATCATGATGATTAAAATAATGAATAATACTTCCAATCCTTTTGTAAAAATGAAATATTTTGTTGATTTATTTGTAGTCCATCTGTTTAGAAAGGGTGCCTTTCATTCCTAACAAAATAAATATTACATTATGTAATAATTTGTTTTCAAATATTTATTTAACCAGTAACATCAATATATTATAATTTGGAAGTAGAAACATACATTACTAACTGCATTTGGAAAATGTACACACACATGTATATATTCACATGCACAAGCATATATATAAATGACCAAGTTATTCTATAAATTGTTGATAAAACAGGCAAAACTCTTCATACAGTAGTACCACTCAGTGCAAGCCAGACTATTCAATGGATGCCAGAAGGCTTGTGCATAAAATTCCTATCTAGTGCCTACTGAACCAATGAGATTAGTTTCTAATTTGTGGATTTTATCAATGGGGAGCCTTGGATCTGAGAGTACTGCACCTAGATCTTAGGATTACTCTGGCTTGCACTGAGTGGCACTACTGTATGGAGAGTTTTTTTTACTTTAATGACAGTTATGAGCAAGCATAGGGAATGGTGATCATGTGATGTTTAGTGGCTTAACTATTGATAAATTTAATTTAATTTTTATAATAAAAAGTTGATTTTACTCTATGTATAATAAATTTTAAATGATTTACTGAGACAATTCAATGCAATATAAATTATAATTAAAATATAGTTATTAATACTGTACTTATTTTGAAAGTATCTATCAATTCATTATATATCTACCTATATTTGAATTTTGTATGATTTTTAAAAAAAATAACTTATATGAAAAAAAATCATAAAAAACTAAGGTTTATGTCCCATTTTGAAAATGCCATTTTAAACAAAAATGTTATTTATTAAATGACAAATCATATGATGCATAATACATACAATTTTTCTGATACAACTACTGAAAAAACAATTTGCATATATAGCCCTATAAATTAAGATAAAACAGATTAAAGTCAAAGCATAAAATATATTGGAAACTACTTATAGTTATTTTGCCTAAATATTTTTATATCTTATTAATTTTGCTTATAAATTTTTAATTAATTATATTAATAAAATTATTAATGAAATATGAATAATAAAATGGAATTTCAAAACCTTTCTGTGGACAAAATATTGCAATTAAGATTAGACTAAATTTTCCAAATTTATTTTTCATATAGATGTCTTTCAGTTTCAATTATGTTTTTGATCGCTTTCAATTATTTTTTAACAAATTTCATAAAACAAAGCTTAATTTTTTATATTAATGAGAATATTGTTATTTTTCCTTTTTTTTTCTACTAACGTAAGATTAAATTCTTTTAAAACCTCATATAATTATTAAAATAAATATATTTTATATTTATTAAATTAAAATATCTTTAAAATTATCAAAGATGTCTTGTAAATAAAAAAAAATATCATGGCATTCATTTCTGTATTGTTGGAGAAAATGTTAGTAAATAGAACCATTTTGTGCAAATTGACTTGTGAAGTTTAATATTCAAGCTATAGAGTCTTATAATTTGCTGATAATTCCAGACATCACAAAAGTATATAATCTTTACTACTAATCTGAATTTTTTTCCCAATCTTGTAATAGAATTAGAAGCATGGAGATCATTCAACTACCCTTTGAGATAAATCAACTCTGATGAATATAGCTGTAAATACTGCATGATGTAACATGGAATTTAGCAAGAAAAAAATTAATGGAATTACTTTTGACGCACTTTACATAATAGTAATAAAATATCACTTTGTTTTCATATATATTGGCAAGTGGGAAAAAAAACCTATTTCTTAATGTTGGGATTTGGTTTTTAATCTGCCATTATTGTGACTCATTACTGTAAATTATAAAAATTAACATAGAACACATTTTGATTTTTGATCACAATATAACTTTTAAATAGAAATCATATCAGCTTTACTAAAAAAAAAAAAACTATTTTTTCAATAACTAAAATGAAACTAATGTAAAAGTAATATTAATTCTTAACTATTAACTTATTGAATATTTATCTATTAGTAAAGATCTAGAAATGTTATTTAAAACAAAAGATAGCAATGTTCTTTTTTAAAGAAAGTAGAAATGGTAAACCAATTTTCTCAATGTATTTTATTAAATATTGCAAAGAATCTTTCTAAATATTAATAGTTCCCCATTAATTATTGTTTGTTAAACAATTTATTCAGTAAGCATTTAAAAGTGTCAAAGTAATTAATTTTTTAAAAAGGCCATATCATAAATATTACATTATAAAAGGAAAGTTTTTAAAAATATTTAATATTATATATTAACAGGACTGTTTTTTAAATTGCCCTTTCTAGTCTTCCAATCCATTTTATTCTTCACAATTTTAAACATCTAATAATGTGATTTATTATGGTCAGCTCCCTTTTTTATTTTTTGCACAGTACTTTGTATTTATTTTTAGTTATCTTCAATATATTCTCATGGGCTATATCTTATCAGCAACATATTTTAAAACAGAAGTTTTATAATTTCAGATATCTTCAACATCTAATCTCATATATATATATTCACATAATATTATGTATTTGATGGATTGTTTTTATCAAAAGTTTTTGATGTAATTACATTTTATTCTTTGCCAAATGCTTTTTTTAGTTATACTTTGAAGGTCATACATCAAATATATTTTTTGTTAATATAATCATCCTTCCAAATAACAAAAGTAAGTTATCTTTTATTTTTAGCCACATGATCTATTTTATTTTATTTTTTAAGTCTTACATAGTTTAGGATGTTTGATTTTTTGGCTAAAATTTAGTTTAAATATACACTAAATTTTTTGACTCAACTGCTTGAATTGATTATTTTCAATTTTGCTTTTGTTGTTTATGTTACAAAGTCAATTAATAGAGGTGGAAAATTGTAACTGAATCTCTATTAATGTATTTATTTATTAAATGTGTTTAGCATATGATTTATGACAAGCAGAAGCATATTATTTATGACAACATGACATAACTTGATCAGTGATTGCCATTCTTTGTAAATAATTGGATTTTAAGCTTTTACATTTTCAGAATTTTTCCTAAATTTTATGCTTTAACATTTTAAAAAAATATTAATATTTTGTGTAACCTAGTCTAACTTAGCAACATTTAAGTAATCAAGAAAAAAAATTCTAAACTCTTCCACCAATGTAAAATTCTTGTGCATTTAGTTATTAAATAAATAACCCAGATTTAATTCATTTATTTTCTCCAAAATCTGAACTTTTTTTTTATTGCTTTTTTCTTGTTATTAACTTAAATTTTCAATTATAAATGTTTTGTTTTTAAAGCTTCAATAAAATAAAGTTTTGTACAAACATTATTTTCTCTTTCTATTTAAATCTACTTGACTTTTTTTCTAATAATGTCTCACATTTTGAGGAAAAGGTCTATCATCACTAATAACTGTATGCAGCACACATTAAAAAAATATTGTTCTATACAATATTTATTCTAACTTAGTACTTTTGTAAATGCAAAAATAATAATAAAATAAGCTTATTCAGTACTTAATGCATTTTTTTTAAATTTTAAAATAATTTTGAGTATTTTAAACAATCATAATTGAGGAAAATGACAATATCCCAAATATCAAATCATAATACAAAAAGTCTACAAATATTAAAGCTCATATACTCAACATTTTCTTGAACAAAATACCTTAAAACATTATTACTAAAAATCAAACATTTACCTTTATCTAACTATTTTTATTATTAATGACTCTATTAGTAGCTAGTAATATAAATTGCTTTTATTTTATTGTCATTAACTACTAGAAGACATTGCCTATACTTATAAGTTTTGACAGTAACTACATATAGGATGGCAAAACTCTCTATACGTATTGCCACTCAGTGCAAGCCAGCATAATCAATAAATGCCAGCAGGTGCATAAAATCCCCATCCAATGCCTACTCATATAGGACATTTTTAAATAACACTAATAAGTGATATTATTTATAATAGTTATTTATTTTTAAGGTAATCATATGGCAAAAATATTTAATAATCATTATTTAATCTTAAAAAATTGAAAATGTAATGAAAATCATATTAGTTCTTGACAGTATTAAAAATATGAGGAACACATCTTGATTTATAATTTAATTGAAAATGTTTTAATAAATGCAAAAGATGCATTGTGTAATCAAACATTTCTTTCATTTCTTTAATAATTTTGGATTGTTTTATTATACTTGTTAATAAAATTTGTATTTGAAGTTGTGTTATTTTGAAAAAATAATTCCCATTTATGAATGTTAGTTTGAAATTATTACTAGTAATGGAATATCATTAATCTAAATACCTAATATTCCAAAACTGTTATTATCCAACAAAATTTCAATGATGCTTTATAACTTTTATAATAAATAAGTTAGTACACACATTTACAAGTAAAATTTAAAAAAAACATTCAATAAATAGCTATAAATTAATAAGCCTAATTATATAAGTTGTCTGTTTTTTCTATCATATCAGAGTTTGAATGTACATTTAGGGGGTAAAAGATATACTCTTAAAATCTAAAAAATTCACATACCCACAAAATCCATGCAACTAATTATTTTGGATTAATGATGTTTTTCACATACTGAACAATATCATTTAAACAAAACAAAATTACAAAGTGCAAGATAGGATACATTAATTATTTTTTAGTAAACTGTAATATCACTCTGGTACAATTTTCTTTGTTTTTAATATCCATATCTTTATTTTTTGTAACTCTGTCTACTGTTTTCAATAGCTTATAATTATTACTCTGAATATAAGGTAATACTCATTTACTGAACATCAATATAGGGGAAGGTATCAAGTCTAACACTCTATCAGATAATGATTTAATTTTTTGACAAAGCTTAATAATATAAAAATTCAAATAGAGAACAGTTTTTATTGCTTTCAAACGTATTTTAAAATTATAGTGTGATTATTTAGCTAGCACATATATATATATATATATATATATATATATATATATATATATATATATATATATATATATATATATATATATTAAGCTTGCTATTCTATGAATAACTAGTTTATTTATTCTAAGATACTTTTGGAATTACATAATTAAAAAAACAGCAACAGCTGATCATTATCATTGGTAATTTTCCATGGTTTGCAATTAACCTTCAAGGTAAATTGCTGTAGCATCTAACATTAAAATTGATTTTAAAATAATTGTGTTATGAATAAAGTTGCACAACATTTTCCTAAATACATTTATTTCATGCTACTTTTGATGTTCCATTGCTTTCAAAAAAATATTTAAACATTTAAAATATATATGACTCTTCTAGCTTATGTTTAATCTATGATTGACAATGATAATTTATTTTACATTATTCTATTTTTAAGTTATATCTGGAAATATAAATAAATAATGGATATCACCCAGCACTCTTAAACAGATTCATATAATTGTGTTTTTAACTGCTTCTTTTAAAATATTGATAATAACTCCATCATTTCCATCTTCTTTATTTAAAATACTCAAAAGATATGGTAATTGTAAAGGATATTATGTCTTTTTGCTCTTTATTATAATATAATATATTTATAAAATCTTTTAAAATAATTCTTCCATTAAAGCTCAGATAAATTGACTTTACATAGTACTCTTTACACAAATGCTTCTGCACTTAAGTTGGTCTAGGTCAGCATCAACAAGAGTTTTAGGTATACCATCATCAGATTTTCAATGGTATGGATGGCTGAAGAGTTGGGAGATAAAGAACACTGAAGTCTGTCCATTAAAGTGTGAATATTTGCTTATATAAACCATGCACTGATTATATATATATATATATATATGTGTGTGTGTGTGTGTAAAATGATCATCTGGACCAACTAACGAGTTCTGCTTCAGTTTGAAATACACATATATTGGAGATAATTTATCTTTTTCACATGTGGGTGGTCATGTGTAATCAGTATAAAAGATAGAGTGAGTAGCTAAAGGGAGTTTGAAAGTTTGTGTTCAAATCCACTATATTACATTTGAACTATAAGTATATGAATTATGCTTATATTTCAAAAACTTTATATATATATTCTATATTCCTTTTTCGTATTTTTTATTCTGGTTGTTTCTTTTTATTTATTTATTACACCTAGTATTCTTTGAATAATGGATTTATCTTTTTATGAATTGCTTTTAATTAAAAATAACTTATATATATACATAAATGTTTGTATTATTTTTATCTAAAAATAAAATCTTACTTTTAAAAATACAAAAAAAAAAAATAACTAAAATATGTATGCAATATATACAGTATATTGTTAAAAATAAATTTAATATAATTTTTTTTTACGATTTTTCTAGTTTTGATTTTGAAATAATGATTATTTGTAAGTATATTCAGGTAAACTATTAAAAAATGTACTTCTTCATTTCTGTTTTAATTTTTAGCACCACATTTTTTTTTTTATGAGGATTTTTTTTTAAATTTTTGATTTTAGATTGGTTTAATTTTGAGAATATTTAACACCATTGTTTGATGTTTTTGTAGAAATATTTTTTGTTGTTGTATTCAGAGGATACTGGTAGTGTCTACAAATAGAGGAATGATTTTCAGATATAAAGATTAACTGCTAATATATTAGCAATAAGCAACGCTAAACAAAAAGTATTTCTTTTTGTTTTGTAAAATAGGATATCACTTCATTAAAGTATTGGTATTGTTTTCAATACAAAAAGTGTTAATTATCTTCTCGTGCATTTTTATATATTATTGACTTTAATTGTTTAAGTTAGTATTGTGCCTGGTCATTGTAAATCTCTTCCTTGCCCTAAAAGTGCCAATAAGATTATGTGTTTGTGCAACCATATATTTCCAATTTTAAAGTCTGACACCAAACATTTCATTTTTTTGTTGACAAATATCTTGGTACTGAAATACTAATGATGAAGATAGATTTAGCAGACTAAGAATCCTTAGTTGTGCTGTTAACATGGCTGCTGCTCAAACAGTCATGTTGGCTATTTGGAATTGAATTGAGACAAGAGTTTTAACTTTATAAAGATTATATATTTAGGCAGCTTCATTTTGGAATCATTTTATCCTATAAGGAAGTGATGGGATTTGGAAAAGTCTAAAAATTGCCTGTATAATATAATCTGTATGGATTACTATGCCTGGTAAAATAAAGTGATACAAATAATAATAAAAAAGTAATGTTAATATTGATACTATAGAACAGGGGTGTCCAACAAGTCGATCATAATCCACCGGTCAATCGCAAAGCCATTTTTGGTCAATTGCGAGGCCAATCTGGCAAGAGCTGTTGGGTAAGGAGTGAAATAAATTAATTCTAAATAGGTGAAGTCCACTAAGCCGTATCATTATTGAAAAATAATATTTTTAATCTTGATTTAATGTAGCTAATTTGAATTAATAAATATTGTTAATAATTAATTACTCATATTGCTTTAATTCCCCCCAGACATGAGTTTTTTGTCCCGTTAAATAATTGTTATTTTTTACTAGGTAGATATATAAAAATAGTATGTATTTTACACCTCCCTCCACTTAGGCTACACCTATGACAACAAGTTGATTGTAACACAGTTTTTAAAATAAAAAGTAGATCTTATGAACACAAAAGTTGGCCACCCCTGCTATAGAAGATAATAGCAGAAATAGATTATTTAATTTTTTTCTAACTTTGAATGTACAAACTTTAATTGATATTAGAATCAGAACAGAAAAAACTTGCAGCTGAGGAGCTATCAAAACTTAAGATTAATATATCTGCTATTAGTAAAAATTATATTCTAGAAAAGGGAATGTTTAATTGAACAAGTGGATGACTATAATTTTTTTTAAAACATTAAAATATTAAATGAGTCTGTATAGTATTAGATTTTCTGTAAGATCTAATTTGGTATCGTCTATTCTTGAAATTCCCCCAATTAATCAATGAAAGGCCAGTGATATTAAAAATTAGTTTGCATAATGATATTTGGGCTCAATTTACCAGTTTTGTCTCCAATTTTAATTCATAAATTTCAGGAAAAAAATTTTTTTTTCTACGCTGCATAGTGTTGCTACATTAATATCATTAAAATATCAATTTTTTCTTCATGAGGACTTTAACCATATGGGGATGGGAATAGTGATTTTTTAAAAAATTGTATCATGTTATGAAATTTTTGCCCATTGTTCACACTCAGATCAATAGCATTTAATAGTATACATTATAGTTAGAAATCAGATTGCAAAAGTCATTCATGTTATATAAGTACTATAAATAATGGTTTGAGATTAACTCATTGCAAAAGATGCAAATTGTTGAACATATTATTTAGTAGTGTATTCTAAGAGCATTAGTCATAGATCCTATTCTAAACATTGATATTCAATGTGTAGAAGCATCGACTATTTAAACTAAACTTCAATCACTACTAATCATTAAAATTGTCTATATTACTGCAGCATGAAATTTTTATGAAAACTTTGTGGACACAAGAAAGTCTATTATCACCAAAAAGAAAAACCTTTAGTGATTTTCTAACAGTGATTGCAATACTTGTCATTAAAAGTATATTTTCTGCTTGCAAAATAATGAAATGAATCTGCTAATGTCATAAGAAATATAAACATTTAAAGGCAAAAGTTCAACAATTGTCAAACAATAAATGAATGGTTTATTAATCAGGAGTTTATAAGAAGCTTAAGCAGTGACATAGATAGTCTATGATCCCTAGATGTTACATTCCATAGTCTACCACAGCAAACTACACCAGGCAACAACTGACAAAATAATTGTGAGTGATATGTGGATTAAAACTATAGAGACAATCATTTATTAATATTTTTTAAATTATTTTTTGATGCACAGAATGCAACATATTAACCTAAACATAATATCAAAATCTTATTAGATCAGTGGATCACAATTTTTATATGATATTAATATTTCAAATTGTTGGAGACAGTATTTTGATTATATGAATATTAATATTGTAAGAACTCAGATGCTTACTTTTAATGATATGTCCAAATTACTAAATTATTTAAATATAAGTAGAATTATTAAACTTGTTGAAGTTAAAACAGATCTTTATAATCTTAAAAATGTGAAATTTCTAGTTTGAATACCTAGAAAAAAATTGAAAATCCATTGGTCTTAACTTTACTTCAAAATTATTGGATTGCTTTAAAAATTCATGGAATTGTGAAATGCCATTGTATTTTAATGATGTATCTATTGCTTTTATTTATAAAAATAAAAGTATGTAAAAACAATATAGCAATTAGCATGGAATATCATTGTTATTGATGATGACACAGAAAATATTTTTAAAGATTTTACTGAACATGTTGCTTTAAGTCATAAATGAGAAGGATTGTATGTGGTTTTAAAAAATTGAGAAGTTTTATAGACATGATTTTTTGTTTCTTAGCAATTCAAGAAAAGCATATTAAATAAAGCTGCTTGTCCATTGAAATGGTTTCAGATTATACAGCTACTATAAGCATTATAAACATATGCTGCTAGATAATTTGAAATGAAAACTAATACTAAATAAGAATGTTTACTATATCCAACTTTAATTGCTTTTATTTAAGTTACAATCTCTGTTTGTTTGTAAATTTGTTTGTAAACTATTATTAAAATTTAGAATAAAATTTTAAAATTGAGGTATAATAAATTTAAATTCAATAGAATTGGTTCAAATTTTGTACATAAAAAGGAAATACCAGAAAAAGCAATATGGGGCTATAATATTTTTGGTATGTGACCTAGTTTTAGATATGGAACAGTAAATGAGAAATTTTGAATACTTTGATATCAACTTTAATAATTGTTCTTGGAACTTCAATGTGTTTTCAGTAAGGTTCACAAAAGTGAGGTATAGAAATTGTTTTTTTTTTTTGGCTTAAATAAATTGAGATTTAATAGATTTAAATTCAATATAATTTGTTGAAATTTTATATATTTATTTTTAAATCTCTACTAAAGTGATAAGGAACTATAATATTTTAGGAAGGTTTCTTAGATATGTAATGATGGGTGAGAAGGCTTTAAATATTTTGATATCAAATTTAAAAATTGTTCTTAAAACTTCAATATGTTTTAAGTAATGAACATGATTTTCTTCATTTTGATTATAAGCCCCATTTAAATAATAAGAAAATTAATTTATAATATAGTTTTATTAAGCTTTTTTTGTAAAAAAAATTTTTTCAAATAAAAAGAAAAAAAAAATCAAATATTTTTCAACAGAAAAGTAAATTACTTAAAGCTTTATTAAATACATATATATATATAATTATGTATATATTGTAATGAAATACATGTAATCTAAATGATCTCAAACAAAAATACACATATGAAGAAAGAAGACCCCAAACGTTAGTGCCAATATGTAATGGAATGCATATCACCAATTGAAATGGCCCCAATCATTGGAAAAGCCAAATGTAATGGAATCACGATTACTCTATCCTCATAAATGAATCATAATGAATCAAACCTCATGTTTTAGGCATTAAATATAATGGACGACTATCAACAATTCTTAATTAATCATGTCCACATGTTGATGGTGCCAAATGTAATAGAAACATATTTATCATCCAATTTAAATAATATAAACATAGCACATCATACACATATACTGAGAAAAGAATGCCCAAAATGTTGAACGACAAATATAATAGATTGGAATATACATATAAAGAAAGATCTTAACAATCTAAATGAATCCAATTGTTGAAAAAGCCAAATATAATAGATTGTATAATTTAAATGAAGAAAGATAAAATTATCCCAATTATATTTAAATAAATTGTTTATATGCCCTTCCAACTAGCTATACATGAAATAAATCCAAAATTATACAGAGCAATAATAAGACCTATCGTTCTAATTTATTCTCAGGGTTAATATGATTAAGTAACAAAATATATATACTAGAAACAAAGGGAATTTTATTGAATCTAATATACACATCAAATAAGCAAACTTATGTATATCTAAACATATCAATGAACATTGACTTGTGTAAGTGACCTAAAGACTAAATAATAATTGAAATATGAAATTATTCTCCATTAAGTTGTGAATTCAATAAACTTCATAATGACTCTGGCACTAAAAAGAAAAATAAGAATAAAATATTAATACTCTTTCAAATAAAATAGAAAGGCATTATTTATAAAACAAATAGTACATCCTTTATTTCTATATTATGGTTTGATTTTTAAGTAGTATCAGTGTTTTAAATAGTTTTTAAATACAAACCAAATACAAAAAAAAAATAAAATACATATATACTTGCAATAAGTATATATATTAAATAGACAAAGACATATTTGTGTTCAATAAATATACATTAATATAAACACAAATCAATATTTATATTTTCCAAATATTCCAATTTAAAAAAAAATAAAATAAAATAAATAAAAGTATATTATATACAGCAAATATATGAATTGTTGTTTACGTTTGCATAAGAATTACTATATGAAGTGAAAATAAAAATAGATAAATAAATAAGTGAATAATTGACTGGTAAAATATTGTAAATTAATAAAATAGATAATAGATATGCTCTCAAAGCTATGTTAATCGATTAAGTATCATTACATCAAAACAAATCATCAAAATTTACTCCACTACATTATAAAAGGTTTATATACTATATCCACTTTTGGACTATACTTATTTCTACAAGCATTGAATACTTTTTTATTATTTACAATGAGGCTCACTCAGACCTATAAATAAATATAACATATCTTTGACTACTTAAGTCATTTAGTGCTAACTTATAACTTAATATGAATATGGAACTTATTTTACCTCATTTTGTTATTTGTTATCTTATATACACACACACACAAATATATAAATATAATGATGATTTCTAATTGATAAGTAACCCTCAATAAATTATCTCAATCTAAAATCCATCCCTAAGAACATATCTAATTATCTAATAAATAAATAACATAATATTAAAAGAAAAAAAAAGTTATATAAAATTTGCAAATATATATAATAACCCATATGCAATCTAAACTTAGAGCTTTACTTACAAATTTCTAATACTTAAGTGTTAATTTTGACATTTATTAAACGTTTTTTTTTTTTTTTTTTAAACAAGACACTTAAATCGAATAGAATTATACTTATAAAAACGTTCCATTTTTCTAATTAAAAATAAATAAAAAAAAAGAATATTGATCTCAAAAATATATATAAACATATCATTTACATTAATAAAGTTATTTACTACTTTTTCAAAGGTCAACTTGTTCCGTTGTTTTATTCCTTTATATTTCTTTAATATTCAAATGCATTCTAGCTAAAGTTAAATTTTGAAGGAAATATCATGTTAGAGAAAATTATAGGTTTCCAAACGCATATATATATATATTCCATTTTTCTAAAGATTTCTCTCTTTGAAAAAAAAAAATTGACATGTTGAATCCAATATATTAACCAATTTTAGTTGCTTCCAAATTATTATTGAATTTACCATTATAGATTCTTTTTTTTTTTAGATAGCTATCTTACATTTCAACACGATGGAATTTATATGTTGAGCCATTGCTTAATTTCTTTTAATTGCAAGGATAAAGACAAGAAGATCACAGCTCTTGAACTGTGATAATATTATTATTTACCCTTCCATTATTAAGGTGTTTACATCCAATAGATTATTCAATTATTCTCAAGAATGGCGATTCCGAAGAAACAAAGTACAACTAATTTTCTCCTTCAATAACTCTCTTAATAATGGCTACTTTTTCTGTTGTTGTTGCTGTTTTCCATGTGCACCTGAAAATGCAGTTTTGAATAACATTGTTACATATGTTTTTTTAAACAATTAACATTCAAAAAATAAAAATATCAATCATATAAAAAATATTAAATCAAAAATTTATTTGATAGCTTTAAAAATATATATATACATAAATAATAACATTGCATTTTTTAATAATCACTACAAATAAAATAATTTTTTTATAATTACCAATTTATATGTCTTTATTTATCTATAATAATTAGAACATATCAGTATTACTATTAAAACTCTCACCATTAAGAATAATAATAATAACAACAACAATTAAATATTTAAAGTGATGTACCATCAACAAATAAACAAAATAATAAATCCAAACAACAATAACTATAACTAATAACCATAAACAATAATAATACTCCATATACAAACATCAAATCAAAGAGATTTTTTTAAAAACAACAAATGATTTTTTAAAATAAAGGTAGATTTATCGATCTTTTACAATATATAATAAGTATAATGTATATAAAAAATAAACATCTTAATTTAATACATAAATTTCTAGTGATATTTATAAACTACAATTGTGAAATTGATTTAAAGTAAACTTATAAACATTAAGTGAAGTTCATTTACAATATAGTTTTGGTAAGCTTTTTTTTTTTTTTAAAAAAAATCCAATTAAACGCAAAATGTAAAACACTTTTCATTTAAAAGTACATTTTCATAGTTTTAATCACTTAATGGTTTATTATACACATATATTATTATGTACATATACTAATTATGATATACACATGAGGAATATGCATATTAACTTATATCAGAAATATCTATTTAAATATCAACTAGTCAATTTAAAGTACAATATAGTTTTACATTTATTTTACTGTACCAATACTAAAAAGTTAAAAATAAATAGAGGTAAACAATTTTTTTGCATTTATCTACCATGTGCTAAAAAGAAAAAAAAATCATTTCTTCAATCACAATTGGGGTTTTTAGATTTAACTTGAAATAAATGCATTGGGAAGCAGAAATTAATTAAGTCAATTCCTATTTTTTATAACAGAGGATTGACTTAATTAATTTCTGCTCCCTCCCCCTGTGCTTTTATTTCAAGTTTGAAGAAATGATTATTTTTTTACTTGTTAGTGCATGGCAAATCAAAGCATTTGATATAAAAATATTTCTATTTATTTATTTTTATGATAGTATTTTTTAAAACACCTCATCTATTATTTATTGCTAAATTACAACAGCTAAAATGGTGCACTTGGACTTTTGATATTTTTGTATTACTGCAATATAGAATTTCATTAAGGAGTGAGTTATGATTACAATCAATTCTATTCTTAGTTCATCAAAAAGATGAGCTATTATTAATTCCCTGTCAATAATGGGTTTATTTATGATTTTATTAAA
Organism: Epiperipatus broadwayi; assembly: GCA_028023455.1. NCBI lineage: Eukaryota > Metazoa > Onychophora > Udeonychophora > Euonychophora > Peripatidae > Epiperipatus > Epiperipatus broadwayi. The sequence continues at coordinate 4,436,029 of JAQFVV010012428.1, read as the reverse complement.
AGAAACATATGGCATTATCTGCTGGCAGAAAAATAAAACAAGTGTACAATATCATAAATATTACAGAGATTTAAAGACAGAAGTTCAATAATTAATAAAAAAAATTTGAGTGTTACTTTATTATTTTTTTTGATGCATAGAAAGTAACATATAAGCTTTAAGACATTATAATCATATTAAGTCAATGAATAGCATTCTTTTATAAGATTATGCTAATATTTCAAATGGATAGAGAATATTTTTATTACAAATTCAGATGCCTATTTTTAATGATATATTCAATCTACCATTCATTTTGATTTGAGCAGAATTATTTAACTTTGAAATCTCAAAAAAATAGAAAGAGAAATTTTGATGAAATATTGAGAGAAGCTTAAAAATGTGGTGAAGTTTATTTAAAAATTCAATATTTTAGAAATGCATTAAATCATGAAGTTGAGCCATTCTAAGGTTGAATTTATTGTATTAATCTATAAAAATAGAGTGAATACAAAACTTTGCAATATTTATTATGAAATATTTTTGTTATTGATGACATTGTAGTTGTGCAAAATGAATAAGCAGTATACACATGGTTTTTTATTGGGAGATAATGCAAGAAAAGAATAGCATTTAAAGATATGATTTATATATTGCTTTTATTCAATTAATCAGAAATATTTAGCATAAGTTTGAAATTAGTGGATTGTCCAGTAAACTTTATTCATATTATACAGATCCCATACAATTTATTTAAAATGATAACTATTAGTTCCAATTTTATTTTCACTTTTCCTGTAGTGGTACTTAGAACGGTTTATGTGAGGATTTTAAAAGAAGATATCAAGATACAATACAGATTTGATGGTATAGGTTTAATTTGAATTGGTTAAAAACAGAAATTTTACCTTTTTTGCTTTTGGTTTTAAATATATCATTAATTATGCTGTTTTTTCTAATTAAAAGAATGGTATACATGCTGTTCTTAATTTTATAAATGAAACTTGTAAAAACTTCAGCTTAGTAATTAAAATTAAAAAATTACCAATAATGAAAGAAAAATGTTTAGCAACTTTTCATGAGAATATCTATTGGTTCAAAAATGTGTCAATTAAAGTAACATGATAGTTTTTTTATTTAGAAAGGTGGGCTTGGATTTGAAGTGTTACACAGTATCCATGACTAAATCTATATGTAGAAAATTAAAAGATAGAATATTTCATTAAAGTTATGTAACTACTGCAATTAAAGTTTGAGCAATTTATTATATAAATGTGAGACCTGGACTACCTTTCAGTATAACCTAAGATATAGATAAATTTCATTTCAGAATAATTCATACATTTCTAAAAATATGATGGCATATTCTTCATTTTCTACTATTGTAAATTTATCACTTTGTGGAACTGGTCAGGTAAAATGAATGAATGTAACAGACTTTATAAAAAAACATATTTGGTGTTGAACTTGAATATAGGTTTCATGGGAGAGGTGAACCTCATTTTTATAATATAAAATTTTATCTTAAAACATTTTAAGAAGTACAATATTAATTTCTATGGAAGAAAATAATTAGACGAGGAGTTGAAAGGTTTAAAAAAGTAATGTTTGTTATAGAAGAAATTAAAAGACAACATTACAAGATATTAAATGAAGAAACTAAAGGATTAGATTGTTATACATATCATATATATATATTTAAGAGTCAAGGATTGATTGGTATTATCATTGCAAAACTCATCTCTAATTGTTTTTTTTTAATTCTGAAGTTAGAATGATTGTAATATTTTATAAATAACTGCTAATGATCATGTATATAAAAATAAAATATACAGTATATATATTTTCATTCTTTAGAAGTTATTTTATACGGTGAATTTAAAAGATTGAATTCTAATGTATCAGTATTTATATATGTATAAGAAATATTTTGTGTTATAAAGAATAGCAAATTTTTATAGAACTTTTATTTTAATACTTTTGACAAAAATTAGCAGAATTTATTTTTATTTTCTTTTTGATGTAAATCTGCAAACAGAATCCATATTTTGATGAAATGATATTTTATTTTAAAAGAGTGTTCATCATAAAAAAGCTGATTTACTATAACATGTAAGTGATAATGAAGATATGGTGATGACAATCATCAATGAATTGTAGAATATGTTTTAGATATAGTATTATTTGCACTTTTTCACATCAGTGATAATTATTTTTCACTTCACTCCAAAACTATCTCTGCAAACACAAGTAATAAAAATGTCAGATAGCAGTACCAAATATCTTTCATATTAATTTGGAACTATTGACTTTCCTCACCACCACTATTCTTGTACTATAGCAATTCAATAGCTACTTTTAATAAGAATAGTAATTGTACTTTATAAACTTAATCCAGAATAATATATTATTTACTATCTTGACTCATCAGTGAACCATATCTTAAATGTCTTTGGAGTAATGTAATAGTATGACTACTATTCCTAATATATATCTTGAATGAAAGCTGAGAATCAGGTGATACTTTGTTTCATAAACAGTTTTTGCACCTATTATATTGTGTCATCTGAAAGCTTAAAATTTTTAAATACTTTGATGATTAAAATATTTTTACATACTAAAATATATAAATCTCATATAGTAATTGATCATATATTAATAAATTTAATTATAAATTAATTGCATTAAACTTTGACCTACTTGCCATTATTAAAATAATATCATGCCTATAACTAGATAGCAAAAGGGCCTATTTAACTTTACAAGATAAAGGAAATTTTTAACCCATTAAAAAGTGACTGCAGCATACTTATAGTATACAATAATACTTTCAATTACTGACTGGTGATAAGTCAATAACTAAAAGTTATTACAGATATATGTTGAGTGCTATTATTTGACAGTTCTATTATTAATTTATGCACATAAAAATAACCCAGTGATAAAGAAAATAATTATTGCTATGAAAAGCAAATTAAATCTATGCTATATAAGTCAGGTGGTATTAAGTTTTACTTTAATCACTATTATATAATGTAAATGACATATACATCCAGAAAAAATAGTAGTTTAGAAAACATGTAATCCCAGGTCTTAATTTTTGATGATTAATTGTTCAAGAAAAATAACTTGTAAAATTAATTTATAAGAGCAATTTCAGAATCAATAAATGGTAAAAGCTCATACTAGATGACATTATTGTGAGGAAAAAATTGTTATTGTTTTTAACAATTTGTGTAAACATAAGCAAAGGTGATCTTGTGATGTTTTAATAATTTAAATTTCCTTAACACATAACAGTAATGTTAACAATATTTTATTGGTATTTTAGTGTAATAAATAAATAATCTAATAGTTTTATTATATAGTAGTTCATAAAAATAGAATGGTAGAAACAATAGATATGGGTGTGATCTATGAACACTAAGTTCCAAAATATGTCATCTATAATTGCATTAAACCACAGTTTTATAAAAATGTAGCATATATGATAATAATATACATACACAATGTATATTTCCCTTTAGTACAAGGACATCATGTAAGATTATAAAAATATTTATTTTTGGTTAATTTATATATAATCTTTATTTTTTATTAATAATAATATTTATATTAAGTATTTTAATATCTATTTTAATTAGTTTTCTTTATATATATATATTTTAATTAAGAAACTTACACTAATTAGATTTTAATAGGTTTTAAGATTTTTGTTTAAAGTGTGTATAAATATTATATGTTTAATTTATTTTTAACTTCAATATTTTATATATGTATACTTGGATTACTATTTTTTAAGTTTATTATTATACTTTTTTTTTTTTTTTATTAACATTCACATCTAAGCTTTAAATACATTTAAAAAAAAGATTTTACACTTATTTGCCTTAGCAACGTTAATTTTTTTTTTTTTTTTTACAATTTATTTTTAATTTTTAAATTATTTTTTTTTATATATGTAATTATTATAACAATTTTTTAATTGTATATTTTCTTACATTATATGTTGTATATTCACATATGTGTAGATATATACTATTAAATAATATACTTTTAATATACAATTTATATTCGTGTGTAAATATAAATACTTTTTGTACACTAATATCATATTTCTGTTTTTATAAAGATATAATAATGTAGGATTTTTTTTTTAGTTTGATGATTTGAAGATATAACCCTTCAAAAGTTCTTATATATAGGTATTCTCTATTAAATAATTCTTTTGTTATTTTTGATCTACGTGCTACTTTTTAAAATATATATACTTTACTTTTTAAATTTAAAATAAAAATAAATGTTTTTTTTTTTGGTTTAATTTGTTATTCTAATACATTTTTGTAGTGTGTGTGTATAATATGCAGTATGTAAATCTCCTAAGCTTTTTATTTTTATTTAAAAAAATATCATGTAATGTCTTTTATTATTATTTTGTTAAGTATTAATGATATATTTTATGAAAGTTAAATCTAAAAGTGATAGTCAAATTTTTAAATATAATTACAAATGGCATTGGATATCATCATAATCATCATTTTTAATTATGACCAACCAATCTACTGCAAGATGATTCTTTAAGTTTAATTCATTTTTTCTGATCTCTAACATCTCTTCTCCACATCATAATCAGTACACTTACTTATTTCATCGATCTATCTCACATAATGTCACTTTTTAGGTCTTTTACAATCTTTCAGAATCCAATTCAATATTTCAGCTCTCCACATAACTAACATTACTTTTAGCAATAGGCCCAGTCCAGTTTCACTTCAGAATTTCAATTACGTTAGTAACACCTGTTTGTTCTCTCACCTATGTATTTCATTTTCAATCTCTTTTTGTTATTTTTAAAACATTTCCCCATATTTTGTTAAATGATCCAAATTGCTAGTGTTTAATTATTCAATCTATAAGAACTGATAAAACACATTGGTACATTTTATTTTAATATTTCTATTACCAAAACCACTCCATCCAAATTTAATTTTATGATTAATTTCATCCATTATGTTATCATCTATATTAATAATCTGCCAGACATATTTGTACTTATTTTCTTCTAATTCATTATTATCAATTTTTAGGTTTTTTTTAAAAGAAAATCCATTAAACATTACTTTAGTCTTTTTAGCATTTATCTGTAGACATTTTTTAACCATCATCTAATAACTCTTTCAACATTTCCACATTATCTGCAAAATATAGATGACTAACATTTATTTTTATATCCTATTCTCCATTTTAATCCACAAAGTACTTTTTGCAAATCTGATGTAAAATGTTTTGAAGATATGGAATCACCATCACACATCCTTGTCAATATTTATCTTTCTAATATCAATATCTAATCTAAGCATTGTTGTTGCATTTTGTTAAATATTCTTCAGAATATGAAAATATTCTTTGTCTGATGATCTAATTATTTAGTTAGTAAAGAAATGCTTATAGAATCAAGTGCTTTTTAATGATTGAATATTATCCAATGTGCTAAAAACACTTTTACATTGGGCTTTGTTTGTTTTCTTTGGTTGATTAAAATTTAAAGTTTGTTGTAGACAAGTTTTTATTTTAGTTTAAAAAAATCTTCTTTATCATCTTTTAAAATTATTATTAGTACTGAATTCTTCCAATTATCTGGTACATTTTTATCATTTAACTATTTGGTATATAATTTTGATTAAAGTTTTTCTATTTTATCATCTGCTTTTTTTTTTAAGATATTTAAATTGGAGCTTTTTTTCTTTATAGATTTAATTATATATCTCACTTCCTTGTTTAAAATTGTGGACAATTCAGAAGATGCAGTAATTATAGAGATACTTTTTTTTGTTCTTTTTAGAACTCTTGTGCACATTTTACAATATCACCTCTCTCTTTAAAAAAATAGTTCCATCTTTTCTTATTATTGCAGAAATAAGTTTCCTAACAATTCCAAGATATTATTTTACACTTTTGATACTTTTATTATCTTTTATATTTTTTCTTACTAATTCACAAGCATACTTTTTATATCAATATTAACTATTTTTCAATCTACTTTACAAAATTCTAGAAATTCAATCCTTCTTAATGGATCATTTTTATATATTTTCATTTTCTTCATAAATTGTGTAGTCTCAGTGGAAATTTTACTAATCAGTTGCAGGTTCTTTGTACCAGCTACTGATCTTGTTCAAATCTAAACCATCTCCAAAAGTCTTGCAAGTTCTTATCTAAATTTATTGCAATGTTGATGAAAGTTAGGAATATCAACTATGAATTTTTGTCTAATTTTGCATTATCATATCTCTTGCATCTCTCTAATCAATGATTATTTCCCATGTTGAATTTATAAAGTGCATTGTAATCTTGAAAAACATATTTACTATTAGTCAAAATATAGTTCAATTCTGCTAACCTGCATTTGAATCCTTCCATGTTTATTTAGCATTATTCTCAAAGAAAAAATTCATAATATAATTTGTTTCTTTTTCTTAAAACTCCATAAGTCTGTGTCTGTCTCATTTCTAGTACCTTAACCAAATTTACCCACATCTTTCAAGCATTTATCAATTCTAGCACTAAACTTTCCCTGAAATTTTTTAAATGCTATTTGGTCTGATCTAAAGCCTTTTGTATATCATGTAAAAATCTTCTACATCACAGTGAGAACTTGTTGAAGCATAAACATTAATTATCAGAATTTAGTATCATCTATTAAAATATATACAATGGTCAAATATCCAATATAAATATAATTATTTGTCCATAATCTTGTTATTGATATATACTTGATGTAATAATCAATCTTAATAAAATTGAAACAAACAACTAATTATATTTACAGTTATTTAATTATTAACATGGCTTTCATCTCCTATTGAGACCTTTTCAAGATATAAAGTTTTATACATCACATGACTTATTAACTACATTTACTCCACCTATAAGACATTATTTTACTTTCAACAATATAATTAACATTACTCATATAAATGCATAAACAAATAACATAAAATAAAAAATAAAATTACATAAAAAAATAACAACAATAATAATAACTTTAAACTTATATAAATACATATATTTTAATCATCATCATCAACCATTATCAATTCACTGCAGGATGAAGATCTCTCCAAATTCAATCCATCTTCTCCAATCTTTAGCTTCTCTTCTCCACATCATCCCTGCTCCTTTTCTTATTTCTTCCATCCATCTCATATGTGGTCTTTTTCTAGGTCTTTTACAATCTCTTGGAATCCAGTTTAAGATTTCAAATGTTGATCTATTATCATCTCTACTAGCAATATGTCTGGCCCAACTCCACTTCAGTCTTTTAATTTTTTCAATGAGGTCAGTAACACCTGTTTGTTCTCTTACCCATATATTGTGTTTTCAATCTCTTATTGTTACTCCCAACATGCATCTGTCCATACTTCTTTGAGTGGTCTGAAGTCTCTGTATTGCTCTTCTATTAAGTGTCCAAGTCTGGTAAAACACCTTTATTAAAAACCTTCCTTTTCAAACACACCAAGTTATTTCTACCAAAAAGCATTCCAACCAAGTTTAATTCTATGATTAATTTCATCCATTATGTTTCCATCTGTATTAATATTCTGGCCAAGGTATTTTTAACTGTTAACTTCTTCTAGCTCATCATAATCAATCTTTATTTTCATATTTTGAGAAAATTCATTAAACATTACTTTAGTCTTTTTAACATTTATATTTATTCCTACTTTCATCTGATAACTTCTGCAATATTTCCTGCAGCTCTAAAGCATTATTTGCAAAAACAACTACATCATCTGCAAAATCTAAATGACTTAAATAATATCCATTTACTTTCACTCCTTTAGTTTCCCATTTTAATCCACAAAATACTTCTTGCAGCCTGCTGTAAAAAGTTTTGGAGATATGGAGCCACCCTATCTTACACTCTTCTCAATGTTGACTTTCCCAGTATCATTATGTAATCTAATTGTTGCTGTTGCATTTTTATAAATATTTTTTAAAATATGACTATCCTGGATCTATACCTTGATGATCCAATGCTTTAATTACTGAAGAAATGTTTATAGAATCAAATGCCTTTTCATAATCTACAAATCCAAAGCATAATGGCAACTTATATTCATTTGTCCTTCTATAACTTCTCTCAAAATCTGGATATCATCTACTGTACTAAAACCACTTTTAAATCCTGCTTGCTCTCTTGGTTGGTGGAAATCCAATGTTCTCTGTAGATGAGTTGTAATTATCTTGGTAAAAATTTTGTATAAAACGGATAAAAGGCTGATAGGTCTGTAATTTCTAATATCTTTTTTATCACCTTTTTTAAATATTAATATTAATACTGCATTCTTCCAATCAACTGGTACATCTTTATAATTTAGACATTTGGTATATAACTTTGCTAAAAAAAAATTCTATGTCTTCACCTGCCTCTTTTAATTCATCAATTATAATTCCATCATTACCTGGAGCCTTTCCTTTCTTCATACATTTAATTGCATGTCTTACTTCATCATTTAAAATTCTGGGCAATTCGGAAGATGTAATAGATATAGGGAGTATTTGTTTATATAATTTTTGATAAAAGTCTTCTACCCATTTCATGATGTGATCTCTCTTTTTAGTAATAATTCCATCTTTTTTTCTTATTGCAGATATAAATTTCCTACCAATACCAAAATGTTGTTTTACACTCTCGAGACTTTTATTTTCTTCTACAGCTTTCCTTGCTAGTTCACAATTATACTTTCTTATATCATATTCAACTCTTTTTCGCACCATTTTACAAAATTTGAGATATTCAATCCTTTTTAATGCATCATTTTTATATATCTTTATATTCCTTCTTTTCTTCATAAATTCTCTAGTCTCAGTAGAAATTTTATTGGTCAATGGCTGCTTTTTTTTTTACCAGCTATCTTTGTTGCAGTTTTTAAATGTGTATCAATTATTTTCATATTAATTTCATTCAAATCTGAATCATGTTCAAAATCTACTAATACTTGAAACCAATTTGTAAGTTCTAATTTAAATTCATCAGCATGTTTCTGAAAATTAGGAATATCAACTGTAAATATTGCTTTCCTTAATAATTTTTGACTCTCTAGTTTACATATCGATTACAATCTTGAAATATGTATTTTCTGTTAGTCAAAATACAATCCAATTCTGCTGTATCTTCAATTGGATACTTCCATGTCCATTTCCTTTTAACATTTTCTCAAAAAAAGAATTCATAATATAAAGTTTTTCTTTTTCTGCAAACTCCATAAGTCTATGTCCTCTCTCATTTCTATTACTATAATCAAAATTACCTACAGGACTTTCATCTTTCATTTGTTTATCAATTCTAGCATTAAAGTCTCCAATAATCATTTTAAAATGTTGTTTACTCTGATCAAAAGCCTTTTGTACATCTATATAAAAATCTTCTACTACTTCATCACTATGAGAACTTGTTAGGGCATAAACCTGAATTATCTGCATTTGGTATCTGCTATTAAGTTGTATAACTAATCTTGCCACTCTGTCCAATACACCATCAATTTTTACAATGTTGTTCTTCCACTTTTTATTTATAATCTGTCCTATTCCATTCATACTTCTAATATTTGTAACTTGATAATAGAGTACATGTCCACTTTTTAAATCAATTGTCTCTTCACCTTTTTTCTAACTTTACAAAGTCTAATAATGTCCCATTTAATATGACAGTTCTTCTAATTCTTGCAATCTTCCTTTACTTAAAAGTGATCTGCAGTTGTAAGTATCTAAATAAAAAGTCATTATCAAATGGCAGCCTGGGTCCACAATCAGAGAATTCTTAGCATCCTCCACCTTCGGTCATCAAATGCTGCCTTGGTTGGTGACTTTACAGCCTCCTGGGAATAAGAGCCACAATTTTTTTTTGTCTGTTATAATTGTATATATTGGAAAAATATTTATCATTTACACAAACATTTATTCTGCCTTATCAGGCAACTGAGAAGAAAAACAATGGTGTTTCTTGATCATAAACTCAGAGGTAAAAAGCCAATAAACTCACCACACTTGCTAATGCATGTTGGTGAGCAGCCCATCCAAGTTTGTATACGATATGAATGAATAATCACATAGTAATAACAGCTGCAACAACAAGAACATATAGAGTGGACTTTTGGAATTTGCCCTGCTTGGTTCTTATAAGGCCTCCAAGAGGAATTAAAGCGTCTTCTTTCAGTTAATAGCAAACTCCTTTCTGCAGCCTATATTTTAACATACCTATATAAATAAATAAATATTGAACTTCCCCTATTATAAACCCTCATTCATAATTCAATCTTAGATTTTTACTATAATTTTTATTAAATCTTTCAATTATTAATAAGTTAAGGAATATTAAGTTAAATAGAAATGTAATGATTGCATCATTTGATATTGAGAAAATGTACCAAAGTATACCTATAAAGAATAGTATAGAAGTAGTTATGACTAAATTGAAAATATGTAATGTTTTGTCAGAGGATTGCCTATATGTTATTTATGAAACATTACTAATGTCAGGTGAGGCTTTGTATTTTAACTATAAGGAAAAAATTTGGAGTCTAGAAAAGGGGTGGGTTATGGGTATTCAATAAGTGGGATAATAAAACAGGCAAAACTCACAGTAGTTGAAAATAGTATAAAGGATGTTGTAGTAGATGAAGTTTGTAAAGAATAAAGAAATTATAGAATATTATAGGCATGTGTTTGATATTATTATTGGAAATGGTAAAAGTATTGACAAGATTTTTAATGAATTGAATAATAATAAATATAAAATTAGGTTTAAGAGATAAATAGATTAAAATTCTTAGATATTTTTGTGAAGAGAGGAATGATGAATGAAAGCATTATATTAAAGATAGAAAAATTAGAAGTTTAATTGATCCAAAATCATATCAGCCATGGTATCAAAAAGTAGGAGTTTTAAAGAGATTTAAGTTAAAGAATGATAAACTTACATTAGATAAGAAAGAGGCATATGAGCAAAAATTAGAAGTAGAGAATGATTATGTTAAAATAGGATATAAAATAAATCTAATTAAAACAATTTTTTGAAATCAAAATATAAATAGTAGAAATAAGTATGATAAGAATAAATATAAACATTGTAAGTGGATGTCTATTCCATATTCAAGGAATGTATATAAAAAGTTAGTAAGAGAGAAGTTATCAGATGATATAAAAATAGCTTGGGAAAATAGTAAGTCTTTGGGTAGATGGTTATGTAATACAAATAAGATAGATAGTGTGAATAGTAAGAGAAATGGTTTATAAAATTAAATGTGGGGGTTGTAATAATGTATATGTAGGACAGACAGGATGAATGATAAGTGATAGAGGGAAGAAGCATGATAGAGTGATTAATAGCAAAGATATTAGTGTTAGGTCCATATATACATTATTTAGATACTGGTCATAAAATGGAGTGCGAGAAGATTATTAGAGTTAAAAACATGTGAAAAATTATCGGAAAAGGATATGTTATGAAACTTTATACATTCAGAAAAATTTGGATAGATGTGTAAATATAGTTAATGGTCCAGCAAGATTAAGTGGAAAATAGGCATTATGGTAAAAAGCTAGGGTTGAAATGTGAATGAGAATTTATAAAAGGAAAGGGGAAGTTGAATATTTATTTATTTATATAGGTATATTAAAATATATGTATTTATATAAGTTTAAAGTTGTTATTACTATTATTGTTATTTTTTTATGTAATTTTTATTTTATATTTTATGCCATTTGTTTATGTATTTATATGTGTAATGTTAATTATATTGTTGAAAGTAAAATGATGTCTAATAGGTGGAGTAAATGTAGTTAATAAGTCATGTGATGTATAAAACTTTATATCTTGAAAAAGTCTTAATAGAAGATGAAAGCCAGGTTGAGAATTAAGTAACTGTAAATATAATTAATTTTTTAAACAATGTGCATTGGTAATTGCTCAACGAGCTTTGTGATAAATGCTTAGCCAGAAAAAGTGTTTAAAATATTTCTGTCATAACCCCCCCCCCCAACCTCTGACCAATGGTTTCATGCTTTGGCACTCTTCAGAGAGGCTCAAGGGTAGCTTCAGACACTAGATTTGAAAATACCAACTCAAAGCCAGCATTTATCTAAAAGTTATCTATTGAATGGAAAATCTGAAATTTTCAGATACCTACATGTCTTCAAACCCAGATATCCAACTCAAATAGCTATATGGGGCTGAGAGATCTTCAGCCAAACCATATATTAGTAGCCTTAGCAATATAAAATCATATAAGACTCAAAGCAGAGATTATAAATAGTCAAATAAAAAATAAGTCACATATCACATGACCCCATTCTTTTAAGTTTGTAAAATATATGCTTTCTATAGCTTTCATTGTTTATATCTTACAAGATTAAAAGAATGGGGTCATGTGATATATGGCTCTTATTTTTTTATTTGATTATTTATAGTCTTGCTTTGAGTCATGTGATTTTATATTGCTAAGGCTACTAATACATGGTTTGACTGAAGATCTCTCAGCCCCATATAGCTATTTGAGTTGGATAGCCAGGTTTGAAGACATATAGCTAGCTGTCTGAAAATTTCAGATTTTCCACTCAATAGATAACTTTTAGATAAATGCTGGCTTTGGGTTGGTATTTTTAGATCTAGTGTCTGAAGCTATCCTAGCACCTCTCCGAGGAGTGCCAAAGCACAAAACTATTGGTCAGAGGTTTAGGGGGGGGGTTCTTGACAGAGATATTTTAAATTCTCTGGCTAAGCATTTATCACATAGCTTGTTGAGCAATTATCAATGCTCATTGTTTATATCTTACAAGCTTAAAAGAATGGGATTATGTGATATATGACTTTTTTTTTATTTGACTATAATTAGTTGTTTGTTTCAATTTTATTGAGATCCATTATTATATCATCTATTAAGTTGAATAATCACTCTTTCTATTCTGTCTAATATGCCATCAATCTCCACAATATTATTCTTTCATTTCTATATATAATAAATCCTACTCTACTAATGCTTTCAATATACAGTACATGTCTTCTTTTTAAATCACTTTTCTCTTCACATTTTTTTTTTAACTTCACAAAGTCTAACAATGTCTCTTTTAACATTATATAGTTCTTTTTGTAAGTCATTCAATCTTCTTTTACTTAAAAGTGATCTATAGTTGTAAGTACCATAACAAAAGGTAATTACCAAATGGCAGCCTGAGTCCACAATGAGATAATCTTCATCTTTGTCCATCAATTACTGACTTATATGGTGACTTTATCACCTCCTGGAAATAAGAGCCAATATCTGTCATGATTGTAAATATCTACTAAAAATTTCAATCAGCTCCATATTCATTCTAAACCTTTAAGAAAACAACTGATACTTCAGTTAAAAACTATCAGACAACAGAGAAGAAAAACCATGATATTTTTGATTTTAAACTCAGAGGAAAAAAGCCAATAAACTCATCATGCTGTCTGGAACTTGTTAATAGACATCCTATTTGTATTTATATATAAATAATAATATATTAATAACAATGGCAATGACAAAAATATATGCAGTGAACATTAAGAATTTGACCTGTTTCATAAAGTCTGAAAGAGAAATCAAAGGATCTACTTTCAGTTAACAGCAAAATCATTTCTGCATATATTTTTAAGAAAAGACCAATTAAGATGGATTGAAAAAGTAAATGGAAATCTGTTCCCAGGAAAATGTGGATTCTTGGAAGTGACCATTACTCTAGTCATAACTGTATACATAAAATTATTATAAAATAATATTATAATAGATACCTGAAATGTTAAATGTTTAAACAAGTTAAAGTTGGTAAATTTATTGTTAGAGTTTAGAAGAAAAAAAATGAATATTATAGTACTCTGTAGAATAAGATGTTAGAGAAAAGAGAAAAAAGATATAAAAAATTTGAATTTTGTAGATAAACATATGGGTCTTGTTTTAAATTCAAGAATAAAAGTAAGTTTTATGAACATGATAGATTAAGATTAATAATAGTAAAAGCATTTCCAAAAGATCTACTTATAATTCAGATATATATCCTAATATATTCCAGTTCTTAATTGTTCTGATAATGAAATATAAAATATATATGAAGAAAGAAAAAAAATAATTGAAAAGTATGAAAACAGTTATATAATGATTATTGAAACTACTAATATTGGGATAAATAGAAAGAAATGATAAAATTATTGAAGATTTTGAATTGGAGTAAGGAATGAAATGGCTTTAACACTGATCATTTTTTGTAGAGTAAGTAGTGAGATTTAAAAATCATAAGTTTAGAATTTACACATAACTAATAATAATAGATTTCAATTAGATTATATTTTATTCAAAACAAGTTTAAAGATGATATTATGAATACGTATGTACATTCCAAAGCTAATGTAGATTCAGGTCACTAATTAGCTTGATAGAATTGATAATTATTTTTTTAAAGATAAAAAGAATTGAGATATAAAAAATGCAATCAATAAAGATAAGAATATTGGGGAAAAAATTTTTTTAGCTGTTGGATTAAAAATAAGCACAAATAGTGATCTAATTAATAAAGTAAATTCAAATAAAAATGCGAATCATCTTTATTTTTTTTTTAATTATTGCATAAAAATAATACGTGAGCAAAAAAAAAAAACTTGAATTAATAAAGATGAATAAAATAGTATAAAAAAAAATATGTATTCTGTAAAAAATAGAAATATGTATAAAAAATTCTAACAGTTAATTTAGATATAAATAAAAACAATTATGGACTCAAAAAACGATTAAATTAAAATTACCCTCATATCCCTTTTTATTTTTAGTTCTTAAAATAACTAACTAAATAAATAATATCTTGCTTTTAGTATCTTTCGTAAATATTTTCTTTAGCAAAATTATGAATTTCTTTTTTCATTACATTTCCAAAGGACATCATGAAGATTTAATAATATTGTTGTAGAGTTGTTGTTTTTTTTACAATTATATGCATATTTGAGCATATTACATGATTGATATATATATATAGTTTTTGTTTTATGGTCAATTTACAAATATTGTTTTGGAATGTAATTCTCTCAATAATACGAAATTCATTTTATTTGCATAAACTTTCATTAAAAATGTTTACTAAAATTTTTATCATTTTAAATATAGGCCTTTGTTGTTGTTTTTTTTAACAGTAAATTCTAATGATGCTCTCAGGTATAATATTTTCAAAGATAGTTGATATTTATATTTTGTTCGTTTTTGATAATTTTTAATTTCACATTTTAATTTATAATATAAAATTTTCTTTGAAGTTTAGAAAGCATTGATGTCATACTATAAAATTTATAATAATAAATACCTATTGTGATACTATTGAATACGACCATCATATTGTAAATCATTTGTGCATTTCTTTTTTTTTTTTTTGAGTTTGTGCATTAAGAAAATCTTGAAGTTTTTGTTGATGGATCAGTAAAATATTTTATCACATGATTTATACAATTAGTCAATTATAATCATGCAACATGCAAAATGCAGATTTATTTGGGATTTTTGATCATGAAAAGCTGTATATATGTGTGAAATAAAGATAATTAGTAATTGTTCTTTATTTTTTATTATTCTAAAAATGAAATGTAAAAACGTATTTTTAGTTCTCTGAACTATCAAAGACAGACAAAATGATAATTTTATAAATACCATAATTAGTTGATCAATATAAAAAATAGCTGCATAATAAGGAATATTTTATTTTTTCAACTTTTATTTACTGTAATAATATCTAATAAATGTTGAAACATTTAACAGCAGACCAGGTTTGTTTTATAATAAATAAATTTATTTTAAAGTTAAGCACTTTCAAATATTAAAAAGTATTTGTATTGAAATCATTTAGTTTTAACACAAATTTATTTACTATGAAACAAACCTGGTCTGCTGTTACATGTTTTAACATTTACTTAATAATTACAATTTAGTGCAGAAATACAGGTTTTAAACTTTTATCGAATTATGTAATAATTCGATAAAACAAACTAAAGCAAGCAATTCAGAAGAGATTTCTAAACAAGTACACCATTCAAGTGACACAACTGATGAAGAAATAGATCTAGACTATGAAGATGCCCAGGAATGACTGTTAGCAACAATTCAAACCATGACCATTACCACATCTGATTCATATAACATAAATAAAAGTAAAAATTGTAGCAATTAAAGTAAGGGACACCTGATAAACTGTTCTTTTACTTGAACTACATTCATCAACTATGCAACTAAACTAATGAATGCTTGCTCTACTTATATGTGTATAAACAAGGCATTGAGTTTTAAATATATAATCTTTTTTTTATTTATTTATTCTACTCTCCTGAACTATGCATTTGAACTAATGAACACTTGCTTGCTCCACATATGTGTGTATAAACATGACATTGAGTTTTAAATATATAATCTTTTTTTAATAATGCCAAACTACTCTTTTACGTGAACTACTCTCATGAGCTATGCATTTGAACTAATGAACGTTTGCTCCATTTATATGTGTATAAACTTGACATTGAGTTTTAAATCTGAAATCTTTTTTATTCTATTCTCATGAACTATGCATTTGAACTAATGAACGTTTGCTTCACTTACATATATATAAGAGTGACATTGACTTTTAAATACATAATCTTTTTTTATTAATGTCAAACTGTTTTGTCCCTTGCAAAAATTGCAACCCCTCCATGACTTATGTACCCTTATGCATAGATATAATTGCAGAAGATAAATGAATACCATGTAAACAAATCTTGTATATATAAATGTAAACAATGTAAAATTTTACTTGGAGTCAATAAAGTTTCTTTTTGAAGCATAATCTTATAAAGATTTTTAATTAATATTCAATTATTATGTCTAGTTATAAAGCACATAAATTATATTTGTGTTCTATTTATTGTAATTATTTAATATTTCTTACTTTGAATTTTTTCTTATTAAAATCATATTTAAGCCCTTTAAATAAGTGTAAGAATACACCTAAAATACGTTTTTAAATATCTATATATCTTTAGTTTTGGTTATTGTAATATTGATTTTTACGTTTATTTTAATTTTTAGTTTTCTATATTTAAAATTTACAGACTATGTGTTATCAAATGCAGAAAATGTTGAATTAAATAATCATCTAGAATTCTAGATTATTAAACTCGAGTTTGACATAGACATCCAAATATGGTAAGTATTGTTTTTAGCTTTAAAAATAACTACTTTTAGCATTCTTCTTTTTAAAAATTCTTTTAATAATCGTTCTCATCATTTTGTTTAATTTTTAGAATTACATATGTATAAATAATTAAAATTTTAAAGTAAATATAAATAAACCAGTATATAATTTGTAAATAAATAAAATCAATCGTAGGTGGATTACTAGAGCCTAATGGTGTAATGATATGAAATTCTATATCCAAACACACAGCAGTATTTAGTAATAAAAGTACAGCAATCATATATGTAAATAATACATTTCTATATAAAATATAAGAATATCTTGTATTTTTATAATTGAATACATACATTTATATTAATGAATGGATCACTATTATCAGATACAAGAATAGTAATATATATTATGAAGTGTATTATTAAGTTAACATAAGAAAGCTTACAATAAAAACTCAGGAGTTCTCTTTTTCCAGATTGGTTCACTTGGCAGACTTCCTATCATTCCTGTGGTTAACCTCACATCTTTCCTATAACAATAGATATATCCAGAGAAAGCCTCACCCAGCATCTGTTGGAAAGTTGTTGACATCAATAATTTTTTAACCTTATTTATTTTTTCATGGGTGATTAATACTTCTCATTATAATTTTATTGCTAGGGAAAAGGTTGAGTAGGGGATTAGAAAACATTACAAAGAAGCAATTTTAAAGTTTTGACAAGAATGGTAATCTATTAAAATCTATTTAAAAGTTTTTTAAAAGAAAAATTTACAAAACATATTTGCTTGAACGGCTAATTTTTTATTAAAAAAATAGATAATAGCATTTGTGTGTGATTATAAAAAAAGAAATGTTTAAAAATATTTAAAGTGTTTATTTTACTTTTATTTTTAACGTTTTTTAGGGAAATTATAATTATACATCTGTTTATCTACCCACTCCTCTTATATATTTCCATCCACCTATACAAATAATGATAAATTTGATATGAATTAATTATATATAATTATAGACTCATTATAATTAATTAATTAGGAATAAATTTTTAATTATCTTTTGATGAAAAAGGGATATATATATATTTAATTTGGAATAAATATTAATAGATATTTATTGGGTAATATTTTTATAACTTATCTATGCATTATAACGATCTTAATATATTAATAATTCATAATACTAATTTAATCCTCCGTAACAACAATCCTCTCGGTTAAATAATTTGACAAGGCACTAACTAATCTACTGAGATATATCTAAAAAAAAATTGTTCGATTTTTTTTTTTGTAATTACAATGAGAAGTTGATTTAATTAGGAGCTGTAGCTTTTCGGAATAAATATATAATAGATTAAAATTAACCAGAGGACTCTAAAGTGAGGTTAGGATTATCAAACATTTAATAATGCCGTTTAGATTATTTGGTTGACTTTGTTTTAGACACATCTTGTTGCCCTGATGTTTAATGTAAATTTAGAACTTTCTTTAATGAAATAAAAAAGGCAATTGAATAGTTTATCGTTCAGGAAGTCCTAATATGAGTTGGGATCCATGGGCATTTGGCTTTCAAATCCATTACTCTATTAGAGCACCAAACCATACAGTCATTAATTAATTAACTTTTAAAAATTATCATTTATATAAAACTAAAAATACAAATGATTTTTACTAACCAGATTAGTAAAAAAACTTTCATTATTATGTTTTTTGTAATTATACTTTATTTTCCTATTTTATCCATATATCAGTTTTTTTTATTATAAGTTCTGCAATTATTCGAATTGATAATAATCATCAGTTATACAATTTAAAAAGTTTGCAAATTTTCAATACTTTAAAAGGATTTGTCTTCTTGCAATACATCAGTTGAACACTATAGTTTATTTGCTTAAGAAATGGAGCAATCTTAACATTATTTATTGTATAAAAATTCATAATTTACATATAACACATTCACTGAAATAACAATATCCAATAATATGGGGTTTAAACCTATCATTTGGTGTATTGTAAAAATTTGGAAGAACACAATTAAACTCTTCTTGCATACTATATTGAAAATAATGTGAATGAATAGGAGTCAACATTAATTTGACAGTACACAGTATTACTACTTCTGTTACAAATAATGTATAAATATAAAATTTTAGATCACTGATATGTATTTTGTGGTACACATCCTCTAGAGATAGGTTATAAAAAATTAAATGATGGCCCAAAAATCACTTATAAAAACAGAGTAAAACAAAATACAAATCAAAAGTTACTAATAATTCAAATTATTGTCTCAAAGCAATTTCATCCCTAGATATTAATGAAATTGTCTTATTATTCTCAAATATCAGTTAATTTCAGATGTTAAACTATATAGTCAATGTGACATATACTTAACTTAAATTTAAAGATTAAATATGTCATAAAAATGATTCAAATTCATAATCCTAATGTATTTTCTTTCCCTCATGCATTTTTTTTATTATAAATAAATGTGATTTAAAACTATATTAACAACCATATAAATAATTACTGAAAGAAACTGGTTTAATCAAAATATATCATGGGGTAGTTTGACTTTTATTTCAATGTCTTTCTCTGAATGTTTATGAAAGTAAGAATGAGTGTTGATATTGTTAATTTAAAAAAAAAAACTCAATAGTTACAAAAATAGTTTAACATTATGAGTAATGGAGAGATTCTTTAATTTTTTAATTGTAAGAAAAGCCTCATTGTCTAACTTTGTTGTTAGGACAAAGTGTGTGTATGGAGAGGTGCTTTTCTAAGCAGCCTACTGCAATTCACACTGATAAAATACCCTGGCTTGGTGCCATGAACACTCAAATGTTGTTGTACTGGAATCAATGTGACACATTGAGAAACAATTTTCTGAGCATTTCAACAAGTAAGTATTTTTCTCAATATCTTTTCTTTTTGTCATTATTTTAAGTTTTAACTTAATACACCAATTACTGGGATATTAAAATATTTGAATAGTTTATTGCTTTGAGAGTTTGAACACTGGTAGAAATAGATTTGAGCTACAGTTCAAACTCCTTGAGGTCTAAAGTCTGTCACTGCATTACAATATTTTGGAGCTTTTTATTTATTGATGCAACATATAAATGTGAAATAACAAAAAGTTTATTAATTAAAAAAAACTTGTTAAAAAGTAATGGCTACATTTAAATGGAATGCTAACACATACACATATAAAAAAGGTTGACAACCATTGATTTACAAGAAAAGAAAAATAAATCATAATTATCTAGATGTCCTTTTATTTTAATAAAGTAATGTATATTTTTAGAAATGGTATTATTTATAGATAGTTAATTCTTAGTTCAATTGTGATGAAATATTTTTTTGAAACTATATATCCAATTTAAAATTTATTAGTTTTAGTTTCATCCATTTATTGAAATATTATTATCATCATCATTTTCAGTGATTCTCAGATCATTGCAAGACAAAAGTCTTTCCAAATTTAATCCAGTTATTTCTAACTCTAGTTTCTCTTTTACTACATCAACTCATCTCAAATATGTTCATGTACTATATCTTTTACAATATCTTGAGATCCAGTTTATCTGCTCATCTTTCATCACATTTTCTAGCTATATATCCAGCCCAACTCCATTTTAAAATAATTAAATCTTTCAATAATATGTTGGTTTTATTTTCCCATGTATTTTGCTCCCAATCTCTTCTTATTATTTCTAACATAAATCTACCAATAACTATTAGTTAAATGGCTTAAAGTCTGTGTATTGCTCTTCTGATAAGTGTCAAATTCTAGATCCATAAGTAACAAATGATAAAATATATCTATTAAAATTTTTTCTTTTCAAACACAATACTCCTTCTAAGTTTAATTTCATCATTTATGTTTTCCATCTATATTAATAATCTAATGAAAACATTTGTAGTTCTTAACCATTTTTAATTTATGGCTATTAATTCTTATTTTCTTCTGAGAAAATTCATTGAATATTCTTTAAGTCTTTTTAGCATATATCCTTGGTCATAATTTCTTACTTTTATCTGATAACTCTTTAACATTTTTTAAAGCTCTGACACATTATTTGCAATAACAATTACATCATCTGCAAATTCTAGATGACTTAAATAATCTTTTACTTGTATTCTCTTAGATTCCCATTTTAATCCTCAAAATATTTCCTGTGCTGTAAAATATTTTGAAATAATCACCCTGACTTGCATCTTTTACAATATTTATCTTCTTAGTATCATTAAGCAATCCAATTATTGCTGTCACATTTTGATAACTTGGTGCAATGTTTTAACCACCATAGAAATGCAAAAAGTCAAATGACTATTCATAATCCACAAATCCAAAATATAATGAAAATTCATATTCATGGCATTTTTATAACTTTTTTCAACACATCAATATAAGATACTATATTAAAACTTTTTAAATCCAGCTTTGGTTAAAATCTAACATGCACAGGAGATGCATCTTGGTAAAGTTTGTGTATAAAACTAAAAAAAAACTGATAGGCCTATTATCTGGGGCATGTTTATCATTTGGATATTTGACATATAACTTTTCCAACAATTCTTCTATTTCTTCATCTGATTTTTTTTTAAAAATATCAATTATAATTGCATAATTTTCTTGAGCATTTTGTCTCATCAGAAATTTAATTGCTTATCTTATTAAAATGCTGGACAATTCAAAAGATGTAATAAATGTAGAATATTTTTTGCTTTTATTACTATATAATTTTTTATATACTTTTTTTGCACATTTCATGATTTCATCTCTCTTTTTAATAATAGTTACATCTTATTGCAAAAATGTTTTCTTCCAATACCAAGTTATTGTTTTACAATTTTAAGACTACTTTTTCTATAGATTTACTTACCAGTTCACATTTATATTTTCTTATATCATTATTACTATTTCTTATATATTTCTAGTATCAGCTCATAAAACATTTAAGTAGGTAATTCTTCTTAATTCATTTTCTTGTTTTATTATATATTTTCTTGTCTCAGTTAAAAATTAACTGGTAAATTGCTCCCTTTTTTCATGAGCTATATTTTTTGAAGTTTTTAATAAAATATCAATTATTTTCTTTTTGATTTCAGTAAAATCTGAATCATTGTCAAAGTCTGTTTACTGATTTAGAAGTTTTAATTTAAATTCAATAAAGTTCTTATGAAGATTAGAAATAATTAATCATTAATATTCATTATCTGAATATTTCCATCTCCCTAACTTTGTAGTAACATGTATCTTACATTAACTAATTGATGATCACTTTAATTGTTGAGCCTATTAAAAAATTATGATCTTGAAATACATACTGGTCAACACATTATTACATTTTGCCATTCTGTGTATAATCTAACCACACCAGGTGACAAATTAAACATATGCTTGATAAGATAAAAATATCTGCTTTAAATTATTATTTTTAAAATATAATTTTAAAGTACATCAAATTATTTATTTATTAAACAGCAAGTATTAAGGTGAAGTAATTTTCATCATCATCAATATTATTATTATTATTATTATTATTATTATTATTATGATGATGATGATGATGTTTCAATGATAAACTTTATTTGTCTTAGAGAGCTACAAGACTTTTGCATGTCTTAGATTGCTGTGTTTACATGGGCACTCTGTAGTTGTAGGTTTATATATATATATATATAAATATATATATATATATATAAACCTAAATAAAGCAACTTATATATATATATATATATATATATATATATATATAAAAGTTGCTTTATTTGTTTAGACAGAATTGCAAGAATTTTTACATAATGTGGATTAGTTACAAGGATTTTACATAGTTTATATTGTTGTGGTTATATGGCTAATCCATAGATGTATGTAAGTTTATACATGTAAAAGTTGATTTATTAATTTACATGAGATTACAATAATTTTTTCATGCTGTGGATTAATTACAAGGGTTTTACATAGCATGGATTGCTGTGGTTACATAGGCAGTCTGTAGTTGTAGGTTTACGTATGTGCAAGTTGATTTATTTATTTACATAAGATTATGGGATTTTTTATCTGCTATGATTATTTACAAGGGTTTTACATAGCTTGCATTGCCATTGTTATTTGGGCAATTGGTTGTTGTAGCTTTACATATATAAAAGTTGTTTTATTGATCTACACAAGTTTACATAAATTTTACATGATCTGGGCAGCTGTATCTACAGATGCAATTGACATTTATTTTTATGTGATTGGGTTTTCTATGTAACATAGGCAAGGATAGAGCAATTTTTATTTTAATGTGGCAATTGTTGAAAGGTTAACATTTGCTGGCTTTATCTCCATATTGTTTACTTGTCAGGCTTAGGTTTTGTGTATTTTTGGAGCATGAAAAACTAGAGCTCATTAACTTGGTGGTGAACAAATGGATTGTTGCTACTTTGGACTTTAAAACTTTTCACTGTTGACAGAAACTGGTCATAGGTTAGTGTATTTGTTGCTTATGGAAGTTAGATGTGGACTGATCTATGGAGTCAGGTAATGGGCATTCAGTTTACAGAGTCCATATCAAACATCAACAGGTAAATCATTTTTTTAAATTTCTGACTCCTTTGTGGGGGGCATCCAAGAATTATTTTTGTTTCATTAGAAATGTTGGGGGGGGGTAGATGGTTGATATAAATGGTAAACATGATATGTGTTGAGGTTTTATTATGAATAGTCTGGTCATTTTTATGTGTATGATTATAAATAAGAGCTTCTGATGCAGTAACTTATTTGAGACAGTATTGTTGCATTGGGAGAAGTTTTGAAAACAATATTATCTGAGTCAGGGGTTGCTTGTTCACCAACTAAGTTGAAAAAATTATCATTATCTGCCTCATGAAGTGTCAAATCAATAGATGATGAAGTAAGGTTAAGCATGGGTGAGTATACCTCTATATATCACATGATCACCATTTCATATGATTGCTTATAACTTATTAAAACAGATAAAAACTCTTTATACAGTAGTGACTGGCTTGCACTGAATAGCACTATTGTATGAAGAGTTTTGCCTGTTTTAATATGTCCACGAATAGACTCTTGGCTATTTATGAATGTAATCATGAAAAATTTGCTATTGATTGTTCTTTGATGACTTAGGGGTTTACATGATTAGTTGCTTTTTCTGAAGGAGAAGTTTGGAAATTAATACATTGTACTGTTAAATGACCCTGCTAATGACAGGAGTAGCACTGGGGTTTCAATCCTCTGATATGTAAACATAATGTAGCTTCTTGATCAAGGGTTTGGGTTGGAATTATGTTTGGATTAATATCATGATGCAGCTGTAATTTGAAATCATAACTGTTATTAAGAATGAGTATAGGAGTATCCTTTAAATATATAGCATGAAAAGCCATAACTTTGTGCATCATACACTGGAAATCTTGAAGGGTATATCCCAAGT
Organism: Epiperipatus broadwayi; assembly: GCA_028023455.1. NCBI lineage: Eukaryota > Metazoa > Onychophora > Udeonychophora > Euonychophora > Peripatidae > Epiperipatus > Epiperipatus broadwayi. The sequence continues at coordinate 4,411,382 of JAQFVV010012428.1, read as the reverse complement.
AGGTGTTTTTGGGTATGCCTGTGATATAGTTGTAGTGATTTGGATCCACCATAATTAAGACAAAGTTTCCAAGTGTTTGAAATTGGTTTCTCTGTGTGGTCTGAAAGAACTCAATTATCAAATATGTGGGATTTGGATGGTCAGCAATACATGCAATGGTATCCCACAGATCATGCAAGTCTATTGCATCAAATAGTAATTGCCTAGAAAATTTATATAGAGAAATGTTTAGATCTGTGGCAGATAAAATTATGGACCTAGTAGAAAAAAATCTTTTAAAAGTTACAAATAATCCTATTGGGATAGAATTATTGAACCTTTCATTCATTATCATAAGAGCATCTGTATTCCAAACTCTAGAGGGGTAGGGCATTGTACTTCTTGGATATTGAGGTCCAGTTCTCTGATGTCATTAGGGGTGGTTTTTCTATATCTTGGAGATGATTTGGGAATAGTTGACATATTGTTACTTTTGTTATTAATATCTATTGGATTATTACTTTTCCTATTGAGCAATTGAGGGTTAATTTTAGTAATATTAGCATATGTTTGTATTATCTTTGAATTTTGGAATTCAGTGTTAGTGAATTTAGAAGTGGTTGACATATTAGTTCTATCACTTATAATTATTGGATTATTATTACTTTTGCTACAGATCTGTTGAGTGTTATTATTAGGATCATTAGCATCTATTTGTATTATCTTTGAACCTTGGAATTCAGTGCTAATGAAATTGGTGCCAGCCACACCAAATTTTTGTTAGACAAATTACTTATTTTGTAAATTTTAAATTTAATAAATGAGGTATGAATCAATTGAAGACAAAATTTTATAATAAGATAAGAATTTTATCTTGTCAAATGAAAGCTATAAGTGACTTTTAAGGAAACAAAACCTGCTTTTTTTACCTGGATTGTCAATTGAACTACAGCTACTGCTACTGCTACTACTACTACTAATACTAATACTACCACTACTGTTGTTGTTATTAATTTTTGAAATTTATATTAAGTGATTTAGGAAAATGGATAAAAAAAATATTAAATATTTAATAGTAAAAGATATTAAAATAAAATATACTAAATTTAATCAAACTTGTTCTTCATAAAAAAATGACTTCAATATGCCTAGTATATAGAACCAATGTTAATTCTAAATCCTCATTTAAAAATTTAGAAAACAAGCCAAGCAATAGAGATGATAAAGAACATTTTTAATGCTTTGTCATTAAAATTTAACAATACTTCCGGTAATTTTTTATGAAACATATCCTCTGATTTTTTTTTCCTGCTGATTTAATTAATACTTTTTTTAATCAGTCGCCATTCATTTCAACATTAGTGATTATACAATTTCTTCCATGCTTTTTTTAATAGCAATAAATAAATAAATGAGACTAATAGTTATTTTGTAACTTTTAAAAAAATTCAGATTTCATTTACAATTGTATTTCATACATCACTAATAAAAAATTGAATAATTTAAACATGAAATAATATTAAAGCTTTTTCAAAGGAAATGTGAAATCCTTACTGTGTGTGAACAGCATTTTCATTTGAAAAAAGACTGTAAATTCATTTTCAGTCTAATTTCTTTACATGTTATTATTGTTTTTGTTTTTTTAATAAAATAAATATTTTTTCCCCCTATAAATACACTGAATTTGCATTGAGGCTTTATTTTTTTATAATAATATTTTAGGAGAATAAATCAACTGTAAATTTACATGAGATTAAGTTAAAAAACATTTTCAGAAAAAACTTTTTTATTATTTTTTAGTAATTGGAAGTTGACTTTTAATAGTTTATAAAACAGTTTTGTTATTTGAATATATGTTTATATAAAGTTATTTTTAAAACATAGATATAATAGGAAACCCTTTTTATTTTAATAGTAATACATTTTGTCCCTTGACAAATTAGAAATATTTCATAGATTTTAAATCACTTTCATTTCTTCTATGAGACATAATGAAGAATAATTTTTATTTTTTTTAAAAATAAAATTGAATGAAAAAAAATTAACAAACAAGATACCAACACAAAAACAATTAATATAGATGAAGAAAAAATGACATTATCTGAAGAAATGTATAGCATATTTGTATTACGTTCAACTACCTAATTTCAAATTAATGTAAAATCTTTAGTTATATTTTATAATAATAAGACTCTCAATTTTCAACTGTAGATATTAATAAAATTTCCTATGGACAAATTTTATTAATCTTTAACTGAAAAATTTATAGGGAGACATTTAAAAAGTATTGGATTATAACAAGTATGCCATCTTCAAATTTCATAATGTAGGCAAAAATAACTTATTTTAATCATATTTTTTTGGAATATAAACTATCCAACCTAGCACAATAGCAGATTTTCAATGATTCATAAATAATTATGGAAAAGTCAGATCTTTTAACTTACCTATATGATAAAAGAGCAGCAGTAACAAATATTATTTTGTTTTACATTCCTTTATTAAAGATTCTTCAATTTATAGATATACCAACATTTCACACCACTGAAATATTCCATTTGATTATGACTTTCAAAGGCTTCCCATTTCAGTGCTTTCATTGTAAATAGAGAACAATCATGATCAAAGACTGTCCCAACTTAAGGTACAATAATTGTGGTATGAAAAATCACAACTTTCACCAATGTCACAATAAATTATCTATTATTAATTTAAAAACTTATCTATAAAAATAATAGTTTAATTGTATGAATAATATTATTTTGAACAGTGTTTCTCCACATCAAAAGCAAAAAAACCCACAAGCAGACTGATGATATAATATAACTCAAACTACTGAGCACTCAGTAATCATAATCAATAATTTAAAAAATTCTGATATGATCAATGTAAATGATGAACACATAAAAAAGTTTCCAGTTAATGTGAAAAAAATAAAGTACTAAAAAGTGAAAACTGTTAATAATATTTACTGAATTATATAATCTTTCAACAACCCCTGATAAAAATAACTTCATTAGATATCAAAGTACAATTCCAATTCAATATTTGAATCAAAACTGTAAAATGCTATAGTGCCTTCAATTGAAACTGCTAAACAAAGCTCAACTCTTTTAAATACTAGATCAGGTATTACTTCATCTCATTTTACCTTCTTAAAATTTATAAGGTATTAACACTATCAAATTCTCAAGACAGCATTTAGCTGTGAACAAAAAAAAATCATTCACCACTTGGTTTCATTATTTATAATGGGAATCAATGAGTTCATTCCATAGCAAGTTAAATTTTTGTTTACCATTACAATATTTTTTTCTATTTACATGTATTTTAAATATTTACTTTTAAATATGGTTACCATTAAAACTTATCAATGTATGGTTCTTACTCCTACTATTAATGAATCAAACTAATTAACACACAGTAGTATTTATTTGTTGCTAAAAAATCAATACACAATACTAAAACATAAAATAAATTTTAACGTAACTAAAGAAATCTTTTTATTCTCGGGAATAAAGTTATTTGATTTGTTCCACATGTCACATTATTTACAGAAACAAAATGTTCTTGTAATTCAACCATGAAACTTCAGTGTTAGATAGATTAGAGCAGTCTAAATAGCTATTTTCTAACATAGCTGCTGCTAAAGTTGGAATATAGATTCATAATAAATCTTTTTTCCAAACATTCAAAATTTGATACTAAGATTTGCATATTAACATTATAATCTTCACTTACTCTTATGAGTAACATTAACATTTTATATTTGTAGAATAAATCAGCTTTTAATATATTAAATAATCAACCAAATTAACTTAATTTTAATAACCAATTCTTACTCAATTCTGTTAATAAGAGATTTTATTACACTTTATTTACACTTTATATTTAAGAATTTATATTTAATTAACAGAAATGTCATAATTCATTTTAATATCAAGTTATTATTACCAAAATTTACTTTAGACAAGTGTAATTTCATGATTAATTTCATCTATCATATTTCCATCATTATTAATAATCACACCAAAGTATTTGCAATTGTTAACTTTTTTTAATTCGATTATTATTTTTTTGTTATTAAAAAAATCTATTGAACAGTTTTTTTTTCCTGTTTTAACATTTATCATTATTTCCATTTTCTTATTTTTATTTAAAAATTCTGGCAATACTTCCTGAAGTTCTGAAATATTATTTACATAAACAATCACATTATCTGAAAAATCTAGATCACTATATATATATACTTAATGTCTTACATGCTTATTTATATTTAAAAAAATATGGATATAAAATAATATTCATACAAATTTTGACTAGTAATGCATTTTCGATTGCATAAACGCAAATGATTTTCACCTGACTAATTATATTCATATAATATTTAAAATTCCAACTATATAGTTTTATTAATATCAATAATGTGGCATTATCCACAATATTTTGTCTTTCATTCTGTATCTCATCCATAGTGACTGTCAATTATTCATTCTGTAAAACGTAAGCTGTTTTATATATCTAAAAAGAAAAAAGGTGGGTTACTCAGGCAAAATAATAACTTCAGCAAGTTCTGTGCTAAGAGATTCTTTAATCACTATAAAGCTACGATTTCTCTACTCAACTTATATACAAAGTAAACTGTAAATGATTTAAATTTTAATTTAAAAGCCATTTTCAAATAATATAATAGAAAGCAATTAGGGTTCAAATTTTTACCAATAAGGAAATATGCTATACAAAAGAATGATATTAATAATATTTAAGTATTGATTTTTATTTAAAAGAAGTTCACCTTGAATTAATAATCATAGTTAATTTTTATTATGGACTTAAAAGATGAAGTATTCAAAGCAATAATAAAACTGTCATTATAGAAAGCATTGATTGTAAATTATTTAGAACATATTACAAAGATTTTCAGTTATCTAGATGCAATTATTTAAAATACTTACACTTTTAATGATTGCCTAAAGGAAGGAATTACACTTATTAAAATTTAGAATTTAACAAGAATAACTTAACCAAATTGCAAATCTGTACAGTGTAATTATTATAAAAGATTATTGTTTTAATTTTTGTTATAAAATAAAATGACTAATGCATTCTTACGTAGATGACTTAAATTTGTAGACAAGAAAAACTCACTATTATTAGTTAAATGTTTATTTATATGTACACTTATTTTTTATATCTAGAAAATTGCATTATTCTGGCATCATTTAAATTAAATCATAAATTATAATCAATCAAATCACACATTTTAATAAATTTACAGGGCCTTAATTTGGAATACTACATAAAGTCATTCCAAATAAAACATTTATATGTTATAGTAAATAGAATTTTATTTATTTACAAATACAATAGAGTAAATATGTGTATAAACCTTTTATTTTTTGTATATATGTATTTCAATTTTTTTTTTCTTTTTTAAATATTCTATAGTTTTATTTTTTGCTTCTTACCTTGATAAATACATTTTCTAAAATATAAAATTATAGTAGTTTTAGTCAGTTTAGTTTTCTTTGTAGAAATCTATTCCACTTTTTTATTATTTATATTATTTTAAGGAAATATCAAAGTTTTAGTGATTATTTGTCTTTGATATAATTTTTTTTTTTGACAATTTAGATAATTCATTTTAGATATGATGACATATATATTTTTTTGCACTTTTATTTTCTAATTAGACTTTCAGCTGGCTGAGAAAAATAGTTTAAATACCATGAATTTTCATCTAGGTTAAAAACAGAAGAAAATATCTATTTTATAAATCAAATAAATATGAGTCATTTACTATTTTGAAAATACATTATGGTAATATTATAATTGATTTTCCATGCCTAATATAAATAGCGAATTAGAAGATAGTTATAATTAACATTATAGTTTAGTAAATATTTATATAAATAATAGTTTTTACTTTTACTGACAATAAATTCTATAATGATGATTTACAAATTCATTGACAAAGTGATAGATAATCAAACTTTTGTATCTGTATTTCATTTTTTATTAAATCTCACATTGTTCTATTTTAGTTACTGTTATTGTTGAGTAACATATCTTTTTTAATCTTTTGGTTTACAGAAACATCTCATGATATTAAGGAAACTAGTTTACTTGAAGCAATAGCTTACTGGATGTACTTACTAACTTTTTACACTTTTTGGTTAATCAAGTCTACAATTCAGAGCTATTTTTATTATGGTCTAAATTTAACTCTGTATTTCTGAGTTATGTTTTATATTAATTAAAAAATACAATAATTATATATCTTATTGGAACACCCCATCATTAAAAATAATTGGGAATAAAATTTGTTTTTGCATAATTTTAAATTTATAAAATCAAAAAAATATTTAGTTATTAAACTATAAAAGATAATCATCATTTTAGTTATCATAGAGTTTGAACTTGGGTTTAGTTAATTTGAAATTAAGGATACAAATGAGGGGTAAAATAATTAGTTACAAATGATAAATTCATTACATTTGCTAATGAGTAAATGGCTGGTAGCATTTAAAATTATAGCAAAGTTCAAATCTAATCTTCTAAACAAAAATGCATTATATGGATAGATAATTATTGTCTATGCATATCTAATATTATACAAGCAATTATTATTTCCAGTTAAATCTTAAGTTATGTTTACAAACAAATGATTAATATTTATTTTATGAATTTGATGATTAAAAAATCATAAAAGTAATATCGAATCTAGTTTGTATAAAAATAAAACCAAAATGATCTAAATCAATTTAAAGTATTTGATTTCTAAAAGGTATTATTTTTAGTGAGAAATATTTTAAACCCAAAAATATTTGTTTAAAAATAGATCAAATACTAGCAACTAAGTATATATTTTAAAAGCAGAGAAGGGGAAAAATTAACCAATAAATAGCATACAGATGATTGGTTAAGTAAAAATTGAGGAAAAATTAAATTGAAGAAAAAAAAAAGATTACAGATTGAGGAACAAATAACTGCTTTTGATTTTTTTTATCGAAAAAAGTTTGTTTAAAATTATTTAAATTTTTTTTTTTTAAAGAAAAGGTAATGGATTTTACCTATGTAATAATTTAAAGGATATAGATTATAAAGTTTTGTTAAAATGAATGAGTAAATTAAACGGGCAAATCAGCAATTAATAGTTCTTGGAAAATTTCTTGAAAAATCATTATTTGGAGAAAAATAATATAAAAATGAATGAGAAAAGCTGTACATATATACCAAAGCGTTATCAAGGAATACACCCACTGAAAGAAAACCTTGGAAGTACTGTGTTAATACCAGATTTAATTGATAAACTAAATGAAGTATTCATGTCATATTAGTCAGAATAATTGTACATGATTAAGACATGAACCAGGGAGAGAAAGACAACATATTCCTAACAGAGCTAAGTATGCATTTTTAAAAATATCTAGAACTAATTTAGTAATAGATAATAACAGAACTAGGTGTGAATGTAAAATCACACATCGTATTCAAAGATAAATCTTAAAGCATGCTTGAATAAAATTTTAATTGAAGAAATGATTGAAAATGGCTAATACTAGCTTTAATATCACTTTTATGTATAGTTAAAAAATTATACTGAGTGAAAGATTATATTTATATGTGTATAGAATAATAGTGGTCTTCTAGCATGAATGGAAGCATTATCTATAATCTGAAATTGAGAATATATTTATAAAACAAGTGCAAGAAAGTAAAACCATCCCAGAAAATACTTAATAAAGAATAAATATTTATGGAGAATAAATTGTTGAAGAAAAGATAGAATAAACATTAGTGCATTGGGAAATATAAAATGTATGTGGAAGAACAGTATTATTCTACTTTAAAAAAAAAGGGGAAATGCTTTTTCTTAATAATAATAATAACCAAAAATAAGCAAGGAATCAGTCAAATGCTGAATTATTGCTAGCACAAGGAGCACTTAAATCGAATGTATAAGGCAAGTTGCAGATAATCTTTAATTACTAAGGGAAAAAAATCTGTTATCTGGTCAATAACCCAATGTTGTGTGAGTTGTTATAATTGTAATCATCTTCGAAGAAAATAAATGAAGCAAAAGTGATAATAATTTTGATGTGAAACCAGTCTGAATCATGTGGAAAGATTGGAATGCCAGTAAAAGTTAAAGTTTTTTTTAGGAACTTGTATTTTTAAAAAAATGTGTGCAATATAATATTTGTATATATATTAATTTTATACTTTAGACATAGTTGTTATTACAATAGGAGGGATGGGAATAGATCAATAGATAATCAAATTAATAATTGATTTAATTTCGGTATCTATGTCATTAATTATTTTAAAAGTTATGTTTTTATCAAATATTGTTTGATAATTAAAATAAATAGATATGATTACTGAGTTAATGAAATATGTCATACATGTAGTTAACAATATGTATGTTATGAAGAGGAGATGGGTTTGTGTTTAAATATACAATACTGAAAAATAGAAATTATATTTTAAATTTGATCTTATGTTTTATAATAAACAATTTAACATAGTTATATGGAATTATAAGTAATTTTAGTTTGTAATTTGTATAAGCAAATAGTTATAAGAATGATATTAAACAAATATAAATTAGAAATATGTTGTTAGATAAAGCAAAGATAAGTATTTTATTTATGATACACCAAAGGGTGGTCTATTAACATTTGGAAGAATCTCATAAATTGTAGATGAAAATTATTGCAAGAAGATATAAGGGTTCAGATTTAATAGTACACAACATAAAATTTTTATTGATTGTATTTTAGTATATAAATTGAGAATAAAACCATAGGAAGATGGAGTTTGAAATTGAAAAACTAATTGATGGTTTTATAATTATTATAGTAATATCTTCTTAGAAATAAATAAATAAATAAAGATCAAAGGATGAATATCATGGAATCTAAAAATAAACAAAAAGTCACAGTTTATTGTATTATAATAAGATTATTGTATTGAAGCAAGAATATAATAATTAATATTTTCCATTTTGTCTTTATAATTTAAAGCCTAACTTGTAATGGATTAATAATTGTAAAAGAAGGAAAAAATGATTATTTAATAAAGACATCTGATTTGTGATAAAAGAAAAAAAAACTTCAGGTAAATATCATAACAGCACCATATTGTATGGAAAGGTATTACTTTTTTGTTTCATTATAAAAATCCAAAAGGTTAAAAAAAAACGAATGGAAATTTTTCAATTGTTTATAGTAAATATAGTTTTACTTCTCAATATTATGTAACAAAAACACTTATTTATAATTGTTAATAAAGAAGAATATATAAATTACTATTAAAGTTTATCGGCTTAACATTTTCGAGGATCCATGCCTCATATTCATAGCCTTCATAAAATGTATAATAAAATATATGCAAATATTCAAATAAGCTAGTATTATGTAGCCCACTTCTTCAAGATTTCAAAACAAGTATCTTTCCTATTAATAGTATGGATGTTTTACATTAATGGAAACATCCATGTTATTAATAGGAAAGACACTTGCTTCAAAATCTTGAAGAAATGGGCTACGTAATACTAGCTTATTTGAATATTTGCATATATTTTATTATACATTTTATGAAGGCTATGAATATGAGGCATGAATCCTCGAAAATGTTAAGCCGATAAACTTTAATAGTAATTTATATATTCTTCTTTATTAACAATTGTTTATAGTGTTACGATATTATGTGAGTATATAACTTTATTACTATTGTTATCTTTAAATTACCTGTTAGTTAAAATATTTATAATATCTTGTAAATAATATGATTAAAGTTGTTGTTTTGAAAGTTAAATTGAGTGTTAAAAGTTGCATTTCTTTTGTGAAAGTCATTGTTACTACATGACATGAACCCAGGGTGTACAGTTTGAGATTGTAATAAAACATTAATAATATAACCATCATTTAAGAACATACTTTTTAAAAGAGATTTTAATTTAATGTAAACTGCCTTGATCACATAAGTAATTGATAATATTGCAAATTATTAAAATATGCTTATTTATAAGGAATTAAATTATGAATTATTTATTGTTAAAAGTATCAAATATAATTACAATTTAGATAACAATTTGCATTAGGGAACATAAATATAAAATAGTAGTACAATTTTAGTTATAGATTCAGGTTATAAGTTTTTCCTTAATTGACATACTACCTATAAAGTTTAGTAAAATCCTTCTTGATATTTTAAAGGTGGATCAAATAACTAATTGAAAATCAATGATAATCCTGAAATTTTCTTAGAATAATATTGTTATTATGGTTATTCTAATGATCATGTTAAAAAAGATGATAATAATAATAATAATAATAATAATAATAATAATAATAATAATAATAATAATAATAATAATAATAATAATAATAATAATAATAATAATAATAATAATAATAATAATAAAATAATAATATTAATAATAATAATAATAATAATAATAATAATAATAATAATAATAATAATAATAATAATAACAATAATAATAATAATAATAATAATAATAATAATAATAATAATAATAATAATAATAATAATAATAATCATTCAATTCAATATCCATTTATTATGTGCATTTCAAGATTTACACTTTAACAGAAATACACAATAAAAAATAATAATAATAATAATAACAATGATAATAATTAAAATTTAAAAAAAAAAAAAACAATTATAATCAAATACAAGCTAAATACATAAAATTATATATACATATATGTTCATAATTATACATTTAGTTGTTTTTTAACATTCATCACAAATTGATCGCAAAAAATATCAATATTATTAAAAGTTAGATTATATACCATTTGCAATCTATTAATAACTGATTTACCAAAGAAAGTATTTTTACATATACTAATCTTGAAAGTTTGCATTTCTTTTAATAAATGACAAGGTACTTTCAATTCTATTTTTGATATACAGTTACTGACATCAATTTTTCCATCAATCAACTTTTTCAGTAATATCATATCCTTCAACATTCTCCTTTCTTTCAATACTGTTTTGACAGTTTGACATTCACCCATTATTAATTTATTAAATCTTTTTTCAATATTATATATTTTAGACTGAATATTAATCAGATTGAAGTTCCATATACAAGAATTATATTCTAAAACTGTAACAACAAGGGAAAAAAATAACCTATATTTTATGGAAATAGATAAATCTCTCCCATATCTCAAAATACAGCCCATCTTTCTGTATGCTTTATTAATAATACATTTAATATGCGCATTAAAAGTAAAATTGCTACAAAATATAATTCCTAAATCAGATATAGTCTCTTTATATTTAATAACACCATTCTCAATTTTATATTGATAAACAGATTTTTCAGTTTTATTAGTATAGGAAACAATGCATGTTTTATTAATGTTAATCTCCATGTTGTTATACCTACACCATATAATAAAACTATCTATATCCTTTTGAACCTCAATATGATCACTATAAGTAATAATTCTTTTAAATAACTTACAATCATCAGCATAAGTAAGTATCATACTATTTTTTATGCTATGATCAAGATCACACATATAAACATTAAAAAGCAATGGTGCTAATATTCCACCCTGAGGAACACCTATCATATTATCAAAAAAAGAGAATTAGTTTTATCCATATGTACATAAGATTTAAAACCCCTCAAATAATTGGAAAACCACTCAACTAAATGAGGACTAACACCCAACATTTTAAGTTTATACAAGAGTCTAATATATGAAACTTTGTCAAATGCCTGAGTCATATCAAAATATACAACATCTAATTGCTTCTGATCAGATAGGGCATGAGCAATATGATCACATATCACCATTAAATTAGTTTCAGCAGATCTACCAGGTAAAAAACCATGCTGATAACTAGGTAATACCTTAATCATATCTACAATAATATTACTATAAATACACCTTTCATAAATTCTAGCAAAAGGTGACAGAATTGAAATAGGTCTATAATTACCAGAATCAGATCTATCCCCTTTTTTAAAAATTGGTATAATCTTAGCTATCTTAAATATATCAGGAATAATAGTTTTCTCAATTGATAAATTAATGATATAATGCAATGGTGCTACCAAACAATCAGCACAACCCTTGATAATAAAATTAGGAATATTATCATATCCCATAGAAGATTTTGATTTAAGTTTGGAAATTGCAGTAAACACTTCAGGAATTGCAATTTTATTAACATCTATATTCCAAAAACTCTTTATTAAATTTAATATCAACCATATTATCATTACTTGAAGTATCTAAATACATATTAGTAAAATGATTGACTAAATCATCCATAGAAGGCCTAATTACATTATATCTACAACTTTTACTTCCAACAATATTAAGATCTTTTATATAATTCCAAAACATTTGTGGATTATTCCTAAAATTTTCTTCAACTCTATTTAAATTATTATTATAATCTCTTTTCATAAGAGTTTTAGTATAAGCACACAAACCACTAAATTTCTTATACAATTTTTTTATCATTAGTTAGTTTATATAACCTATGATATTTATGCTTTTTATTTAAGCCCTTACACAATTCCCTAGAAAACCATTTAGAATATTTGTTATTAGTATTTAAATAATGCCTAACAGGAATATATTGATCTAGACAATTTTGAACTATACCAACAAAATTATTTGCCGCTATATTTGGATCATTTTCCATCAAAATTACATTCCAATCAATGTCCTCAAAAGCTTTATAAAGGCCATAATAGTCACCATGTTTGTAATCTCTCTTACTATTTACCATAGGCTTTATATGTTCATGAGAACCATCTATTACAAATTCCAAAGGTGGATGATAAGGATCAGGGGGCAAAATAGCTTGATCAGCCTCTTTGCACTTCAAATCATTCTTAGTGCTAAACAATAAATCCAACATACCACCCCTAAAATTAATAATACTATTAAGTTGAATTAAACTAACCAACTCAACAAAAATTTTTAATGTATAAAGTTTACTATTATCAACATTCTTATTACTATGTCTTGAGTAATCAGCTTCATTAAAATCCCCAACTATAATAATATCATATTTATATTTCACCAATATATCCTCAACCTTAACTAAATATGCATCTAAATCATTCATTGACAAAGTAGGTCGAAGATATATAGTACCTAACAATATTTTATTTTTATTTTTTAAACTAACTTCAATCCAACAAGATTCAATATTATTATCATTAATAATTATCTGTTTATGCTTTATGTCTTTTTTAATAGAAATCAAAGTACCACCTCCTCTTGTTTCATAATTATAATTTCTATCACATCTATACACACAATACCTATCATCAAATATACTAATATATAATAATAATAATAGATAATAATAATATAAATAATAATAATAATAATAATAATAATAATAATAATAATAATAATAATAATAATAATAATAATAATAATAATAATAATAATGAATAGCATATATGCCTAAGTCATCAAGAATGAAGGTCTTATTAATAATCTTTTTTCCCCATATTCTAATCGTTTTCACACTTAAAAACTGTGATATATATCTGTGATAGATAAAGACAGCGATGGCTAATTACTGAACAGTTGTTTTTCTAGCAAAAAGTAAGTAATACGGTCGTTCATAACAAAAAATAAATTCTAACGTCATAAACAAGCATGGCGTCGCGTCAAGAAGCAAACGACGTAAATTGCGCTCAAACAAACGGCAATAAAATGAAAACTGCCACTATCGCAAAAACATACGCAAACGTAACAAAAATAAACCAGCAGCTTCACAGCATCGAAAAAAGTCCAGCATTAACACAGACAGCAAGATTTAGGAAGGTAAATCAAGCCGACCTAAATAATTTAAACCTCATGGAAAACAATAATGAAGAGCCCTCCCCAACGATATGGAATCAAGATGAACTGCAAGAAATAAACGTTAATTTCAACAGCACCATCCCAAAAAAATTATTCGCAACTTTCCAAAAATTTTTTTCACCGAGATCATTAGTGTTAGCTGTCACTGATAGGAATTTAACACTCTATAAATTCCCCAGAGAGCTTCTTTACGAGGAGCTGACAGCAACAGCATTGTGGGATACAGTCTCTAGTATTGGAGAGCATCCAAACTCGTGATACGTTGCAATTCAGTTTTTCGATGAACATCAGCGTGCAAGATTTCAAACTAAAGTAAAAACTTTGGGAAGCTACGCGCTAATAATAGTCGATCAAAGCTTGCAAAACTATTGTAACGGAATAATTAAAAACACTTACTTCGGATATACTATTCAGGATTTTCAAAAATTAATACAGTCATTTGGCAAAGCTATTTATATAAAACAAATCTACTTATCCGACACCCCCATACTGGTTTTCAGCAACAACTTTCATTTCAAAATAAAGCTGAATGACAATGTAAACCTGGAGGATATTCCAACACAAATAATTGACCAGAATGCAATACTGACTATTCACATAAAAGGATTAAGGCCAAGATGTTTTGCATGCGGTGAAACCGGACACTTAGCAATCGATTGCAACACCAAAATCAACCAAAAAAACCAACCGAGCTCTGAAGATCAACCAACAGAAGCTCACCAACCGGAATCAAACAGTACAAAACAGATAACGAAAACAACTAATAAACAAGAAAAAATTAATAAAAAAACCACAGATCAACAGCAATTGAATAATAAAAAAACTGCACACACGTTGCCAGCACCTGAAATTCTGGATTTATCAACAAAATCAACCAATAGAATTCAAACCCCCACTGATAAAAAAACAGAAAGTCGACAACCTCAAGAGGCTCCAATGGAAAAAATAGCGCACAATCTAAGTCAGCCTACCAAAAATACTGATGAAAAAGAGATAATAAAAGAACAAATAAACTCACACAGTAATAGTGATCAAGAAAAAATATATATAACACACCAAACACCCAATATTAAAAATAATACAACAATGGAAATTATGAAAGCTATCACCCCAAATATGCCTCAAATCACCAAAGCTGACACAGAACAAAGAAGAAGACCAGGCCGCCCACCAAAGAAAAATAGAGGGCCCAAAAAAATCAAAACAGAAGCCAACCTTAGCCTTTCTGATCACAACAATACAACTACAGTGGAAACAGATGAAGATCTGGAAATGGAATATGAGAATGAATGGGAAGAAACACCAGATCAACCCTAATATTTAAATCTCAATCAAAAAACATATAATGAAAATAAAAATTGCGGCAATCAATGTCAGGGGTTTGAACTCAACCTCAAAAATTAATAAGTTAAAACATTGGATCAAGGATATACAACCACACTTGCTTGGTATACTTGAGACAAAAATTTATGCTGGATCACAAACTGACCCAGCCAAACATTTAAATATGGAAGGTTTCTGTGCATGCTCCAGAGACTCTTCCTCTCCCTCAGCTGGAACTGGACTCATAATTGCTAGAAATTGCCCATTTACAACATTCAAAATAATTCACATTGACATGAACTTATTAATTGTAACCTTCAACCAAAAAAGCATAACAATAAATCTGATTTTTGTATATATGCCTTTACAGGATAAAAAAATAGATACCATAATTGCAAACATTAATTCAAGGTTAGCTACAACTTCAAACCCAACCATCTTAATTGGAGATTTTAATTTAAAATATCAGGAATTTACCCAACGTTGGCTTCACAGAATAAACATACCACTAATGAGTGGCCAAGGTTTTTTGCCAGATGATGCCATCTCTTTCCACAATAATCGCTTCTCATCACTTATTGATCTGTGCTTTTATTCTCCAATGCTTCACCACCTTATTGAAATAAAACTAACTCCCTCAACTTTTTCCGATCACTCAGCTCAAATAGTCACAATTGACTGTGCCCAAATTCAAATATCACCCTTTCCACTTACAAGAACAATAAGAGTTTTACTCCCAGAAACAACCCCTGAATTTCTGTTCTCTGAGACCTACATAATGCTAAACAAAATCAAAGATATGACTTTGAACCCGGTCCAGAAATATCTAGCATTTATGGGAATGTTGTCCTTTAACATCAACCATATAACAAAAAAACAACCTCCACCATCAAGACTTTTGTCTCTGGCAGATCAGTTACACCAGAGAATAATCATGATTAACCCATCACACTGCACCCAGCAGTATATATTCAACCTTACACATGCATACAATAAAGCATGTGAAGAACTCAAAAGCTATCTGAAGATAAAGAAAAGCAAGGTATGCCTAACCAGGCCACACACTTGGACAAGAGATTATATAAGATGGGCGCTGGGGAACCAACCAGATGTAAAAGTGCCAATGGCACTATATACAAATAGTGGAACATATGCAGGACACAATATGATTATGCCAATTTTTGAATATTTTAAAGAGAAATTACAAGAAAGACAACCATATAAAATACCACATAATCTGTTTGGCCCACCAGAGACAAAAACCCCATTCACAAAAGATCTATTCACAACAAAACTAAATACTATTCGAAACGCTTGCCATCCAGGTAGTCCTGGAGTTCCATTGTTTGTATTAAAGCATCTAAGCAAATTCACAACAGAATATTTGTGTCAGTTAGCAAACCATCTAGCGCAACAAATTCAACCCATGGAGGGTGTCTATCCAATAGCCATAGTACCCTATAATAAAAAGAAAGCAATTATTCCACCTATTACAGACCTCAGACCAATATCTATGGGACCTTTGCCGATCAAAATTATGGAGAAAATTATTAAAGATGAAATTGAACCGTATATAATGCCACTTATTTCTGAAGCACAATATGCAAAGAAAAACTCTTCAACAACAGAAGCAGCTTTATTCTTCAAAGCAATTCTAGCAACAGTAAAACAGTGGAAAAAATATGGACCCGTTGTTGTGCAGCTTGACATAGAAGCTGCATTTGACTCAGTCAATATATACACACTTCTAAAAATGCTAAAAGACACAGAAATTCCTAGAACACATCTATATATAATTGCTAACCTGCTTCTAAACAGAGAGATCCATATAACTTTAAATGGAAGAAACTCACCATCTTTCACACCCACCAAATCTATATCCCAAGGATCCCCTCTTAGTTCACTATTGTTTATATTTTACATCAATCCCCTTATTAAAAGCATACAAAATGCATTTACTGGGAGATCGAGAAGAGCGTCGTGTAGGGAACCCCACAAAATGCATTTACTGGCATCGAGATGATGTTACCATATTCCTAACATCAAAAAAACAAATACCGCAACTCCAAAAGATATTACAAGAATATTCACAAAAATATGAATTATCATTTAATCCAGTGAAAACCACAGCCTGGTCTCTATACACTTGTAAACCATGTACATCAATTTACAAATCAAAAACAAAGTGTTTCCTTGGGTTCCCATTTCATATGGGAATTACAGGAATGAGATGTCATATCCAAAATAAACTTAAAGAAGAAGCCACAAAAAATATAAACTCCTTGTCCAAGGCATATCTTTCACTATATTCCAAAGTACAGTTAATTAACCAGCTTATCACAACCAAAATAACTTACTATGTACCGGTTATTTCATTCTCAAAGGGGTTCATTTCAAAAATTAAAACCATATATAATAAACTACTTTGGGCCAGAAAAACAGTAGCAATTTCCACAAAAAAACTTAGCCAACCTCTAATAAAAAATGGACTTGGCTTGCACAACATCAATGTTTTTCATATACAGAAGTTAAGAAACTCAATAATCACAATACTTGCCAAATACCCCAAAATTAACCACTTGCTAGAAGTTACTCCAACAGATAGACCACCTCCAAAAGGTTCCTTTTTCACCAACATTATATACCAATGCAAAACCACAGACAAGATTCCAGAACAGTATTTGCATAAGTATTCATACTGGGATATTTATGGTTTAATAAACAGAGAAGCAGATACTAATGTTATACAACCTATGCTAGGAATTAACAACAAGAGACTACTCAAGGAATATAAAAAATGGGCTCTAGAGCCCAAATACTTTGATTTTATCATGAAAATCAATCTCATTGCCTTGCCAACAACCCACTTTCTTTATCATAAAAGAATGTATATATCTATTGACCCCTTCTGTGGACTCTGCCATCGAGCAGAAGAGACACTGGACCACTTTATTTATCAATGTGTAGCACTTAACCAAACACGACAGATGATGTGTAACACCTACAGAAAACCGGGTACAATCATTAATCACATAATAGCTGCTTTTCAGGGAAGATCAATACCTAGCATTAGGGCAGCCACATTTGTTCTATATGCATATTGGTGCACCCGATGTACTTTCTTAATTGGCAATAACACCAGATGACACCCAGCTACATTTAGCAACAAACTGCTACACATTCGAAATAGAGATAAAATAATAACCAACCCCCACTTATATGCAGCAACATGGTCATTGTTAAAACAACCATCAATGCTGTGAATGCTGCAAAGAAAAACTATCATACAACTAACATTCAAAGTGACATGCGGACAAAACTAAATAAGCTCCTCAAACGTTAGAACTCTGATTATTTTTGCTTTTTTAATTTTTATATTGTTATAGTCCATTAACCATAAAGTGTAACCACTAAATTCATTTATATGTGTTTACCCTAATATTATTCATTGTATGTTAAATTTCAAATTTTTCTAGATGTAAACTTATGTAAACCATTGAGATCAATAAAGCCTTTATTGAAACGTAATAATAATAATAATAATAATAATAATAATAATAATAATAATAATAATAACAATAACAATAACAATAACAACAACAACAACAACAATAACAATAACAATAACAATAACAATAATAATAATAATAATAATAATAATAATAATAATAATAATAATAATAATAATAATAATAATAATAATAATAATAATAATAATAATAATAATAATAATAATAATAATAATAATAATAATAATAATAATAATAATAATAATAATAATAATAATATAAAAAAAAAAAAAGATTACCATACAATAAAATATCAATACAACTGATTGAATGGATTAATTTAAATATTACCATTATAGATGTTTTATTTTATTTCTTTAAGCATTATTGTTAGTCACGAGAGTATTGGGATATTGAATAAGGAGGAATGTCTGTATTCTTATGTCATTGGATAAATACATTAGTATTTATTTAATGTTAAAGGATATGGAATCTTGTTGATAGGATATATGAGTCTCACAATTGTTATGATTGATTAAACATAGTTAAAAATGGTAAGTCTATTAAATGGTACCTAGACAAAATCTTAGTATAGCTTGATGTAGAGACTTGGCATATCTTCTAGGGGTTGTCCTTCTATTGATAGGGTATACCTTACATATATATATATCTGACTGCCATACTTTTGATTTTACTTAATATTGTCATTATATGTTATGAGAAGAAATATATTATATACATCAATAAAATTTTCCCCCTATTCCATTTTCATTATTTCAATTAATGGACATATTAAATATTAACTGAATAATGAAAGTATAATTAATGAAATTTTTTAATACTTTCTTTCACTTTTTTTAAATTTATATAAAAAAATACTTTTTTGAGTATCTTTGAATGATACTCTTATAGCTTTTTATTAATGTATTCAATATTATATTTTTTAATATTTCAGAATTCTGGTAAATTCTATGTAATTGTTAGTTATTCTAAATATTTTGTATTCATGATTCATATTAATATGCATTCATCAATAATCCTGACTTGTGCAGTTTATGTAGTGCTTGAATGGCAGACTTAACTAAAGGTTTAAGAATCATAGCTCAATCTTTTAGTGCTCAAAACATCATGTGATTTTTCAAATAATAAATCATTTGATTATATATTTGTTGAGCAATTCTGTGCATTTTTGAATGAGAACTAAATATTTTCTTGCCAATATCTAATACTGTTTCAGACTATATAGCAGTGGCAAGCTAAAATTCTCTATATTTTATAAAAATAATAATATTGTATTTGTCTCTAGGGAATGGAAGTTTTGACTATCTGTTCTAGAATTAACTGGAAGATATTAGGAGGTAATTTTGATTTGATGGAAGCCATGTTAATGTTTATAAATGAAGGGTGGGACTTGTAATAATCTTATTGGTTGGAATTTTCTCAAAGACTGAGTAAAGTATTTTTTGTGTTGAGTAACAATGCTGATAGCATTTTTGAAGAGAAATCAGAAAACCTGATGGCTGCAATGTTTTGGATAATTGTTGGTATGACATTTTAATTATTTACACTTTTTGTACTAATGATCACAAGAATAACCACATCAGCTATGTATGACAAAATAAAAGTTCTACAAATAAAAATGATCAAATGATTAATTAGTTGGAATATCATATGATGTTAAAATATCAATTCCAAGATTTAATAATGCACTAAAGTATGCAGAAGTGAAAGTTATGCAACTTTTAATTGAACAAAAATGTTTTGTGTACGAGTTAAAATTTCAGATAGAAAGCATCACTGTTACTCACAAAAATGGAAAGAGATAGATGGAAACCTGTGAAATCTCTTTAGACTAATTCATTTTAAAAAAATAATCCAAACAGGAATATAAGTAATTAACTCAAAAGTGAGTTTGGTTTTAATATTTGTATGACAAATGAGAGTAGCTATATATTATCAAATGCTGTCCTCAAAATGTACTCAAATGACATTAGAATCTGTTACCTAATTATCTTTAGTGTGTTTTATAGTCTCATGTATTTCCAAGAGTTCCTAATATATATGATATTCAAATAGCATAATACATTGGTAAAAGCTTTGCTTTAGAACAGATTGATTTTTTTCAGATGAAATATCACAAATAAGTTTGCATACATAAATTCTACTGTAATTGAAATAAATTTTTTAATGTTAAAAAATATCAGTTTTTTACAAATATTTTTTTTATGTTCAGATAGCTTTTATATTTCCATTAAATTATTGGATATTATTTATATTATCTGATAATGATGTTAAATATTAAATAAAATTATTAATTTTCTACCTGTTTGATATTAATATCAAAGGATTTTCTGTCTTATTTTTATGATTAAGTGGTTCTTATAAATATCAATTGTGCAGAAATATACTATGATGATTAATGTGATCATATTAACTTTTATAGTGATCTATTCATTGTAGAGTAAGAGAGAGAAAATCACATAGCCAATTAATTTGTTGTTGTATTATTGAATAAGAATATGTATTATTGAAAAAAACTACACATGTAAAATAAAAATTGAGAAAGATATAAAAAAGAATGATCACCAATGATGTTGACAAGAAATTGTGGTCAGAAGTGAGTACCTTATATGGTAAACATTTCATAAATACAATAAATTCTAATATGGAAGAGAATAGAACAATTATTGGTTCAGTAATGATGTCTGGATCAATTAAAAATAAATTATGCTAAAGTTGATCTGTTGTGGCAACATAAACACTTTTGATTTTCTGATAAAAATATTCAAATATTATTTTTTTTTTGTAAGATGAATGTGGACTGAGGATACTTACATTTTTTGAAAAATTAATTTTTTTTTTTCTATTATGGAATTTGACATTTGATAATTCTATTAAAATTTGACTTTTTGTGAAGTCAAGTTATTAAAAAAACTAGTTATCATGTTTCATAATATTTTTGTGTAAGTTGTTAATGAAAATTACTAGACAATTTGTAAAATTTTTAATGGCAATAGATATAATACTGATTTTAGCCTTATAAATACAATATGATGAGATAAGTTTTTTTGTTTTTTTATTATTATTTAAAATTTTTCCTAAATGACGTCATGGCTTTTTCATTTTTTTATATATTTTCAAAATGGTCTTAAGTTTTCATTAATAAATTATATAGAAATGTAGAATAATTTTAATTGGAATTAGTCACCTGACCTACACTTTTTAAAAAGTCTTCTGACTTGCAGATTTCAACTAATAAACTTCTTCTATCAGTTTTATCAAAAAAAAAAAAAATGTTGGCAATATTTGGCTGTAAGACTTCTATTATTATTGAATAATAAAGAGCAAGATTTTCTCCTGGTTACTATTATTTAGCCTTTATAAGCTAAAGTTATATCTGATAAATAGTTTTTTAAATGCTATTATGGTTAAAGATATCTTCATAATTTTCACAAATTAATTAATGATCACACCTTATACAATAATCTAAATTAATAAAGAAATACATTTTTTATTATTTAGAGTATTAAGAATGTTTGTTTTCCTCAATAGCTTTAATTTGGTTATTCCTACACCTTATTCCCAGTATTATAATGCTATATGCTTCTAAGAAAGTCTTTTGGATCTGCACATTAGTATTAATTCAGATTCAGTTTATGCTGCTGAAATATATTTGTTTAAACAGATTTTGACCTACATATATTATGTTAATATGCTTGGTGATTAACTTAGTTAAATGTGAGTACTGAAAATATTATTCTTATGGTACCACTAATTTCCAAAATGAGTAAAATATTGGAGACCATTTCTGAATGATCAGTTCTAATTATTTGACAGAGTATTAGGAACATTATTACACCAATGTTTGTCTGAATGTTTATGATAGTAGCATTTTAATTATAATTTTATGTTAAATTTGATAAGAAAAGTTTATTCACAAAAAACTCAGTGCAAATATTAGCTTAAGTAATTCACTCTAGCTTTTAACTTAGATCTGACTTATGAATACAGATATTAAAAAACTCACAACTGTTGGTGATAATGTGTATTATATTTTTAGCTTACATGTGCATAAGTGAATAATATATATTTGTTAATCATCCATTCACTATTTTTAATATGTAATTAAACACAATATAATAAATGTAGAACATAAAATTTATGTATGTTATTATAGTTAATTCCAATATTGTTGAAAAGTATGCAATAAAAAGATGAATTCATTTTATGTAAAAACTATTTATTTATTTTTTATTTCTTTATCAAATACTAATATTTTAATGTTTTTATTTAATATTCAGTTATATTGCTCATTACATTTTGTTAGCAGGATCAACTTACAGTGTTCATGTTAAATTATAGATAAATAAAAGTTTGAAATATTTCATAATTTATAAATTTACATGACAAAACGAATGTCTAAATCTTAAGTAGAACTGAATGAAATAATTTTTGATGTGAGGATTGGATATAAAGACTACACAATGTCTGCCAGTTATACTGAGAACATTTTTAATTAAGATAAGCAACAAAACATTACATAATCAAAAGATGCCAGATGATAGAACTTAAATAAATTTTATCCAGTTCTGTCTCAGCCAAATGTTCCTAGACTAGTTTCTAACTTATGGCTTTCATCAGTGAGGAGCTTTGGGATTTTTGAACCTTTTGAATATAATGCAGTTTTCCTCTCCTCTAGAAACAATGATACCTAAGATTATTAAAAAACTGAGATTATAATAAACTGAACTAGTTTCAATTTTATATAACTATGCAAGCAAATTAATTTAAATTGAAAAAAAAAAGTTTTTTTTCAATTTCCAAATTTCCAAAAGTTCTTTACTAATGAAAGACATAAGTTGAATATTGGATGAAATAACACTGAATAAAAAATTTATTTAGCACTACTATCTGCCATCTATTGATTACTAAAATTTACACAACATGGCAAAAATGTAATGAGATTGGGGACATTTTTTTTATTACATTCTTATTCTAATAGGTTTATAGCTACTAGCTCATTTTGCTTGTTACAAAAAACTATTCTAAAGTAAACTGTTTACAAAAATAATTATATTCATTATGCTATTTATATAATTATATATTTTGATAAAATATGGTTAATATAGTAGGCACTTCTACAATCATATATGCATATGCATTATTTTATTTTTTATATTTTGGCTTTTAACAAGCTTTCTGATGATAAAGGAAAAACTAACAGCCTTTGTTTGTTATATATTAATATTTTAATATAATAATAAATAGCAATTAGCTTAACATATTGCTAGAAGAGATGATAATATATAGATAGTTGAATTCTTAAACTGCATCTTAAGAGATCGTAAAAGATTCATAAAGTGACTACATATGAAATGGATAATAATTGAAAATAATGGTGATAATAACATATCCAAACATATTATTAGAAAGAAGTTTATTTCCTTGCAGTTTCTGGTTTACTTTTTTTTATTAATAGAGTAAATAAAAACTAATGCAAAGGTATATATTAGTAATTATAATAAAATATATTTAGATAAATTTACAGCTTCAGTTCTTTGTTTTTTAATGATAATCTATGTTTATTTTATATTTTGTTGTTATTGTTTAGTGTGGAGATTTGTAGATATGGGGCTTTACTTTTAGGATACTTTATTTGTATGGATTTTTACTCATTACGATTTTATTTCTCTGTTTTATTATATATTTTTGTCAGAGGTTTTGTTTATTGAGATTAGAAAGTCTATATATATATGAAAAATATCTACATATATTAATGATAATGTATACTTTAAACCTAAATTTTATTACTTATTTTATTATCTAAAAACTTTATCTATTCACAAATCTTGTTATGAAATGAAGAATATTTGAATAATTTAAACAACTTATTGCAGAATATACTGGATTTCAGATTCCAAGTGAGAAATTTTAAGTTTGTTTAGTAAAATATATGTATAGATGAATACAACTTGAAAAAAATACAATATTCATTTAAATTCTTATATAGCTTTTTTAGTTTTTTTTCTTCATTTTTCATACGTTATTTATTACTCTAATATAAATTAGGTTCAGAAGACTATAATTTATGTATTATCAATAATATGAATATCACTTGTAAGATTTCAGAAATGATAGCTAAAAAATAGCTTAAATATTTACATAAGTTAGAATTTAGTTATTTCTGTTTTAATAAAGGCACTTTTTAAAATTATTATTATTAATTGTTGGACTGCTAATTATCATTTTTATATCCTAAATATCTTTTTAATCATTCAGGTCTTAGAAAGAATATAAATTTTTTTAACATAACTATTAAAGGTTATCTTTTGAACTTATTTATAGTAACAATTTTATTAGTAAAGAAATAATTTTAAATCATAAAAACATTATAGAATTGTTAATTTTATCCTAAAGCAAAATTCCAATTAGAGTATTGTTTAACCACATTTTTCCATTTAAGTATTGAAAATTAAAAGATTGCTGTTCAAAATAAATGGCTGCTTTTTCTGCTTGTTTTATTCTTACTAAAATAGCAATCTGGTGATTTTTCGATTTCAATGTGTTTTTTTTATAATTATTACTATTTTTACAAAACTATACTTATTATTAAAATGAAATTCACTAATGTATATTTTGCTTTTGTTTATAACATCTGACCCAATATGTAAATTCAATATAATACATTTGTTTATTTTTATATTCCTAAATTTTTCATTATTCTGAGAAAAGTTTTATTATTATTATTTTTTATTAATTTAACATGTCCTAAACATTTTAACTAAATAATATGGCAGTTAGGTTGGGAAAGTATTAAAATAATATATACAAAAAAAAAAGTCTTGTCTTAGCGCAATTTATATTTTACACTTTAGAACGATTAGCCACAAAGTTTAAGCTGTTTAATCATTTCAATACATAAATGGTATTTTTTCACATCTTCAATATAAAGTATGATATCCTCTTAAAACTGTTCACTCATCATATAGTCAACAAGAGTAACTTCTTGACTCTATTGCCATAAAGTATTAAGCAATCTTCCTGTCACATGGAATTTTAATGTATTACTTCTCAATAAATCGTATGAAATTCATTTTGAGAATATATATATCTATGAATAATAAACATATGTCTATGGTTTTAGTACTCTGTATGCTTTGGTACAATATGGCAGATGTTGGAGTTCAGGATTCATGGATTGCAGTTTAGCTCTGCTTTAGCTCCATAAGAACTCCCAATAAAAACAAAAAAAAAACATTGATTTATTATTTTTTAAAGACATTTTTTAATAATTTTTTTTTTAGCGAATTTCCATATATTTTAGTTTAAAAAGAATTATTTATTTAAAAATTAATAAATGTTTTCAGAAAATAAAGAGCTAAATAATTATATCTAAATGACAAGTATTTATTTATTTTGACTTCTGATCTTTAGTTATAAGTCAATTATTTTATATAGCGCGATGTTTTTTATAAACAATAATATTTAAACAGCATTAAACTGTTGCACAGGCGCTTTGGATTTTAAATATAAAATGAATGAATACTAACACTTCAACCACATGATAAAGTCTTTGCAAAAGATAGAATGGCGTAAAAGTAATTTAAAGTGATTATTTAATATCTTCATGCTTTCACTTTCAAACACTTAAGATTCGCCCATACAAAAGCGTTTGGGTTCGAAAAGATAGATGGCCATTCTATCTTTTCCAAAGACTTTATCATGTGGTTGAAGTGTTAGTATTCATTCATTTTATATTTAAAATCCAATGCGCATGTGCAACAGTTTAATGCTGTTTAAATGTTATTGATCTTTAGTTATGTTTCATTTTATCCCCTTAACATGAATTTCCATTTACTAGGTCAATCTTATGGCCTTACGGCATTCATTAAGTCTATAAATTACTACAAGGAGTAATTAATTCTGATTAGTGCTTTTAAAAAATAAGGATCAGTATTCAATTAGACTTTGCAGTATATTTTTTGGGAAAAAAACAATAGGAAAGTTTTATATCGGATTAGCTTTCAACAAAATATGCTAATAGTCCATGTTAACACATGTAAAAAGAACTATCTCTATTCAACAAGATTGACATCTAATTACAAATACCGGTTGTTCACACCTTCGTGAAATAGAAATCTTATATTTGTTAACATTAATTCTATATGAGCTCAGACTAGTTTTCTAAAGTTTTTATATTCATGTTTTTTCGAGTAAAGGGAGTTTTTGATCATATGTTTATGGACGTGTGATTTCTGTGATCATTCTAATCCATCCCAATTGATTAAATGGTTTTCATGAACCAGTCGCTGCTGGTATATATTACAACATATATATTACACGGGACAGAGCATATTTCTTGAAGTATATATATATATCTTGATGGTTATATAACAATCGATCCATAATACTATATACCGTACAATTTATTCATAATTTTTCTATTATATTTATCGAAATAAAATAATAATATAATTGTAATAGTTGAATTAACGTAGTTCATAATAAACCCAAATTAAATTTCACGTGATAAAAATTATGTTTACCAGTGTAAAATCAGTCAGCTGTGTCTGTGTATATATACGATTAAAATGATGGAAAGTCTTCAACTTTGAATAACAGTTTTTAAAAGCGTAGTTGAAAAATAAAAATAATGCCATTAAACTATCTTACCTGCTTTCTAAACGCATTTAAATGATTTTGACCCAAGTTTGAAAATGGTGCCAATATTTACTTCCCAAGGGTCAAAAGATATTAATCTTTTGAAATTCCACAAGGCAAAACAGACCTAAAGAGCAAAATACTCCTTTGATTTTGACCTCCAGCAGATCTCCTTTCCTTAGTCTGCCTGTGCTAGCATGTTTACTTTTTTTTTTTTTTGTTTCAGGATGGAGACTCTAAATCCATTTTGACCACATAAAAAAAAAGTCTTCTCTGTTTGAAGGAAAAATATGTTTTTAACTAAAAAAAAAAAATATCTTAATGATTTTATTTTTAAAATATTTTGTTGTTGTTTTATAAATTGAATCAGTTATATGCAGCGTATATATTTTTATTTCATAGAATCATTACTATTCTAGAATTAAGTACTAAACATATAAAAAGAACATTTTCGTGTGTGTCTGTGTTGTATATGTATCTATTATGCAAGTGCTTATGGAAAAGCATTGTAATTTACGAATTCAATTTTTTTTATTTGTGTTTACTGTTTTATTATAATATATTTTATATTCAAACCAGCACTAAGAGCAATCGCATGATCAGATTCTGGAGCGATCATTTTAGCAAAGTAATACACGTAATAAAAGACAAAAAATTGAATTAATTTATTCTTTAATAAAACGTGTTTTTTTTAAATGTTATTAGTAAATATACACACAGAAACAATAAACTGGTCTGCAGTGTAGGTTTGTTCCTTTTCCTCACAACCCTTAAATGTTTCATCACTTAATGTTATGCTGCTGGCTAAGGTAAAATACAAGTCATTTCAATACATATATTATTGTAATATTTATCATAAAAATATTAAAAATAAATAAATGGCATTAGAATTCTTTTAAACTGGTAGAATTGAAGCCAAATTTTAAGAGAATAAAAAATTCTAAGGCAAGAAAAAGAAACGGATTATTATAAACTAAAGATATATATAAATCTTTTTGTATGCAGCTGCATCACACAAAATAACAAAAAGGGCCTCTCATTAGCAATATGATGATTAATAAAAGAGAAAAAATAGAAATTGTAAATTCTGTACTAGGTAAAACTAAAATATAGAAAACTTATCAAAAATTGAGATGTGTAACAGTCAAAAGTAGACAAATGTGAATGGAAGAGAAACATAATGAGATGAAAAGTTACATATTAATTGTATATCTTATATTGGTTGAAAGAATGTCTTAATAAATCCTCTTTGGTGATAGTAAAACAATAAAATGAGATAAATAATATGAAATAGGTTATGTAGTATTGAATAAAAAATATAAAAACTATAACAGAGATGAAGTCAGGAAAAGAACAAACAATTAACTGCTGAAATTCTATTTGTATTACTGAAAGGTTGGGAGATTTTCAATAATTGATTAAATCATGAGTGTATCCATTAGCTTTCCCACTCCTCACCCCCAGAAATTATGATTCTATTAGAGAAAAAGTCTAAACTGTACAATGGAAAGATTTTAGAAGAATAAATTTCATCTTATGTACAGTTAATACATTATTGAAAGCACTGAATACACAGACATTTATAAGAGATTAGATAAATATATTCCAAACTACACTTCATATTTAAAAGAAAAGAGATTTAAATAAGTGTACAGCAGAGTGGGGGATAAAAAAAAAACAATGTTGATATTATTTTACTAATATGAATACATTTTATGTTAGAGCAAATTAGAAATAACATTTGAAAAATTTGTGAGGAGACATGGGTATTCTCTACTGTTTGTTTATTATTTATTTGAATGAGTTTTTTTTCATGAACATGTTTTAATATAGGTGTCATATAAATTAGCATTCCTGGTAGGTAGGTTCTCTAAATTAATTTTGTTAGAGACATGCCAGTACTTGCAATTATTGTTAGAGTTTAGCAAAATGTTTATTAAAATTATTGAAGTTTGTAGAAGATTTGGATTGAAAATCTATACATCTAATCCTAAAACAATGATTATAAATGAAAGTGAAAGAAAATTAAGTATGGCATTTGTACAGAAAGTTTTAGCAGAAGTTATTGCATTTACTTATTTAAGAAGTTGATTAATGATTAAAATAGTAATGAAGACATTAGAAAAAAAAACTCCAATGGTTAAACAAACTTTTGATAAGATTAAAAAATTATTATGTAGTCTGTTAAAATTGAAATTAAATAAAAATCAAAGTGAATATTTTGTTAACTAATGTATACATATTAAATGAGATTTTTTTTTTTTTTAAGTTATGCTTAATCAATTAAAAACTCTGTACAAATATAGAGTAATAATATTCAATAAAGATACATATTTAAACTTTTATATACTGATAATTGTAACTTTAAAAAAGTAAAAACTTTTACATCCATAAACTTCAATATTTATGTATGTATAACACACACACACACACAACATTTTAATGATATAATGGGTTCATTAAAACTTATGTTGCTCTAAAATTGGAATGTTACAATAAATTATAGAAAAAGAATGAAAAACTATTGCCACTTGGTTGTCTTAGTACATTTATTGCATTATTACTCCACTTATCTTCAGTTAGATTTCTGATATATCAAATATTAATCACAGAATTTTTAAAAGCAGATTATTTCAATAGTAATTATGATTCAAAAAAATATTAAATGTGTTTTTAATATGATTCTTCAAATGCTTGTAAGTTTATGACTGTTGTTCATTTAATTTAAACTATTATTTTAATTTCTAGCTGTCACCAAATTTATTTAATCTATTATTTATCAGTTTCAATCTAGGTTGCTATTTTGAAGTTTATTTTATTTTTATATAAATTCTGTATACATTTGTAATTATTTAATTTTTATATATTTTCAGTATTTTCAGTGCATACTAAATTTGATTTTTTTTTTTTTACCAACAATATCGATCTAACGTTGGGGTAGGAGAGAGGTGAAATTAAAATGTTGAAAATCAAATATTTTACCTATTAAAGAAAATTCTAACTTTTTTAATCAGTAGTGATTTATTGTAAGATTATATTATCTTAGGAAAGATTGATACATTAGAAAAATCTTATGAAGTAACTTTTTTTCCATCTTATATCTTCTTTATGCACTGATAAAAGTATAAAACAATTAAATAAAAAATAAGATGGATTTATTTAATTAGAGATATCTTATCTTCAATGAAACAGAAAACAGAAGTTTATGAAGGCTGAAATATAATTAAAGATGATTTATAAATATATGTTGAAAAGGTATATCTCATCATTTTCAATACATTTGCAGTTGAAGATTTCTTGAAGTTTCTTTGATATACAGTTATTCACATCATTTCAGTAAACTTTCTTATCTCACCCATTCATCTCATATATAATCTTTTTTTATTTTTTTTATAATCCCTTATGATCCCATTTAAGACTTTAACATTTATTTTATTATTATTTTTTTTCTAGCATCATCTTCAAACCAGATATATTACACTTTTTAGTTTTTTTCTATGACGTCCATAATCCTGTTTGTTGTTCCATCTAAGCATGTAACTTTTAATTTTCCTTTGTTACTCCCAACATGTATTTCTCTATTCTTCATACTTTTTTATATGATTTTAAATTGTTAAATGGCATTTCTATTACATTTCATATATACAGACACTGATAAAACACACACATACATGGTTTCTAATTATTAGGTTACTTTTATCAAAACCACTCCAAATTATTAATTCTATAATCACATCTATTATGTTTTTATTTACATTAATAATATGTCCAAGATAATTTTAAATTCATTTGCAATTTTTTTTTAATTCATTGAAGTGTTTTTGAAAATTAAAGTTATTAACTGACAATATGCTCTTTAATTTTGCATTAACAGTATATCCTGTATTCCTTGTACCAAATATTTTTAGTCTTAAAATACAATTTTTTTGCTTATGAAAATATAATACAATTCTGAAATATCTTTATTTAGATGTTTTTATGCTGACTCCCACTTTGGATTTTTTTTTTTTAAATTTATATAATATACAGATTTTTTTCTTTTTCAGAGTCAGAAGACTGTCTTTTTTTCTGCCTTTTATATTCAAATTTATCTATAGTATATTGATCTTTCAATTGCATGGTTTGACCAATATAAAATTATTTTATTTCATTAAAATGAAAAAAATGGGACATAAATCTGAATTATCTGCATTTTGCTATTTACAATAACTAATCTTTCATCTCTATCTGATATTTTATCAATGTCTTCATAATATTATTCTTCTATATTATTTATAATAAATCTCACTTCACTTGTGTTTTGTATCTTGATTATAACTTACATGTCTACTGTTTAAATGAATTGTCACTTCATCTTCTTTTGAACTTTTAATATTTTACAATGTTCCATTTAATATGAGACAATTTTTTATAATTAGTGCCATCATTCATGCTTGAAAGTGATCTGCAGTTTATAAATAGCTATATAAAATTATTTGCCAAATGACAATCTGGAAATTCTTAGCACCCTTTGCTATCAGTTACCAGTCACTGTCTTCACTGGAAACTTTACAATCTCCATAATATTAACTATAATTGGTCTTTTTCTGCCATATTTGCAAATAAAAATAAGAGTGACCATTCATACACATATTCATTCTGCCTTCAAGAAAAGCTGGTATATCAATTAAGAATTATAAGACACCTGAAAAAGTAGATAAAACTTTTTTAAGCCCAGAAGTGAAATAATAAATAATGCATATAGGTGAGCAGCCCATCCATCCTTGTTTATTTTATGAACAATTTCAGAGCAATATCTTTAATGATCTGAATATATAAAGTGGACATTAGGAAAATTATACAATTTTTTTTTTTTTAAAAAGTCAAAATAAAATTCAAATTTGCCTCTGTTTTCAGTTATTAAAAATTTCTTTTTTTGCAAACTACTGTAATATCACTATAATGGCTGGTATTTATACAATTAATAATTTTAATATTAAATTTACAAATTTATTCATTTCAATTAGATAAAATTATATTTATATACAACGTATAGCCATCCATTTATTATTTTATTAGCATAAGTATTTAATTAAAATTATTATTATAATGCAAAAAAATAAACAGTTTTTAGATTTATCATTTTAAAGATCAAATGTATTCGGAGTTTAGTATTAACATGTTGTATAACTTGTACGATGGAGTTCTTCACATGCCGACAATCATTTCTGCTTGCTAGATTTCTCATTTTCTTGACTATTTGTGACCTTTAACCTTAGTTGTAATGGGTCAAGGGTCACAGTTGCCCTTCCCCACCCCACTTGACCATAAACTTAATCCAAGGTCAGTTTAATCCAGCAAGAGTGTGAAATGCTGTAATGATAATTTAGACCGATTTAACAGACTTTATGGCTTAAAGTACTGATTAAAAAAAAAGACAAATGATACGGTGATGGTTAAAATTTTATTACATACTTAGCCACATTGTTCACATTATAAAATTATATAGGTATTTTAATTGTAGTGCTCGTATAAATTATTTTTTATTAGAAATAAATAAATAACTCGCCATTTAGCAATAGTATAACTTTAGAATTTACGAACTAAATGAAAATGACTAATTTTTAATGATTATTTAAAATGTAAAGAAAAAAAACACCTAATATAATTTTTTGTCTTAAATATATTTTTTCAGAAAAGATTTAGAATCTGTTTGTATATGCTTCATTAGATAATAGTCGTAAAAGGTCTCATTGTTTCTCACTTTTAATAGTATGCTATATTTTTTTCTTCATGAAAGAAAATGACTTTATTAGGAGGAGATAGTTCAAGATTTAAATCCATGATCTTATATTAAATAATTAGCCATTGCTTATATTAAAAAGTATATTTATGTGGATTGAATGAATGATAACTGGAGTTATATCATATATATTTCTACATATTATTATGCTCATAATCTAGAATTTTGAATCCTGATGAAATTTGAAATCTTTTCTAGTAAATTAGGATTTATAAAAAAATCCTATATTTTTTTAAAAGTAAACAATTGGTATTTCTTCTTAGCTGAAGAATGATGGCCCCAGTTTAATATAAGATAGAATGGATGTGCTACTTATATTATTTTATCCCTGTCAATAAATCCAGAAATAGGTTGATATGAGTCACCACTATTAATTAATTGTGACTACCAATGATTTATATTAACAGGACTTCAAATAAATTGATGTTAGTTACTATTCAATAACAGAACTATTTAAGTGCAGGTTAATGGAAATTTGACTATACGACATAGTCATACTTTGAAAAGCAATATACCCAGATAGCAACAAGAGTAACATGTTTAGCAATAAACCATAATTCTGTAGGCACTTTAGGTGTTAAATTTTTATTTAATGATGGTGTAGCTACAGTAATAATTCAGCTATTATTCACTAAAAAAAAACGATTATTTTAATAAGTAACTTTTATGATGAATCATCAATTGTGACAGCTGGTAACTCTAATATATAATGGCAGTACTGTTAGAAGTTGTGAACTCTTGCAAGGTAATCCCATAATTATAAGGCATACAATCCACATGACTGACATTTTAAAAAAGCTTTCTTTGAATCAACTTCACATCCAAAATTTTTTATATGTCAAGAATGC
Source organism: Epiperipatus broadwayi (assembly GCA_028023455.1). Taxonomy (NCBI): domain Eukaryota; kingdom Metazoa; phylum Onychophora; class Udeonychophora; order Euonychophora; family Peripatidae; genus Epiperipatus; species Epiperipatus broadwayi. The sequence continues at coordinate 4,377,388 of JAQFVV010012428.1, read as the reverse complement.
ATCTGGTAATATCCTTGTAAAAACTACAGTAATATTAAATAAATTTGAAATATTCCACAAACCCAAGACATGATAGAAATCTTTGCAGTGTCATATCTAAATACACTGGACATTATGTGGTCATGTAAGTTTCAGTCTAAGAACAATTGGCTTTCTGTTTGTCTATCTGATAAATTATTTTAGATATTACAATAATATTAGTAGTATATTATTACTTTATGAATGGTGAGGTTTGCCTCATTTATTTCATTCTCACTAACTGAGCAATTTCAATATCAAACAATATATTTCAATATTATAATAAATATTATGTTTCAAAAGGCACTTTATTAACTCAGAAATTTTACATTGTTTGCATTTGTTTTTATATAAGTTTGCATTGAATTATTTGGTATTATTACATATATTAATTTATGGGATTACATATGTTAATGGGGGACTATTTAACAGGTGTTCCAGAAATGGATATTTCAATTGAAAAAACATTGTCCATTATTTACTAGTTAATTCATTACTTACAACATTGATGGCTCTTTTAACAGATATTAAAACAAAATTATGTTTACTTTCTTCACAATTTTTTGGTTATGATGTTTAGTTATTTTATCCTCTTTATACAAAAAAATTAATATGCCTATCTACTTTCATTTTAATAATTTGTTTTATAACACTGAAATATATTTAGACAATACAAATGATTTATGACATTATTTTGAAATGCAATATCTTTTATCCCATAATTAATTGAAATATACAAGTATTTTGTGTGTGTGTGTGTTAATTAATTAAAAATCGCATAAATATATAAATTTTTCATGTTATTTTATTTATGTTTTTTATAGAAATCTATGGAAATGTATGATGTTATATAGAAGGTTTGATGAAGTAAAGCTAATCTTTCTAAGATAGATGTTTTTGTCAAACCTAACTTCATCAGCTATTCATAAGTTGAGATTATATCAAACACAAATGCCTCAACTTTTATTTCAATAGACTGACAATGCTCAATTTGATATTAAAGTTTGAATGTGAATTTTAGCAGTAATTTTGATGTAATCTCAACTAGTCTTCTAAGCAGCTGACATCATTTGTTTAACAGAAACAAACATTTTTAAGCACAGATTGCTCAATATAAGATGATGTGCTTAAAAATTTCCAAAGATAGGGTAAATAAAATTGCATTAGTCAATTAGGTATGTATATAGTATTTAATAGTTACTTGTTTAAAATGTTTATTTGAAGTAAATATTATTTAAAAATAAATTGAATTATAAGATCTGCTTTGTTAATTAACATTAAGTTGATATGTAAGAGAATTTAGTTACATTGCCTTTAAAATTCATGTTCAACTTTAATATCTAATTGCACATTCTATCTCTAGTTAAGCAGAAATTGTGTTGATGTGTTTTCAACTGGTGTTTGGAGTAACTGATGAAATTACATTTAATTAACAGAAACATATATCCGGTAAGTGGGTAGTTAATTTTTCATCAAATAGTACCATCAATAAAATCGTGTTAATAGATTATATATTAATAAATCACTAATCAAAATCAAATTAAAAAAAATTGCTACTAATGATTCACAACTACAAAGTAACATAACCAATAGCAAACATGTATTATATTAGTTGTATTTATATATTGAACTATTTCCATCATTTGATATGAGTATTGAATGTCTTTAGAAAAATTTAACTTTATTTAAATATTCAAAATACATTCAACTGTTAGTAATAGCATATAGGTTAGTATATTCATAAATGTTTCAAGACGTATTATTATCCATTCTTCTTCAGGTGTTTCTGACATGAGCAGTGACAGTACTAGCTTGGGAGTCAAACCTAGATCCTTATATTATTGACTATTGAATTTTAAGATAATGCTCTAACCAACTGAATCATCCTGCCAAAGGTTATGAGGATCTTCTTGAATTCTCTATTTTTTTCTAAGAGCAAAGTTGATTAGTGTTTTCCATACATTATGTATAGTCACACTAGGATGACTTATGGGATTGTTTGTCATTGTCATGTGAGCAGCTTCTTTAAATTTTTTCTTTGTATCTTTTCTTCTCTATACAAAATTTTTGGATTTTTACCAATTGAATATATGCAATTGGTACCTACATAGTCTGCTATGAAAGATACATCTGTTCTCTCTCTTCTAAGCAACAGTTTGTGTTTTTGCAAATGCTTTTCCATGGGATGACTGGTCTCACCAATATACATTCTTTCATATTCAGATGATATTTCATAAATGCAGTTTTGTTTCAGCATTTCAAGTTTATGCTTTGTAGATGTTAGAATTCCTCCTAGTGTGGTATGGCTCTGGAAAGCTGTTCTGATGTTATACTGATTGCAGATTATTCTCAATTTGTCTGATATTTTGGTAAATATGGGTATACTACAATTCAAATACTTTTTTTTTTTTTTGATGGTTTTTTTATTATCTTTTTATGGTTTTCTTAATAACAGCTGTGGATAACTATTTTTCATAAGAATTTGTTCTATATAGATCTTTTCTTTTTTTAAATCACTGGTTTCTGAACAAACATCTTTTGCTTTGTACTTTAGTGATAATATAACTCCATGTTTGTGTTTCTGGTGTGATTGGATGTATAGGCTAAGTATTTTTCTGTATGTGTGGATTTTCTGTAAACTGTAGTTTGATTCTGCCATGAGGGAGTCTATCCAATCACAACAGAATATTGGTGAGACCAGTTGTCCCATTGAAAGGCACATGCAAGAACACAAACTGATGATTAGAAAAGAGAAAGCAGATGTGTTTAAAAGTAGCAGACCATGTATATACTAATGTGTTCAATTGGGAAAATACACAAATATTGGATAGAGAAGAAAAGGTACAGAGAAGAAAATTAAAAAAGCTGCTCACATGACAATGTTAAACAATCCCACAAGTCAATCTAGTGTGACTATACATAATGTATTGAAACCACTAATCAACTTTGCTTTTAGAAAAAAGTGAAGAAATCAGGAGAAACCTCAGAGATAAGTATATGAAATTTCTATTAACTGTTGCCTTTGGAGCAATTGCTCAGTTGGTTAGAGCATTGCCTTAAAATTCAATAATCAAAAATATAAAAGTCCAGATTCAATTTCCATTCTAGTACTGTCACTGGTCAGTCCAGTAACACCTGAAGAAGAGGGAATAATAACACCTCTTGAAACATTGTGCATATACTAATCTGTGCGCTATTACTAATAGTTGAATGTACTTGGAATATTTAAATAAAAGTTAATTTTTTCTAAAGACATTCAATATTCATATTAGATGTTGGAAAAAATCCAATATATAAATACAACTAAAACACCATCATCACAAACCTTTAGGAAAACATATTACCTTACTACAATTGTATTAATTTCTACTTGATAAATGTACCTTGTCAGGGAAACCATTGGTAGAGATTTTTTTAAATTTAATTTTGGATAATGCTTTAATTGTGAATTGATGTATTTAGTTAATTACACTGACTGCTTAATTTTTGGATTTTGTATAAGAACATCATGCATGTTTATTACAATATTCTGATTGAGAATAATATTATTTTAATTTCATAACTTTTAAACAAATATAAATATCGGCAAATCAAATCATTAAAGTAACAAATATAGGTCAGAAATTTTTATATGACTTAATTGTGATAAAAATTATATGAAAATATGGAATTAAAATATTATTAACTTTCTTTTTGTTGCTGTATCAATGAGTGCACATGATTTATTATATATTTTTTATGACTATATGAGTTATTTTTTATTATCTACCTATATGAAAATAAAGATGAAAGCTTAGCACTTATAAGAATATGATATCTTCTTCATTAGTGGTGAAAACTCCACTTTACTGCAATCATATTTCTTTTTTGTTTTTACTATCAGATATTAAGCCTTATCTGAAAAATTTAGATTAACATGGATTTTTTTTTTAGGTTGTTATTATAGCTAAATATTTCTTACCAAGCAATATTACATGGGTAACTGAGTTAATTATGCGCCTTTAAACACAAAGAAAACAAATAGTTGTGATTTGAAGTAATTTCTAATATTCATCTAGTGCAGACATAGCAAGTGCATATCATTATGCTTAGATTAATGAATAATGCATATATAAAAAGATATTTTATTTCACTATAAAGGGCAGATTATTTTGGAGAGGATTTTTCCTATTGTAGATCATTTAAAAAATCTTATCATTTTATTTACATATATATGTAATTGTACATAATGGAATGATAGGAAGTGTCATTACAGGTGAAAAATCTGAGACATTTGAAATAAAAACTGGTGTTAAAGAAAGATGTGGCTCCAACATTGTTTTCAAGTTTTATGACAGTGATCTTTGCAATTGTTTATATGCTGCTTAATCAGACAGGGATTAGGATATAATATAGATTTGATGATGGAATTTTTAATTTGAATCAATTAAAAGCAAAAATAATAAGTTTTTCTACCTGCATTCTGGATTTGCAATATATTGATGATGTGCTATTTTAGCATTTTAAAAGACAATTTACAAAATGTTCTTAATGATTTGAATGCAACTTATAAAGATTGTGGTTTATTAATTAATATTAAGAAACTCTAAATTCTTTATCAGCCAATAATGGAAGAAAAATCAACAACTTGCAGCTTGGGTGGCTATCAATTTGAAAATGTAATTTTGTAAGTAGAAATGTGAACTTAGATGTTGAGATCCAAGACAAACTCCAATTTTCTGTTGCTGCTTTTAAGAAGAAATTAAAAGACAAGTCATTTCATCATAGGAAAATAACTGCTACAATTAAATTAGCTCTATATAGAGCTGGTAATTTATCTAATTTATTGTGTGAAGGTAAAACTTGCACATACTATAGCTACAATATTAGGGATGTTCTATAAAATTTTAAAAACAATGGCAGGATTATAAAAACAATCAATTTGTTTTTCAGTTTGCTAGATGTGACACTAATGAGTCCACTATTCTAAAATCACACCTTCATTGAATTGAACATCTAAAACAAATGAACAATAGATGACTTCCTAAAAGGATGCTTTATGGTTAATTTGAGCATGACTTTCAAAGGAGTAGTAGAATACCCTGTCTATGTTATAAGGATTATTTCAAAAATTTCTAAAGAAGTGCAATGTCAATTGGTTTCATTGGAAAGATATGACAGACATCAGAATACATTGGAGAGCTGCAATTAGACATGGCGTTCAAACATTTCACACAAAAAATATTTTACTAAAAAAACTAAAAGACATTATTGCAAATATTAAATAAACAAAATAATAAAACAGCACATTCAATCATCATCATCATCAATCATTATCAATCCACTGCAGGATGAAGGTCTCTCCAAGTTCAATCCATTTTTTTCTATCTTTAGCTTCTCTTCTCCACATCACCCCTGCACACTTTCTTATTTCATCCATCCATCTCACATGTGGTCTCTTTCTGGGTCTTTTACAATCTCTTGGATTCCAGTTTAAAATTTCAATTGTTCATCTATTATCATCTCTTCTAACAATGTGTCCAGCCCAACTCCACTTTAATCTTTTAATTTTTTTAATGAGGTCAGTAATACCCGTTTGTTCTCTTATCCATACCTTGCATTTTTGATCCCTTCTTGTTACTCCCAACATGCATCTCTCCATACTTTTTTGAATGGTCTGAAGTCTCTGTATTGCTCTGTATTGTCCAAGTCTCAGATCCATAAGTAAGCATGGGCAAAACACATTTATTAAAAACCTTCCTTTTCAAACACATAGGTATATTTCCTTTTAGTATCAAGTTATTTCTACCAAAAGCACTCCAACAAAGTTTAATTCTATGATTAATTTCATCCATTATATTTCCATCTGTATTAATAATCTGACCAAGATAATTGTAACTGTTAACTTCTTCTAACTCATCATAATCAATCTTTATTTTCATATTTTGAGAAAATCTATTAAACATTACTTTAGTCTTTTTAACATTTATCTTTAGTCCTACTTTCCTACTTTCATTTGATAACTCCTGCAACATTTCCTATAGCTCTAAAGCATTATTTGAAAAAACAACTACATCATCTGCAAAATCTAAATGACTTAAATAATCTCCATTTACTTTCATTCCTTTAGCTTCCCATTTTAACACACAAAATACTTTTTGCAGTACTGCTGTAAAAAGTTTTGGAGATATGGACACCCTGTCTTACACCATTTTCAATGTTGATTTTTCTAATATTATTATGTAATCTAATTGTTGCTGTTGCATTTTTATAAATATTCTTTAAAATATGACAATATCCTGGATCTACACCTTGATGATCCAATGCTTTAATCACTGAAGAAATGTTTATAGAATCAAATGCCTTTTCATAGTCTACAAATCCTAAGCATAATGGCAACTCATATTAATTTGTCCTTTCTATAATTTCTCTCAATATATGGATATGATCTACTATACTAAAACCACTTTTAAATCCAGCTTGTTCTCTTGGTTGGTGGAAATCCAGTGTTTTCTGTAGATGAGTTGTAATTATCTTAGTAAAAATTTTGTATAAAACTGATAAAAGACTGATAGGTCTGTAATTTCTAATATTTTCTTTATTACCTTTTTTAAATATTAATATCATTACTGCATTCTTCCAATCATCTGGTACATATTTATCATTTAGACATTTGGTATATAATTTTTCTAAAATTTTTTCTATTTCTTCACCTGCTTCTTTTAATATATCAATTATAATTCCATCATTACCTGGAGCCTTCCCTTTCTTCATAAATTTAATTGCATGTCTCACTTTCTCATTCAAAATTCTGGGCAATTCAGAAGATATAATAGGTATAGGAAGCACTTATTCTTTATTACTATATAATTTTTGATAGAAGTCCTCTACACATTTCATGATGTCATCTCTCTTTTTAGTAATAATGCCATCTTTTTTTCTTATTGCAGATATAAATTTCATACCAATACCAAAATGTTGTTTTACATGCTTTAGACTTTTATTCTCTTCTACAGCTTTCCTTGCTAGTTCACAATTATACTTTCTTATATCATTTTCAACTCTTTTCCATACCATTTTACAAAATTCGAGATATTCAATCTTTTTTAATGCATCATTGTTGTATATCCTCATATTCCTTCTTTTCTTCATAAATTCTCTAGTCTCAGTAGAAATTTTATTGGTCAATTGCTGCTTTTTTTTACCAGCTATCTTTGTTGCAGTTTTTAAAAGTGTATCGCTTATTTTCCTATTAATGTCATTCAAATCTGAATCATGTTCAAAATCTACTAATACTTGAAACCGATTTGTAAGTTCTAATTTAAATTCATTAGAATGTTTCTGAAGATTAGGAATATCAACTGTAAATATTGTTTTTCTTAATAATTTTTGTCTCTCTAGTTTTGCATTAACATGTATCTTACATCTTACTAATCAATGATCACTTCCTGTGTTAAATTTATTAAGAACATTATAATCTTGAAATATATATTTTCTGTTAGTCAAAATATAATCCACTTCTGCTGTACCTTCATTTGGATGCTTCCATGTCCATTTCCTTTTAACATTTTTCTCAAAAAAAGAATTCATAATATAAAGTTTTTATTTTTCTGCAAACTCCACAAATCTATGTCCTCTCTCATTTCTATTACCATAACCAAAATTACCTACATCATTTTCATCTTTCATTTGTTTACCAATTCTAGCATTAAAGTCTCCCATAACAATTTTAAAATGTTGTTTACACTGATCAAAAGCCTTTTTTATATCCATATAAAAATCTTCTATAACTTCATCACTGTGAGAACTTGTTGAGGTATAAACCTGAATTATCTGCATTTGGTATCTGCTATTAAGTTGTAAAACTAATCTTGCCACTCTATCTGATACAACATCAATCTCCACAAAGTTATTCTTCCATTTTTTTTATTTATAATGAATCCTACTCCACTTGTATTTCCAATATTTGTGCCTTTATAGCATATATATATATATATATATATATATATATATATATATATATATATATATATATATATATATATATATATATATATATATATATGTATGGACATATTTTTGTTTCACAGATTGTGTTGTATAATTATTGCAAAGCTCATTTCTTAAGAAGTTTTTTTCTTTTTCTTTTTTGAAGTTGCAATAGCTTTATGTATTTTTGAATGGCTATTTATTATTGTTATTATTAATTTAACTAATAATTGATAATAAAAAGGAATGAAAAATTATATAGTACACTTTTATACAGGGGTTTTTCTTTGTGCATATTATATTATTGCTATAATTGGTTCTAGTTAATTTTGTAAATAAAAAAGATGGATGCCACTGTGTATGCAATGTAAATTGAAGGTTTAAAATAGATTTATCATATTAATAAAGACAATTTTTATTTTATATATACATTATTGCTGTTATATAAAAATATTTTATTTTATATTGTATTATATGTATCATTTTAATTCATTATCAATTTATTGCAGGATGAAGGTTTCCAGGTTTAATTTATGATTGAGCTAACATAAAAGATACACCGATAAGAAGAAAACTTGTATATATATATATATATTATCATTATCATTTTCAATCCTTATCAGTTCTTTGCAGAATGAAAGTCTTTAAGTTTAATATTTTTTTTTTCAATTTACTTCAGTAAATCTTATCCTATTAATACTTTTCACATGTTGTCATTTTTGACATCCATTATTATCACTCTTGGTTAAGAATAAAAATATGTCAGTTGCCAAGCTATTTTTATCTTTTATTTAGAAAGATGTCCAACCCAATTAATTACAATGCAGTCTTTAAATTTTTTCAGTCTTGTTAGTGATATTTGTTTATCATTAATGTATTTTGTTATTGACCCTGTTGCCAAAATACATTTTACTATATTTTACTGTGAAATCTGAAGTCTGTATTATTGTATTAAATATCTGGGTCTTAGATCTCTAATAAGTACTGGCTAAACACATTTATTGTTAGCGTATCATTCCAAGCACTTAGACAATTTTTTGAACATTATTTCTACCAAAAGCATTCTATTGAAATTTAATTCTGTGATTAATTTTATCATTATGTTTCTTTATTACTCATAGTCTGATGAAAAAATTATAGTTTTTAACCTATTCTAATTCATTACTATTAATCTTTATATTATTTTTATTTTTTTGAAAAGCTATTGAATATTATCCTTTCTAGAACATGTCTTTAATCTACTTTTTTCTTCTGATTCCTCGTCTAATATTTTTGAAGCTCTGAAATATTATTTGTGAAGCAAATCATATCATTTCCAAAATGTAATGTTTTACTGTCTACTTATTTTTATTCCTTTAGTTTTCCTTTTTAATAAAATACTCTTAAAATTGTTATAATTTTTTTAGAGATACAAAATTAATCTAATAAACATTTTTATTAATATTAATAATTTAGTGTTACTATGTCATTAGTTATTTCATTGTGATAAATGTTCATCATAATTGAAAAATATTTTGGGGCTATGTGCTAATATTCCAAAAATTTAATCATTGCCATAATGCATACAAAAATCAAATGCCTTTTTATAATTTATAAATCCAAAGTGTAATGACAACTCATATTTTCATAAATTCTTTTAATATTTGTATGTATTCTACTGTGATATACCTACTTTTAAAAGATATCTATATAGAAATACCAGAAAACATAAATATGCAATTTGTAATGTCATTATTTTATCTTATTTAAATATTAATATCAAGACAATATTCTTTTATCATTTGGTATAATATTCATTAGTTAAATAGATAATATAGTTTTGCCAATAACTTTTAATTTATTCACCTTTTTTCAAATTATCTATAGAAACTCTAACCATGTCAGATATTACAAGCTTATTAAATTAAAGTAAATTTAGAATGGGGAAATAAGAAAAGTTATCTCTTTCATATTTTTTATAATAACAAATATAAACTTATTTAAAGGTTATACATTTTTTAAATGATAATATGAAAATTCCAAACAGTTTTAAAATAATAATGTAAATATTTATAAAGTATAACAAAATAAAAAATAAAATAAATAACTTTTTGTATATTCTCTCCAGTAATTTATTGATTAGTTTTAATTTTTTAAAAATAATAATAATAATGGAGATAAATAATTAAAATTTTAAATAAAGATTATCAGTTTTAACATTTTGATATTGTTTTTAGTTAACTAAAGTTTTTTTGTTCTTTTTATTTCTCTAAAACAAAAAGAAATGTTAAAATGAAAGTGTCATATAAGGATAAATACTGTTTTTTTTTTTTTGGGTAAATAGGAGAAAAAAAATAATAATTACAGTGAAATTTAAATAATTATGATTAAATTTTTTTAATCAATTGATCAAAAAAGGAGGAAAATAACATTTTAGCAAAAATAGAGTCAATTAGTCATGTCTGAGATAATATGTGATTGAATAAGACACAGTTTTGCTCCAAAAATATGGAGCATGTTAAGAAAACCTGTATGTCTTGTAAAGAAAAGGCATTCTTGAATCAGCTTTTTTAAAAAAGAGCAATAGTAGATTAGCTGTGATAAACTCAGTGAAAAGATAAGCTTTGTCTGAAGTAAGACTAACATCATTAGTTTTTTAAAATATTTTTGAAAATGGATTTGGAAACAACCATGTGCTAAGCTTTATTTAGAAGCTGAGCATTGAAAACCTCACCATGAAGTCTGTTGTCTAGAAAAAACTGTAAAAGAAAAAAATATCCCTAGAGAAATCTGCACCAAACCTTGTGTTTTATCCAATAAACATGGCTATCTTAGTCTGTGTTAGCCTGACTTCTAATTATATTGTAAAAAAATTTAACTGTGTACCTTACCCTAAAAATGTATGTTAACTGTTTTTCAAAGTTTAATACCATATTGAATTTTTAAGATAATGATTTGAGACAAAGTTTTACAATAACTTCAATTTTAATAATATTAGAGCAAAATACTATAAATTAAAAATATATAAAAACTAAGGAAAAAGTAAGGCTAAGTAGTGATTATCAATAAAAATTTAAGATCAAAAAGAAATTTCAATATCTAAAAAATTATTATTTTATTGTTTGTTCATAATTTCCAATTTATCATAAACTAAGTTTAAAATTACATCTTCATTGATAATTTTATGTATTTCTCATAAAATTCTCATTCAATCCATATATAATACTTCTTACCTGAGATAATATATGACTTTAGAACTTACAAAAAAGAATTATAAGAATTCATGATATTTTATTGAATCCAAAAGTTAAAACAACTCAAGACATCTATAAAAAAATTCTTCTTACTAAAAAATACAAAATAAATCATTTTCAGGTGAGTATGCATTTGTAATCATAGCAATTGGCTTTTTGCCAATCCAAAATTGGAAATGGAGAGCCACTATCTTTATTAATGATAAAATGGGTATCCTTTCTTCTTTTTATATCTTTGTACACACTAGTGGTGCTATCTTGTTATATTTATTATTCCATATCGATATAATTTATCTGTATATAGCTCATTTTTTAGCTGTAGACTTGATAGTAATGTGATGCAAGATGTGGCAAACTATTGACTTCAGAGAATGAGTACCAAGGCATAGACAATAATCTAAATTTGATTCTTTGCCTGCAAACACTTCCATGTCGTATACATAATCATTATGGATATCAGCACATATCCATCACTTGAAATCTCTTTTAATTTTGAAAAATCATACTGTTTCATAATATTATGCCCTGTAAAATTTGTGTTTGCCTCATTAACTGCAATCTCTGTGCATCTGGGATGCAGCCTTGAAAGTAACATTGCACTGATCTATAATTGATCTAGTTTTATACATATGATCAAAATTGCCACTTTCCTTATTTGGCATTGCTTTGTTATTATTAAATTGTAAACATGTTAAGATATTGATATATCCTTTGTAAGACATTATGTTTGCAAAAATAAGATTGCCTCAAACTTGGATTGGAATCCCAAATTTCCTTCAATTGGATGACATGGGGCTTACATGAAATTCCCAATGCCATTGCCAAAAAAGGCAGATAATTTTTGATCCGTTACATTTTTCCTTTCTTTAGTTGCTTATTTATTTGTTTATCAATAATTTTTACATATATTTTCTTATTAAATAATAAATGAAAAAAGTCTAAAAATAGAATACTCACATTTAATTGGGAACTTTAAACCCAGAGTCTTAGTAAAAAATTTTATATTTACTTGTTATGCCATTATATTTGATGGCATATTATTGTTACTAGCTGCAGATCCTGACTTACTGTTAACTTTTGCAGATACATTTTTTTTTGCTTTTAGTTGGTAATGGTTTTTTTTCTTCCGATGTCAAATTAAAAGATTTGTCTAAATTTCTGGTCAATATGCTATCCTTAGAATCCAAAGGCCTAGAAATTGTGAACTAATTGGTGCTTGTTGAATTGGTTTCTGTATACATTTTTACAGTCTCTTTTACTTATGAAATATTTTCTCCATACAATCTAGTAAATTGGGCAAATAATAATAATAATTGACCTTATTCATAAAAAAAATTAATAAAAAATATTTCTTTGTCAGAGAAAAATATATTGTATACATAACAAAAGAGGAAGAAATATTCAGGAAATAATGATGAGGCCACACATGTAGTCCACTCAGTTTTCCTGAAATTTTAAAATGAAAAAACAAAGAAATTATAATTTCAAAACAATAGTGACATCCATGTTAACTTTTTGCAAAATAGTTATTATCATAATGGAAATTTGAGTCTACAAAAGAAAAATTTAAGGCAAACTTCTAGGAGAAAAAAGATTGTTTAAACTCAATAATTGAAACTTACAAGAAAGATAACTAGAAAAGGACTAAAAGAATGAAATCTTGGCATACTAAAAGAATGAAACCATGGTATACAAGGTATAGTTGTTGGCACACATTTTCATTTAAACAGTTTTATATAACTAAATTTTCAAATATTTTTTTAAATATCAGCAATAATTGTTACTAATGAACAACTTTTAATACATTTTTATAGAACCATTTTAATTTATTTATTTTTCAAAATGTATCTATATAGGATCTTTCATTTTCAGATAAAAGGGCAAAGGGGATTTTAGATAATTTGAAATTTTGTTATCTCTTTTATATTTAATTATCAAAATGAGAGAACTAAACCAGAAGATAAATGTTATAATGTAGTATAATAAAATTCAAATGGTTTTGTTATATTACATTTGGAATTATACAGTGTTATATCTTTACTGAATTTATTAGTTAATTTCCCTAAGTAATTATTTAAAAAAATAAGTCATGTCTTCTTTCCTCCAGCTATCTGTTCTTTGAAATGGCAGTGTGTGAGACTTGGATTTTATTATAGCATAGTGTTTTAAGGAATATTGAAAATTGACCCATTGAGATTATTTAAATTAAAGTCAATCTTCTTCACATTTATAGTCTCTGTGGTATTTGGATCATGTGCTAGCTCTAGATTAACAATTAATTTATATTTGTGGGTTTAAGTTTGTGTTTTGTTGGATGACATAAAGGTCAAGATCATCTTTAAAGTCCATTTACTGCACTTTATTTTTTATTTAAAGATTAAAAATTAGTTTATAATATGCCTGCACACTCATGGTACTATACAGCCAGAGCATTGATGATGATCAGCATATAGCAGGATCCCAGTATTATTTTTATAGATACTTTAGCACTTAAGTATATGCATCCAGATGATTGGTCTTTGTTGTTATCATGCTAATTATATATTTGTTTATTTTACATATGTTAATTCAATGTTAATTGATATGATTATTTATTCTATGGGGATGATGTTTTCCCATCACCTATATCTCCATTTTCTTCCATTCCATTACACTATGAAAATCATGATTATATTCTCTTTATTATCTGATGTAATCTTTATTATTTATACAGATAGTATATGTAGCTTTAGCAATAATGTTACTAATTTTTTTCCCAATTACTTATAAATTACCTCCATGATTTTCTCAATCTTTTCTACTATTCATGAATTTGATTGCATATATATTTATTTAGAAGGAATTTGAACTTAAACTTTCAAGCTCTCTACAGCCATTCATTCCATTTTATACAATCAATATGCATGACTACATACATGTAAAAAGGTAAATGATATCCAATGTACATTTTTCATGCTGAACCAGCACTCATCAGTTGATCCAGATTATCATTTCCACACTCATATATAATTCAGTACTTAGTTTATATTAAGATAGAAAATCCTCAAACTTTAATAAGCAGGCTTTAATCTCCTCCACTCTTCAATTTTTCATCCATCCATAGCATTGAGAATCTGGTGATGGCATGTTCAAAGCTCTTGTTTGACAAATTTATTGTCATACCCATGTTAACCATAAGACATCTTGATTTCTCATATGTATACCACAAGACCATTTAAATACATGGAATAGAAACTGAAAAATATAATATTTAAATGCAAGTATGTTATCTATACTGAACATAATTATTAGAAAGAATCAAATCCAGACTTTTAAGCAAGCTTGCTATAGCTACCCATTTTATCTTATCCAACCAATACAAATGCCTACATATATGTGAAAAAGATAAATGATCTCCAATGTATATATTTCATGCTGAATCAGCACTCAGTTTATATCAAGATCAAACTTTAATAGGCAGGATTCCATCTTCTTCACCTTTCAACTCTTCTGCTATCCATATTATTGAAAATCTGATGATGAAATGCTTAAAGCCCTTGTTGATGTGAATATTATCATACACATGTTGATTTTAATTCACTCGGATACCCGCATAAATAGGACTTTAATATGTTCATTTAAATATACAGAAGAGGGATTTGTAATGATATGAATGGCTAAAGAATTGGAGGTTAAAAAAGTTTGAAGCCTGTCTATCAAAGTTTGAAGGTTTGCTGTCTTAATATAAACTGAGCACTGATTGATATATGTGTGGGAGATGATGATCTGGATCAACTGATAAGTGCTGATTCAGTATGAAATATGCATATTGGAGATCATTTATCATTTTCACATGTATGCAGTCATGAGCATTTGTTGTATAAGATGGAGTGGATAGCTATAGATAAAATACTTGTATTTAAACATTACATATTTAGTCTGTATTGTGCCATCTCTCTTTTGTGTATTTAAATGGATATATTAAGGGTCTATACATAAGGGGTCAGATTGACTTAAAAGTCAACATGGGTATGATTATAACATTGGTATCTTTAAAGGTGTTGAGAATTCCATCACCAGATTTTCAATGATATGAATGACCAAAGAGTTGAAGGGTGGAAAATTTTAAAGCCTGTCCATTAAAATTTGATCTTAATATAAACTGAGCAATGATTACATATATGTGTGAGAGAGATCATAGTCTGGAGCAACTGATGAGTGCTGGTTTGTCATGAAATACATATATTAGAGATCATTTATCTTTTTCACAAGTATGTGGTCATGTGTATTATTTGTATAAGATGGAGTGGATAGCTGCAGGAAACTTGAAAATCTGAGTTCAAATCTTTTCTAATGAATTCAGTATAGACAATATATTTATATTTTAAATATTATTTATATATAATCTTTTATTGTTCAGGAGTTCATAAGAAGCTCACTCACTGGATAAAAAAAGGCTGGGCTGTGATGCATGGACTTTGAGCTCCAGAATATGCTAACTGCAGCAATTACATAACTCTTTAGTCATGTCAGCTTTTCTGTTGCTGTATTTCAGTACACATAACACACATTATAACTTTTTTTATTTAGAGTACTAACATTTTCAAAGATTAAATTATAAAGCCTATTTTTTTTGTTTGCTCTTTTAGAATTCTTCTATGCATTTAATAGAAGTTAATTTTTTTAAATAATAATTTAATATCTTCATTGCCAAAGGGCCATTGTAGTTTAGCACTATGGGTAGAGTATCAATTGTAACTGTCCAATGCTGCGCTTATGTTGATCAAATTTCTTATGAACTCTCAAACAATGAAATCATTCTTATATTTATTAAAAATAGTTTTTATTTAAAAAAGCAAGATATTCTATATGTTTAAGACTTTTATTCTCTTTTATGGCATTTTTTGTCACTTCACAATTCCATTTTTTATAAAGTATTAATTATTAAATATTTTAATATTTCATCTTTTTTCTTCATACACTGCTTTAGCTCCATTGAAAATTTACTGGTAAATAGTTCATATTTTTGGATAAGCTATCAGTGTAATAATTTATAGTTGAGTATTAATTATTTTTATTGATCTTATTCAAATCTCAGCCATTTTTAAAATCTTATTTTAAAACGATTTACAAATTCTAGTATAATATGATAAAAGTGAGGAATATTATATTTTACTATTGTCTTTCTTAATTGCTTTTGTCTCTTACCTTGCCCTATCATACACCCTACAATTTTTTATTTTATTCATTTAGTCTATTACATTTTTTTTAAAATAAATACTGTTTGCTAATCAAAATATAATATAATACTGCTGTATGTTCATTTGGATATTTTTCTGTCTATTACTTCTTAACATCTTTGATGTTATTATGAAGTTGTTATCATCACATAATATTTATAGAAGCTAATACAAATTATTACCATACTATATTATATTATGAATTATGGAGAATAAACCTAAACTGTTACATCTTATTCTAAGGGAGACTCTGTGCTTCTGTTTGGATCATCTCTAGTGTTTATTTTGTTCTTTAAAAATAACTACTTTTATTAAGATAGTGTTATTATTGTTTCTACAAAGATCACCATAGTGTTATTATTTCTAATTATTTTTTTAAATTTTCATTTACTCTTGTATTTACCAACAGTGACTTGATATATTATTATCTCAAAAACAATATTCAAATGAATTGTTTTTATTTTCTTTCTCTCTCTCTCTCTCTCTATTTTTTAAATCCTTATTTAGGCATAATAATATTTTTTAAGAAAGACCTTCATATATATAAACTATACAGGGTTGCTAAAATTAATAGATTCTTTTTTTTTTTTTTGAGGTACAGGTTTAATGTTTCTAAACTCCTTTTTCCAACTTATATTTTTTTCTATTAAAAATTTAACCAGTTATTTCATTATCAGAAATGGACCGAATTCTCTTTTATTAAAATCTCATTAATCATTACAATTTACTTTTTTTTTTTTTTGCACTTTCATGATTATTTAAGCAATTTTCTAAATCTTCATTCATTAACCTGTTTGACTGAAATATTACCTGTTAAACGATCTTTCACTATTATCTCTTATATAATTTTATATAGTTGTGAATATATGTATATAATAAAAAAAAAACGTAAATTATCCTGTAACTTTACTTCCAACTAACAACGCAAAATGCTCTGAACTTCAATCATATTCGACATTTTAATTTTTTTTAAAGAATATTTTAGAACCATTCCATTAATAAATGGAAACAAAATAATATAGATACATTTTTTTTACCAAAAAAAAAAAATATTTTCAGTATTTTTATCGAACCGATTAGTTTTTAAATTGCAAAGAAAAAACATAAAATATTTATTTAAAATAAATGAAATATCTATTATAAAAAAAACTAATTGCATTTTTAAATGTTTCATTGGGACCTATATAACATTTGAATAGATTTGTTAACTTCATCAGTTTAATGGAATATATATATAAAGTAACAATAATCCTTTTATGCTAAAATTCACCTATTTAATATACTCATAATGACTAAAAATACATATTATTTGTCTATTGTTAAATTTTTGAAATCTTTTATTTCTGCCAATTCATACATCTGCAATAAACTACTATGGGGCAGGAAGATTGTTTTAATCTCTGCTAAGAGACTTAATTGCCCACCAATTAATAATGGTCTGAGCCTCCATAATATCCAAGTGTTCTATATCCAAAAAAAAAAACCCATTAATTCAATTACATCAATTGTTCAAAAGTTCCCAGCACTCCAATCATTGTTACTACTAATCCCTATTGATAGACCTCTCCTCTCAGCTTCATTTTTCATCACACTTAATCAATCAATCCTATCTGCAGCCAACAAACCAACCTTTCCCATGACTAATCAAGACACATAATGGCAAACATATGTCATATTATATCTGGAAGCCAACAAAGATTTTCCTTTTCCCATGCTTGGAATCAATAACCATCAGCTATTTTGCACCTTTAAAAAATGGTCCCTGGTATCTAAATTTTTTGATTTCCTAGTTTGTCTCAATCTACATGCATTATCAACCTCATTTTCTCCAGTGTCATTGTTTATAGAAAAATATAAATCCCTTTTATGCCTTATATCATGTGGGCAGAGGAAACTCAACTATACAAGTATTCAAAGTAGAGTGGATAAATTGCATTTATATAAGATATTACAGCAAAATGAAGGAAGTGGTGCATTTAGTAATATCTAACTATCATTTAGTTGAGAGTAAGGATTGGCAAAATCAATATAATAAATACACTAATTGCAAAAATAAAACATATGGAATTCGCTAATGGTGAATGAAATATTATACCTATGAGAGCTGAAATAGCTGTTTATTTTTATTTTTAATATTGAATTATAATGACTTCAACAAATTAAATGAATAGTTAAGTTTTGGATCTATATTGACTTATTTCATAAAACTATTTACACTAATATATGTTTGAGCTTTGAAGGAATAATATTATTTGGAATGTATATAATAGGCACAAGAAAGTTCTACATTTTCTAAATCAACATATATATTCATTAAACAAACAAGCTTACATTATAAGAGATATATTTTTCTCTCATTGCTTTAAGAATGCCTATATTTCAAAAACTATATTAAACAATTGATCCATATCAATCTTTTATATCTATTTTAATGTTTTTCCCCCAACTTCATTACTATTTTTACATCTCAACCTCAAAAGTTCTTGGTTTTTCCCATATTCAAGATGAAGTTGCCATGTCAAAATAGATACAAAATGCTATCCTCAAGAAAATCTGTAAGATCATAACCTCTCTTTCGAGGGTTATCTTGTCATTGCCTGAAAAAGCCACACAACTGAACATGTTAATTTTTACCAGATTGAACTACTTTCTTCCTATGATAAAGCTCATCAAAACTTTTGAAATTCACTATGTTCCAGGCTGTTATGGATAGGCAAAGTAGTTGCTAGAAGCATATCTAAAGCCCACATGCCCAATGATCTGAATGGGTTAGGTCTTCATTCCAACTCCACACTTTACCTACAAAAAGCAATTGGAGTTATGAGGGCAATATATCATGAGCACCCTGATCAGAATACATTGATACCAGTAAAACCAATGGACACACCTCGACCATTCTGCAGCAAATGGTTGTCTGATTTATAGATACACATAACTGGAATAATAAGCCTATTGAAACCTATCTTAGAATCAAAGAGAAGATACTGGGAAATTTACAAACTTAGATACCGAAACATTATTGAATCTTTGAACTTTCTGGGGCTAACAAATCAAAAAAAATGGTAATTGGAACCCAAACATATAGATTTTCTTCTGAAACTAAACATCTCCCCCTTACCCACAAGCCACTTCCTGGTCTATAAGAGAGGTTTCACCAATGTCAACTCACAGTGTCAGCTATGCTCAATAGCTGATGAAACCATTACCCATATTCTACATGACTGCCAATTCTTTAGCCCACCCAGAGCTCTAATCTGCCAAAGAGTTTCAATAAACTATACAAACACTCTTTGCATTCAAAATGACATCAAGACAGACATATTTTTGACCATCAGAACATCCATTTTTCTCACTTTTGCAGTCTGGCTCACTAGGTGCAAGTACTTCTTTGGACAGGCAAATAACAAAGTCAGTGACACCTTCATAAATCTATTAAGAAGTACTCATGACAGAGACCAACTTCTTGTACCAGACTGGATACACCTTGAATCCTGGGCTAACATAGACTTATCTAGTAATAATAGGTAACTCAAGTTCTTTAGTTACTGGCATCAATCTATCAGGCAGAACTTCTAATTAGCAGAAGAATCAAGTCCCAAGAACGGTTTATCATGTATTTTTTTAAATTTAGTTAATAAAATTATTTTTTGAAAAAAAAAAAAAAAAAAAAAACCTACATGGAAACTATTAATAACTTAACTAGTCTATTTGTAAACTTTGATGTTTGGAAATCCATAATCCATGTTTTAAAAACTTATCAAATAAAATTAAATTTATAAAAGAGACATGCCTATTTTTGCTTCTTTTTACAGATATTACATCTTGAAAATATTTATTTTCAGCATTAAGAAGATTTATAAATAGTAGCATACTATAATTATTAGAGGTACCAGGTCCTTACTAACAAATAAAAAGACCCCTGCAATATATTTTATCACAATTATATCTTTCCAATAAAAACATTCAATATTATACTTTTTTAAAGTGACTTGGTGAGAATTTTTATAATGCAAATATAAAAAAGATGCTTAGGTTTATTTTTAAGTATTTTTTAGAAAGTCTGTTACTATTTATTTTCTTCAAATGATCTATGCAGTAAGGATATATTTTGTAAAAGATTATTATTATAAATTTACCATTTAATTTACAGAGCATCTTTAAATAAAATTTGTCTAATGCTTTATAATATTGTTGATAATAATTGAAAGTTTGCTAATCTTTCACATGCGCATGTGAAATATTAGCAAACTTTCAATTATTATTTCCAATGTAACAACATGCGATTTAGACAAATATTGTTGATAAAAGATCTTGCTCTCATTTCCATACAATAAATTGGGTCAAACTGCTCTATGTACAGCCAATTTAATTATCATAGCTTCATTAATACAATGAGATATCTTATATTTTAATTTTCTAAATATTGCAATAGCATATTGGAGTCTGGGTTGAATTAAAACATCAAAAACGATTTTTCTATTTATATGTTACCAGGATATTTCAATGGCTCACATTCTCAAGTTTTTAAACATATAAGCTAATAGTTGCTGAAGAGGTTTTTCCATCACTGAATTACTAAAATAGAATCTATATATTGCATTTAAAACATTGATACATATGATATGTTTTAATTCCCAAGAATAGCATAAGCATCAGCATAGTGAGAATTCAGAAACGAAAAAAAAAAAAATTTTAGTTTTTATGTTTATTTGATTAAAATTTTAAAAAAAATCCATCAAATTCAAAGTTTATCATATCCTGTTTATTTCATGAAGCTATTTACAAACAAATCCAAAAACCACTGTCATAAAATTGGAAAAGATAATGGAATAACTACACATTCTTGTTTAAAATCAGTTTACATTTAAAATCAAATTTTTCATTAATACTGACACTATAGTTATACCATGTAGAAGCTGTAAAATAAAAATAAACATTGATGGAAGAAACATTTCTACATTTGTTCACAAAAACATTTTGCAATTGTTTACCTGAAGGCTTGTGATGATGGAGTTTTAGTTGTATTTATATGGTGGACTATTTCCATCATCTAATATAAGTATTAAATGGCTTCAAAAAAATTAACTTTATTTAAATATTCCAAATACATTCAACTGCTAGTAATAGCACACCGATTAGTGTATGAGATATTTCAAGAGGTATTATTCTCCCCTCTTCTTCAGGTGTTGCTGGCCTGACCAGTGACAGAATTAGCATAGCAATTGAACCTGGATCCTTAGATCCTTTGAGTAGTGATTTTAAAGGTAATGTTTTAATCAACTGAGCCATGTTACCAAATGCAAAAGTCAGTAAAAATTGCATATAATTATCTGTGAGATTTCTCCTGATTTCTCCACTTTTTTTAAGAGCAAAGTTGATTAATTTTCATACATTATGCATAGTCACACTAGGTTGACTTATAAGATTGTTTGCCAATGTCATGTGAGCAGCTTCTTTAAATTTTCTTCTTTGTATCTTTTCTTCTCTATACAATATTTTTGGATTTTTACCAATTGAACATATGTCATTGGTACATACATAATCTGCTATCTTAGACACATCTGATTTCTCTCCTCTAATCATCAGTTTGTATTCTTGCAATAGTTTTATAATGGGTTGATTGGTCTTACCAATATAAGCTCTTCCACATTCACATGGTATTTCATAGATGCAGTTTTTTCTTTTCAGCATTTCAAGTTTAGGCTTTGTATATGTTAAAATTTCTTATAGTGTGGTATGGCTCTGGAAAGCTGTTCTGATGTTATATTGATTGCAGATTTTCCTTAATTTGTCTATTTTTGATATGTATGGGTATACCACAGCACCAATAATTTTTTTCTTTTGATGGTTCTTTTTGTTGTCTATTTAAGTTTTTCTTAATAACAGTTGATGGATAACCATTTTTCATAAAAGTTTGTTCTATATAGATCTTTTCTTTTTTCAAACTTCTGGTTTCTGAACAAATTCTTTTGCTCTGTTCCATAGTGATAGATAACTCCATGTTTGTACAATTAACCAAGAACATGAAAATTGAAAGAACTGACTTACTGGGAAGCTTTGATGTGGAATATTTGTTCACAAATGTACCATGTGAAAAAGCATTGTCTATCATAAGAAAAAGATTAAATGGTGATAATAGCTTGCAAACCAGAACAATTCTTCCTGTTGATAGTATAATGAAACTATTAACATTCTGCATAAAAAACAACCAACATTCAAGATAATATAGAATTCTTCCAACAAAATCAAGGAATGGCTATGATTTCTTCATTGTCACCCCTAAATAAAATATTTACATGGAAGAACTTGAAACTACAGCCATTAAGACTATTCCATATCCACCTAAAGTTTGGCTTCACTATTTATATATTATACCACTAACAAGCAGTGCTATATTAAAATTGCTGCATGCAATTTTTTAAGATAAATAAAAAAAGTACAATTATACAAAAAATAAACATTTTCATAAATAATGCGAAAGTTTTAAAATTAATTAATAAATAACCAAATCACTGTCAGTAAATGATTGAAATAAAAACATCTCATTTAAAGAAATAGCTAAAAGTGTAATAAAAGAAAGTTTAATATAAAAGTTTAGAGTTTTTAAAAATAAAAAAAGAAAATACTGTTAGCTCAGGGAAAAATTAAACCCTGCGTCATTCATAAAGTTTTTTACGAATTAATTTAAAAGTAATTTGGGAAAGAGAATTTAACTATAAAAGTTTAAAAACAAATCTTTTACATGAAATTAAAATATCTCTTTTCATTTAATTTAAAGAAAAAAAGTCTTTTCCCATAATTTAAAAAAGTGTAAATATATATGTGTGTTAATAGCAAGATGTACATATAAAGAAATAGTAAAGTGTGTGTTAATAAAATAGAATATGAAAGTTAAAAAATAGTAAAAATAAATGAAAGTTATAAATTAAAAGAAGTTCCCTCAAATATTGTATTAGCAATGGTTACTAATTAAAGAATCTATAAATAACAGGAATTAGCAATGACTACAAACTGAAAACAGGATTAAAATCTTATCATAATGTAATCAAAAACAGTGGATGAATTTTACCAATGGATATAGCTGGTGGATATAAAAACTAATTAACAAAATGACAACAGGTCATCACATAAATAGACCAGTTTTTCATCATTCAATCAGTTGAGTTCAATCAGATTAAATCAGTCAGTCAATCAGTTTTACAATCATATTTTAGTGTCAGTGTTTTTTATGGCAATGCAGTGTTAACCATCATCAGAAACATACAGCCAAGCCCTAGCCTTAGTCTGATGGAACATCATTAACCTACCCAATAAAAGTGATCCCTGCCTAAAAACTTAAAAACCACCAGAGAAATTTAGCTGTCTTGAATAGTATTACAGATGGCAATGATAGAAACCTCAAATCCAACTGGTTGGAAAATGCACATAAAGCAGCAAACAGCAAGAAGTCAACATACAAAATCCTATAGGTAATGAATAACTTTTCTTATTCCATTTCTGATATTAAAATATCCATTGTTAATCTTGAAGACTACAGAGTCAGTAAAACAAATGAACTCTATAGCATGCATAAACACACTATTGATGTGCATGTTTTAAAGGTTTTGTGTTTATTTAATACTCTTGTTATATTATATTATATTGTGTGAT
The DNA here is from genome assembly GCA_028023455.1 of Epiperipatus broadwayi. Classification (NCBI taxonomy): domain Eukaryota; kingdom Metazoa; phylum Onychophora; class Udeonychophora; order Euonychophora; family Peripatidae; genus Epiperipatus; species Epiperipatus broadwayi. The sequence goes on along the minus strand of JAQFVV010012428.1, from coordinate 4,353,300 downwards.
TTATTAAGAGTGTGTGTAGTTATATATAAAAATCATTGTTTAAGTTAATTAAGATTTTATAAAAGTAGTTTAAAATTTACAATAATAAATATTTAGTTAAAATAAATTTTCCTTAAGCTTAATATTTGTTGGTCAATTCTTTTACTACTAATTAAAGCTGTAATGTATTTTGTTATTCTTTTGATTGAACTAGTTGGGATTTCTTAGGTGCTGAATTAGTTTGCCATCATTCAAAACATGTTAGTTCTTATAGCTAACTGGCATCTGGAGTTTATCCCAAAACAAAAAAGTGCTTTAAATGATAGGTGTTAAATTCTGTAGCTGAGAAGATCTGTGCCCTTGAAATGTGGTCACAGTTATATATATATATATATATATATATAACTGTGAAGATATATATAACTCTAATTTGGGCACAGGTATCCTCTGGATATTATTCTTCTCTGCCTAAGGGATCATGTTGGTGCAATAATTAAATTGCATTGGTGTAGATTAAATGTATAAGTTCATTATAATATTATATTTTATATATAAGAATAAGTTTACAATACTGTTTTACAAGTTTAGATTATATTTAAAGAGTTCAAAGTGCAAGTAGATTTTGTGGTTCCTATTTCGATCTATCCACCCCACCTGGTTCAATATTATATATATATATTTGTTATATGGCTACATAGTGAAGCATTACTGAAAACTTTCTGGAAACACATCAACAATATATCCCCTTCAATTAAATTCACAATAGAATCAAAACAAGGCCAAAAATTGGCAATTCTTATGAGAGGACTCTCTCATGGCAAAATCAAAACTACAGTTTACCAAAAACCTATACATCCAAGAAAATACTTATACCAGAATCACAAAACATGAAGGGATGCTATCACTATAGAACAAAGCAAAAAAAGTTTATTCAGAAACCAGTAATTTGAAAAAAAGTAATATTTATTTAGAACAAACTCTTATGAAAAATGATTATCCATCAACAGTTATTAAGAAAACCTTAAACAGACAACAAAAAGAACCATCAAAAGAAAAAAAACAATTACTGATACTGTACATATCAAAAATAGCAAACAAATTAAGGAAAATCTGAAATCAGTATAACATCAGAACAGCTTTCCAGAACCATACCACACTATAAGGAATTATAACATCTACAAAGCCTAAAATTGAAATGCTGAAAAGAATAACTGTATCTATGAAATATGTGAATGTGGAAAAATGTATATTGGTGAGACAAATCATCCCATTGTAAAGTATTTGCAAGAACACAAACTGATGATTGAAAGAGAGAAAACAGATGTGTCTAAGTAGTAGACCATGTATGTATTAATGAGCATAAGTTCAATTGGTAAAATACAAAAATATTGGATAGAGAAGAAAAGGTACAAAGAAAAAAATTTAAAGAAGCTGAACACTTGATAATAGTAAACAATCCCATAAGTCAGCCTATTGTGACTATACATAATGTATGGAAAACACTAATCAACTTTTCTCTTAAGGAAAAATTGGAGAAATCAGGAGGAACTTTATAGATAAGTATAAGATAATTCTACTAACTGTTGACTTTGGCAGGATGGCTCAGTTGGTTAAAAAATTACCTTAAAATTCGATACTTAAGGAATCTAAGAATCCAGGTGCAATTTCCATGCTATTACTGTCATTGGTCAAACCAGCAATACCTGATGAAGAGCAGAGAATAATACATCTTAAGATGTTGTGCATATAGTAACCTCTGTGCTATTACTAACAGCTGAATATATTTGGAATATTTAAATAACATAAAAAATTTCTAAAGGCATTCAATATTCATATTAGATGATAAAAATAGTCCAACATAACTTTTTTGTATTTGTATGGCAAAAGAAGCCATGTCTATAATACTTTTTTTATTTTATAAAACCACATTAAATCTCTTCTAATCACTAATCTATGAATCTAAGCAATCTCTTACAACAATTTTTTTTGAAAGTACCTTTCCTGTAATCAGTAACAATGATATTTTATGATAATTATTGCAGTTTTATCTATCATTATTGTTTATAAAGAGAAATAAAAAGCATTTTTATGATATCTCAACTTTCTTAGTTTCTATATTCCTGAAACCCCACAATAGTTTTGAAGCTAATATATCATCAAAATTTTTAATAACATTTGTAGATCATTCATCAGGCACTGCAGCCATTTCATTTTTTTAAGATTATAAAAGTTGGATATGGTTGTCCATAACTAAATGAGTAGATATGATGGATATATTATTAAAAGTTATAGTTTCAATTTTATATTATTATCAAAAAAGTGATTTAATATGAAATATCATATTTAATAGGATTATGATATAATTTTTATATCTACCATGTTTCTCTTAATCATGTCATAGATTTACTTTTATAAAATTCATTAGGATTTAGAAAATGCAACACTCAGTTTATTTATATCTACAATATCTTCTTTAAGTGAATTTCCTGCTTCAGTAGCATGATAATTCTGAAGATTAATAAGCAATTTTAGTGTTTAAAAACTGTTAAAATTTAGCACATGTAGTTGATGTTTTTAAAAAATGAGTCAAATTTTTTTAATAAATATATTGAAAATAAAATATATTTTTTTATGTAACTATCATTATAAATCTAGAATACAGTAATCTATGATAAGTTGCATTCATAGATGCTTATGTAATATAAATTTTTATAATATTCTGACTTGAAAGTAATCTATTTATTAGATTTCATTATTTTGATAATGAATGTTTTCCAAATTTTTTTAAAGCGATTTTTTTTATTTAAGCAAAGGGTTTGTTGTAGTCAATAAATGTTTTGTGAAAAAAAAAACAACAACAGCAGATATCATTGTTTTCAATAATTTTATGCCAAAGTTTTTGTAGCTAATAAGATGTGCATTCAAATGTCCAAGAAATTTTTTTAGTCAGTTAATGATGTTATTGTAATAATACTTATTAGCAAAGAATAAAAGTCTACTTTCACGGAACTTTTTGAATTTAATGTTAAGTGATGACCCAATAAACTGAGTATAGATGTTATTATAAAAATAAAAATTTAATATTATTATACTTTCATTGATATATATCTAGAAATTTAAATGTTGAAAAGAAGTGAAAAGAAATGAAAATGAGGATGAAATGTTAATAGAAAAATCTCTGACAAGAAATAATATAAAAAAATATTCATATGTGTAACTATATTTAGCCTTTTATGTGCTAACATCTTATACAACAAAACAAGAGGTGATATTCTGGAATAGATATTTCTTATTAGTTATATATAAATTTTCAATATAATTTTTCTTTATAAATCTTACTTTATCATTTCCAGTCCACAAAAACTCAAAGGAAAAATGCTAAAAAGGCAAAATAAAAACAAATTCTCTTGATTATAGCTTTATTAATGTTATTACAATAGAGCATATAAAATATGTATTTGTATAAAAGGAATCAACTTTTATTTATATTTAAACTATTGCTTGTGAAATACATTGACTAAAAATACATTATTGTTAAACATATGCATTATAGATTAATTTATTACAAGGTGAAATGTTATACTTTAAAATAGTTCTGAGCAAAAAATGTGTATTGGAAAATAGTAATGCTTTTGTGAAATACAGAAAAATTTTCAGAGTGATCAAATTTAATGTTAAGAATTTAATGCACTTTTGGGAATGATAAATTTATGGCACTTAATAAATCCAAAAAAATAAAAAAATAATTTAAATTAAGCATAGAGTGCTAAACTTATTGCAAGACAACATACAAATTTCCAGATATTTTTAAAAAGTTTAGAAATTTTGTAAGTTATTATAATAAAAATAAACCCTCAATTGAAATAATAAGGTGAGAAACAATTAAAGAAATATTTTTTTTTTACTGTTTTGGTATTATTTTCAAATGTTTATTTTATATTAAACAATTTATAAAATTTACTTTCCTCTTGGAAATTTATTTATTTTTCTTGTAAATATATAATTAACAATAAAACTGTCGAGCTATAAGATAAATTGAATGCAATCATTTCATTTTAAGGAGATCATATGATTTCATTGTAATTATGCTTTTTCTACAGTAAACTGCTGCAGCTGACTAATTTCAGAACAAATATAATTGTATTTAAAATGTATTTTTTCCATTTTTTTACATACTTTATTTCTAAATGAGTTAAAATAATACTGACTTTAGAAAATGTGATTTGTATTAATGTAGGAGCAAATTACAAAGAATTTAATAATTGTTTTCATCATAAGTGTCTCAGCAAATGAGGTGGAATGTATTTATAGCTTATGAGATTTAAGTGTTCATTTTTCAGGTAAAAATTAAAGTTGTCAGTAAATTGCTTTTGGATTATGATTTCACACAAAGTTCATATCATTAAAAGGGATTCTTTTTTTTTTTTTGCACAGAGATATTTAATTAATGTTGTTTGATCTTGGTTTTGGATACAAAAAATATCTCTGCTTTTTGAGATTTATGATAAAGGTGATGATGGACTTTCACTTTATTAAAGTGATGTGGTTTTTAAAATTTCTTTGTTATTTTGTGATTGTTTTTTTGTTTTTAAAGAAAATATGTTTTAAGAAATAGAAGATCCTAAAAAATTATGAATTATATTTTGATGTAATTGTTGAATATCATTCAATAAATAAAATTTTTATTTATAAATAGTATTTGCAGTTTCTTTACATAATATTTTTAATACATTGTAGAACTTTCTATAATAAAAAAACTCTAATTATAAAAAAAAGTTTAAAGTTCACAAAAAAACACCAAGTATATATATATTTTTAATATGATTTTTTTCTTTATGCATTTTAACACTATTTATTACATTATACTTTTGAACACATATAGTTCAGTATATGTTTGTATAAAAAGTGGAAATTTTTTATGAAAAATAAAAAAATTATTGAATAATATTAATTATATAGAATATTAATTTTGAATAACTTTTTTTTATATTTCATCGATTTTTATGAATGTTTAAACTATTTTTATGTAGTTGATATACAATATTATTTGCAGTGTGCAATTAATTTTGAAAAAATATTTATTATATAAGAATGTCAAAATGAATAATGCTTACATCAGTAATTTTGTATGTTTATTTTTAAATGCTACTAACAAAAAGTAATCAGCTGTTTAATAAAATAATCAATTTTGAATATATTTGATCATTAAAGAGATAAACTAAATTTGAAATTTATCTATGAACCTTTAATTCTTGACTTCATTTTTCAATCATTAACTTAAGTCACACAGGGCTGATGTTTAACAATTCATCGTTTTTATTTTTTCATATGCTAGATTATGTTAACATTTATTAAAGTGTATAATATAGTATTAAAATTAAAATGTTAGGCAAATTCTTCTAGAACAATGACAAGTATTGGCAGTCTCTTAATAATATAATCAAATGTTATGGTTAATCATTTAATCTACTTTTAGACAGAGAATTTAACATTCAAATATAACCAAACACAGTACATATGTTTTTTAATACAATAGCCATAATAAATGATTTACAAGAGAAATGTGGATTACTATGTTATATATGATAAATAAATATAAAGAATTGACCGAAATTACTACAATTTGAAAATTAATGACTTTGCTAAACTATTTGGCTTCTGTATGCATTTATAAGCTAAATATTAATATTTATATCATTGAGATTACTTTAATTTCATTTGGAATTCTCACGAACATTTCTAGAAGTTTAAAACATTTATAAAATTGATGGTATTTTTAAAGAAAAAATAAAAATAATAATATTATAAACAAATTTGTTGAACATGTGAATGTAAAAAACAATCTACAGAGGAGAAGCCACTCATAATTTTTTCACATTGAATACTGAAGTGACATTATTAGACAAATTATATATTTTTTGATGGGAATTTTTTAGTTTTTTTTTAGTTTCTGTATAAGAAGAGACAATATTTAAACTGTGTAATTAGGTTGCATTCTTTTAGCATTTGCATAAGAATAGATAATAATAAGCTATATGTTTAGTAATATTTTCTCTCCTATAGGTGAACAATGTATTATATTAAATCATATTTTTTGTTTTTTTAGAATCAGTAAATAAACAATCACCCAATCAATTCCTATTGCAAGATAACCCTTTATTGATAAATACTGGATTGATATACAGATAGTTTTTTTAGTTATGAATAACTAAATGTCTAAATGGATATGGGAAAGTAGTGGCAAATAATTTTTAATGCAAAAGCACTTAATATTTGCAATCATTAGCAATGGATGACAATATAATAACTATGATACCAGATTTTTGTGATATCTAGAATTATACATATTTTATTATTATTAAAAAGGAGCTTTTTCTATCACATAAATATACTATTTCTGACACTAATATATTAACTGCTTTTAGTTTTTAATCAAAATTAATATAACGGTACATTGTTTATAATAAAATTAGTAACAAAATAATTGAGCATATTCCTATATAAAAGCGTTATTGTATATATATGACGTTATGTATACAATTGTTTTTATGTTGTTATTGTTGTCAGGTTTAAACACAATATCATTTATTTTTGATGAGTGTTTCTTATTATTTAATATAATTTTCTTTTTTATTTTATTAATAATGTTTCTTATTGCTTATATCCATTGTTATTAAAAATAGTTTTCGTAACTTTTAACGAAAATAAATCTTTTTTTTTTTTTTTTAGCAAACTGAAAACTTATTTAAATTTAATATAATTTAGATAAATATTATTGGAATATTTCTATTGTAGTTACTAACTTTATGCCACATTCAATAATAAGTTACTGTTCAAAGACAATAGTTTTCAAAATTTTAATTATTCCTATCATTTGTATATTATCTACAAATACTATTATTTTTCTTTAAAATCCTAGATATACAAGCTCTGTGATTTGAGGTCAGCCCTCTGACCCAGTCTCAATACAATAAAGGCTATTTTCAATGAATAGAAAAGGAAATATCTCCTGCCACTAAGAGACTAGTTTCTTTCTTAAAATATTAAAGGTACCTTGCTGTCTAAAGTTAATACAGAAATACATTTCTGAATCAAGAATATGTACAGCTGATATTAAGAAAGAAATAGTCTTTTCATATGGCTCACTTTTTTTACAATGTCTAATTTTTACATATTCGTGTAAACGTGTGTATAATATATACGTTATTACATTCATATAAAATATAAATTCAAGTATTGCACACATATACAAGTGAAACTAACTTAGAATATGCTTTTTAAACATGCATGTAAATCAAAAGTTCATTAAGTTGCATGAAACGATTTGCTCATATATTTAAAAGTTAATTAAACCTATCATCATCATCATCATCATCAACCATTATCAATCCACTCAGGATGGTCTCTCGAAGCTTAATCCATCTTCTCCAATGTTTAGCTTCTCTTCTCCACATCACCTTTGAGCACTTTCTTATTTCATCCATCCATCTCACATGTGGTCTCTTTCTGGGTCTTTTACAATCTCTTGGAATCTAGTTTAAAATTTCAATTGTCCATCTATTGTCATCTCTGCTAGCAATATGTCCAGCCCAACTCCACTTCAATCTTTTAATTTTTTCAATGAGGTCAGTAACACCTGTTTGTTCTCTTACCCATACATTGGGTTTTCGATCTCTTCTTGTTACTCCCAATATACAGATTTTTAGAAGTAATTTATGTATTCATATAAAAATATAACAATGTTTCCAATAATGTAAAGTAAGCTTTATTCTCTAAAATCATTTGTTTAATTATATTTGTATATTTGATGCCACTGCATAGAATTCCATCATGAATTTTTTTATCCAATAATATTAGAATGAATTTATAAAGCTCTTTTTAACCACTCAGTACAGATCAATTGGCTCTCAATTATCTCACTATAAAGAAATAATATAGTAAAAACAATACTCATCAGGTTAGTAAAATTCTAAGTAGTGAGGGTTTATATTTTATTGTATTATATTTTAATTAAGATTGATTAGATACCCATTTATCAACCAATAATTGAAACACTATCTGTCTTGTCTGTGGTCTAGTTACTTGAATAATAATCAAAGTTTGTATTTGCATTTGAAAAAAAAATCTACTTTCATGCAGATTTAAGTATATATAAATATTTATATACCTTTTAATTTTTTTCTAAATATTTATTTATAATTCTATGAATTAATCTGTATTTTTTAAAAAATAAATTGATATTTTGTATATTTACTAACATTATGTTGAGCTTGTTTTTTTTATATTTATTTTGGAAATGGAAATGTTTAGCAGTATATTTAGTTACATTTTTTTTAAATTACAGTTTTAAATATAAAAAACATAACAGTATGTAAAGTTAGTAAAATACATTTATTTCCTCTCAAAAATAGTTTAATTTTAAAAAACAACAAAAATTTAAATATTAATTATTTATATTGTATTTCAATATAGGAAATTGAAAGACGTTATGCTAAAGTATTTGTGTGTCATATCTGGGATTAAAAACTTAGTTTCAAAACTTTTTTTAGATACTGAAAATTTTTAAGTAAGCTGAAGATTTTTCAAGTAATGAACTGGAAGTCATCATTAGATAAGAATTTTACAAGGAATTTTAGAAAATTTCTGGTAACTACCCCACAATCAATCCATATAACTATTCAATACTTTCTGGTAAATGAATCTGTTCTTAGCTGAAGAAAAAAGGTTCAAGATAATTTAATAGAGATTTGTCAGATGAATATCAATGTGCTGTTACTAAAAAAACCCCACTTGTGATGAAGATTCCATACATTTACCCCTTTTTTTTTTTTATCTATAGTATTATATTTTAATTCTAATTATTTTAATCAATTAATTATAAAATTTTGACTCAAAATATTACTATTTGCTTTTGACTCAGGTCTACATTCATTTCTTTGTATTGTCATCTGTAGAGAGAATTTACTTCTGAACTACTGTTTTCTGCATATATATTTTTTAATATTGGCTTATGCAGCCATGCTATAACTAATCCCTTTTTTTACAATAGATTTTCAAACTTTTTTTGTTAATTCACACATCCACTATTCCCTGTAATTATTTAATATATATCATAGTATTCATTATTTTATAATGTAACTAATATTACACCTCACTGCTAAAGATTGTTTAATTTTAAATATATGATGCATTATAAAAATAATAAGATAATTAATTATTAACTGTAGTATTCAAGTAATATTGCTTTGTTGTAATCTTACTGGGTGATACATGTCTCTACTTTCTTGACATTGTTTCTGTATATTTTTATGAAATCTTAAGTGATTTGAAGCTTTTTAATTAAGTCTTTCTATGATTTTTATGAATACATAGATGTGATACACTGTTCTGAAACTACTTATAAATCCTGCTTATTCTTTTGATTGGTTAATACTCATTAAATATATATATAGTCAGACAGTACATTCATATATATATAAATTTTATGTGCTGGTAAAAAGCAAAATATAATTAAATAGTCTACTAAGAGTCAAAAACTTTCTCAGATTCTTCTATATATTATGGTAAAGGTAAAAACCACCCATTTAATCAAATGGCGGATAGTGATAGTTTTTACACTTTAGAAATTTCTTTCATGTTTTCTTTATTCCTAATAGCATATAAAAGTGAATTAAACCCCTGAAAAAGAAGCTATAAACAATTAAATCAAATCAATTTAGGCCTAGTACTTTCAAGGTTTACCCTCATATTCATGGCCAAAATAAGATATACACAATTGCTATAATGTTACTAGATAATAAAATATACAAATGCGAATGCAAATTAATTTATCCATTTTCTTGAGATAGAAAAACACGTGTCATGTCTATTGATGGCATTGTTATCACTGATAATAAAATACACCTCCTTGATTTTTCTCTTACAATCATTGGCTTTGGAGCATACTATCTTGGGGTTGCAGGGTTCAAACACATGGGCAGCCTGCTTCTGATGTTCAAAAAATATTGAGAAAGTTATCATTATTCTTTTTTGCTCTTCTATATGTATAAATGTGTTGAGCAACTAGCTCCATTATGAACAGTGGCCTTGGTTTCCCAGTATGTGGCACTGCATACAGCCTGAAGGCTTGAAATACTGTATACAACCTGGGGTGTCTGAGATGGATACATTCTGTCCTTCAAATTATTAATCAGTCTGCTAGTATTAGGGGGAGTGCAGAAGCCAACTTTAAATTCAGCAGCTAAAGTCTTTATAAACTGTTGTGATAATTTGGGGATACATGATGCATAGATTGTATAAAATTGTTCAAATGAACATTGTTTTGACATATATATATATTTCAAATGAGATTTTTAGACAAACCATTGTATATTCATAAAAACATTAAATTTTTTTAAGAGTTTACTTTTTAAAATTTAATCTAAATTCATTACATATGTACTATGTAAGCAATTGATTGAAAGTTATTTACATTTTAATAAAAAGAAAATATAGAGAAATCAAAATAATGTAATTTTTTTAAAAAAAATGTATGTTATAAAATATTTAATAAAACTAAAATTTGAAATTTTTAAATATATCATAAATATTTTCTGTAAATTAAAGATGAAACCAAAGTTATAAACTGTAACCTTAAAATTACTAACTAATCAAGGACTTAGATTACTCATTTGCAGCATCAGCATTAAAACTAATTCTATCAAATAAAGCTTTAATGGTAACAGTTTTTCATTTTAATTATGTCTTTCATCAAATTAAAACTTCAAAACTTCATACCTGAAATTGTAAATTTGAACTGCAATCAAGGTTTAGAAAATAATAATAAAAAATGTGAGATTATTTGAAGTTTATTGTTTTGTGTATTATTGATACATCCTTAATTATTTAATGTGTAATATTTTTTCATTATATTTTATTTTGCAATAAATATATACCTTTGATGGTAATATTAAATTAGCAATGTGTTTATCTCTATCTTTCAAAATACATTATATAATTTGCACCTTCATTACTTTTTTAAATTATTTTTTAAAAACTTTTGGGATATTTAAATTGTATTCAGAGATCAATACTTATATATGGAAACCTCAACTGAAAAGTCTCTTAAAATTTAAATATTACAAGAAGTGTTTCAAGATCTTAAAAATTTTACTCTGTTTGAGAGGTCTACAACTTATTGGCACATTTACCTTTAAAAGTTTAAATATATTTTTTTATAAACACATTACTCACAGAAATGTCAAAATATTTTGAAAATATCCATTAAATGTCCAATATCAAAATTCCAATTTAGTAATTAATGTATTCCTGAAATGATTATTGAAGCTGGATTGATGATCCAAGCTTATATTTGAATAAAATATAAGAGAATTTACAATCTTTTGTGTTAGAATTTCCGGTATTTAAGTATATATTTCAAGGTTCTAATGTCGATTTCAGACAAGAGAAAAATCATAAGGTGAAAATATCACTTACTTGCTAAGAACTAGTAAGTACCTTGTACTTTATCTGTAGCAAGATTTCTGAGACATTAACAATAATGGAGCTTTTCATCACAAATGAAAAAAAATGTGAGTAAAAATATATATAAAAATGTTATTCAGTGCATAACTAAAAACTAAAAACAAATTTTAATTAGATGCAACAATAAAGTGTATTAATAATAAAACTTAAAATGTTTACATTACTGCAAAACAACTTTTATTTAACTAATTTCTAGTTAATATTTTGTTCTTATAAAATTTTTAATTTAAACATATTATTAAAAGTATAGCAAATAACTATACATTATGTTTCTTGATATAATTTTTTATTTAATTAAGACTGTATTTAAGTAAAAAAAAAAAAAAAAATTTTTTTTAATAAATTGATTTTAAAAAAAAA